>ML675616.1:85522811-85533001 GCA_007922155.1 Mesoclemmys tuberculata | reverse complement strand
GCTCAGGTAGGATGGGGATGAGGGCCATACAGGTATTTACAATGGGCTGACCACGCTCCTATCTATCCGTGATGGGTTGTGGAGGATACAGAAGTTGCAGAGTGATGATTCACAGCAGGAATCCTGCCTCTGGTTGCACTTGGGTGCACAGCAAGAGTCCCTCCAAATGCAGGGCACTCATGACACCAAATTGTTTTCATTATCGCCCCTTGAAACAAGACTGAGCCAAACGCAGTTTGCGTATTACCCTGCCACGAGTGTCAATACCAATTACATTTTTCTAAATGGGTATAAACCAATAAGCACGTAACCTGTTCATCCATTACTGCATCAGTCCATATAGGTAGATAAGTCCCTCCTCCAAAGCCCATGCTAAAAGCGACTGGATGAATCTGCTCTGATTAATGTTGGGTGGTGGACACATGCTCTGGAAAGCTCTGTGTGTGTCACCTCTCACTCAGTTCCTTGGCTGATCAGACAATAGTGCCACACTTGAACCAACTGTCTCTCTGCCCTTTTAAGTTGTGGTGTTTGCTCCCTTTAGAGGGAAATATTTTTATTTATTAGAAACTATGATTTATGAAGCACCAACAGTGTACTTGGTGCTTAGTTACTCTTAATCTAAACTAGCGTAGATGCAGTGTTCCGTATGCTACATTGATGAGTGCTGTGTTTTATTTAACTTTAATATTGCAACAGCACCCAGGAACCTGCGATAGGGACTGTTGCCCTAGCCTTTGTGCAAACACAGAACAAAAAGGCAGGCTTTGCCCCCAAAGAGCTGTGTAAATTATTGTAATATCCTTGCAGGTCTCTGAGATAAGCAAATATAATTAAGAAGTCAGAGAGGTTACATGATTTATCTAAGGCCGCACAGCAAGTCAGCAACAAGAAAGGACTAGAACTCCTGATTCCCGAGCCAGTCTAATTTCTTTAGATTGATGCATCTCTGAAGAAACCCAGGCTCCAGCATGCCTAGGCGATCTGGTGGGAAAATGCCAATTATTTTTCATGAGAAATTTTTAAAAAATCAATTGCCCACCAAAATTGATTTTTGGTTTGTTTATTTTGTCAAGAAACCAGAAACTGTGACGTTTTCAATTTTGAAAAATCATTTTTGGCTGAAAAAAGGGCTGTCGGTGAAAATTTTCTGTGTCTAAAATCCCACAATTGAAAATATTTACCCCCAAACAAATGTTTTTACTGAAAATATTTTTATCCTGGTTTTTTTAATCATAAAACTAGATAATTTCAACTCAAAAATTCATTTTTTCACCAATGTTTTCATTTTGGTCAAAAACCCATTTTTCTTTGGGGGTGTGTGGAATGTTTCATCAAAAAAAAAAAGTCAAGCAGCTCAGTGTGCTGGACATACCTGCAGGATCATAAAAATGCAGCTTTGGAGCAGGCATAATCATGAGCATCAACTAGATGTGGCATAGGGTTAAAAAGGAAAAGCATCTGCTGAGCCATATGTCCTTGTAGTGAGAGATCAGAATTCAAACCCCTTTGTTTTCATGACAGTAAACATTTCTCGCTTCTTCTGGTGCGTGGTGGTGCACTTATTTTCTCTTTTTTAACCTCATCTCTGGTAACTTGAATTGGTTCCGGCTTAATTTCCTCAAACTGTGAACTAGGGAAGCCATTGATCCAGTTTAAAGCTGGACTGCCTTAGTTTTGTGGCGCCTTGTCACTGTCTGCTAGGGACTTATCACCAACCATGGCTTTGTCTGGTGAAAATGAGATGAGGAGACTGAGGATGCTGACGGGAGTGGGGGCAGTGCCTCCCTGCAAAGTGACGCTAGCGGGGGTGGGCCGAGGCCCACGGTGGGGGGGAGCGGAGGAATGTCCTATATTCTGGGGATGCACCAAAGGCTGCCTTAAAAGAACCTCACTTTGCTAAGGTAAAGAAGCCCCAAAGAAGTGACTCAAAGGGAAATGAATGTCACTCAGAAAGGCTCTCTCTCTTGTTTGTGAGAGGGCATAAACATGTTAGGAGTCTCTTTCCTGTTGCACCTCTAATCCCCATCCATTATCCTAATTTCTGAAAGAGAAACAAAGACCCCCTCCCACCAGTAAATTGGTTCTTTTCTGTGTGGAAGCCTGTGAGAAAGAAAAAGGCTGCTCTGAAGGGCCTGTCTCTCTAAACCCATCACTCCCTTTCCCTCTGTGCTTCTCTCTTTCTTTTTCTTCCCTCCATACCTGGGAACTGCATTTTTCCCCTTTGTGTTATCTACCAGGATGTAGTGCAAAGGTTGCTCACCTGTCATCTGCCCTGTTGTAGAACAGGCACATCCAGTAATAGAGGCGAGACATCAGAAAATAAAGCAAACAGGCCACAAAATTAATGGGCTTAATTTGCAGCAAGGGAGATGTAGGTTAGGTATTAGGAAAACCTTTCTAACTGTAAGGGTGGATAAGCTCTGGAACAGGCTTCCAAGGGGGTTGTGGACACCCCATCATTGGAGGTTTTTAAAAATATGTTAGACAAATACCTGTCAGGGATGATCTAGGTTTACTTGGGCCTGCCTCAGTGCAGGGGGCTGGACTTGATGACCTCTTGAGATCCCCTCCAGCTCTATTATTTCTATGATTCTATGGAAATAAAGAGGCAAAGCATAGCTCCAAGTTAAAGAAGAGGGCAAAATATTCACAGCGATATTTGAAATGCTTAGAATCAGAGCATTTTCGCCTCTCTTTGCAATTTGACGTTGGTCTCATTTTTGCCCCGTGATTTCACTGAAATTGTTTGGCTCTTTTGGCAGGGAACAACAATTTTAACTATGACAATTTTGCATGTTTTTAGTCACGTGAATTCTCGTGGAAACTTTAGAAAAAAATCCAGCTGTGCGAAAACGGGGACAGTTGCATTAAGAGTTCTGGACAACTTTGGACTACCCTAATTCTCAGAGGCAGGATACGCTCAATATTGGGTAGACCAAATCCTTCCTATCCCAGAGACACTTCATTGCCCTGCCTTAGCACACAGGTTCCACGGCCACAGCTTGCCTTCTTTTAAGCCCTGATCTTGCAATGTGATCTGTGCAGGTGGACCTGTGCATAGCCCCAGTGACTTCAGCAGATCTCTCCGCGTGCACATAGGTCCACCTCTGCAGGGTCAATGCTTTCATGCACAGGCTGCACATACAGCCTCTGCCCTGCTATGGAGCACCCGGCTGCCCTTTGCACACCTCAGCTACTCTGCCACAGCACACAAGCATGCTCTGGTCGCTGGAGAAGAGATCTTTGCCTTTATGATTTGATTTGGTTCTTTTTAGACTTCCCTTTCATCCTTTGCTCAGCTGGGACCTCTAAAGCAAAGACACCTCATTTGGACTGAAGCCACTAGTACCAATAGATGTTTGTTTGTTTTTAAAACGTGGTTAACATTTGACTTGCCCAAACATATGGCCCTCTCCATCCCACAGTTACAGGGTAGCCAGCTTTGCCAGCACAGCCTGTCACACATCCAGTAATCCAATGTGTGTCCCCATTTCAGAGTGTTTGCGGACCCCGTGCACCGAGGAGCACTAAAATACCTTGATGCATTTTTCTTTCAGTCTCAAACTAAAATTCCAGCTGGAAAACTTTCTCTGGGCCATGACGTCTCCTATGTCATCTTCCCCAAAGGGCGACACATCATTTATTCTCTCTTTACCTTTTCACCTCTGCTGCCCTGTTTGTAATGTGGAGTTTATGATATAATTATATCTCACACAGCTGAGATCACCCCCCTTATCACCCGGCTGATTACCCTTAACAAGACATAAACTCCTACTCTCATTCTCTGCCAGGAGTCCAATTTTAAGCGCTAATTGTTTTATAAGCCTTTTGTACTCAAGGAGAGGGAAAAAACTGGTTTCCATTTCAATATGTTGTGGACAGCACATTTCCCACCCTCCCAGCCACACAAACACATGTTGGGGTGGCTACAGAAGTGACCAACAGCAAACATGCATGCATCAATGCGCCCTGAATGGGCATTCAAAGACCCTGGCTTTTCTCCAGCACAGATATGAACTACCACTTAGAGGCAAGATGGAAAGGCCCTTCTCTACAGATCCACTGGTGTTCATTGAAGGGTTGCTTAAGCAGAAGTTAGAGGTCACATGTAAAGGTCCTTTTCTGCACACCTGCTAGCAATCCTTCTAGGACATCCCAAAAATAAATTAAGGGATTGACCAGACAGCCCTGTCTCATCTCCCCCAAGGACTCTCAGTTTAGGTGTCTCTTCCTGATTCAAACCTGCCCCTCTCTGACAAAGGATTCGAGGTGATCCTGCTGACCTCAGCCCCAGGAGATACTTGTTCCATTTTCCTTTGTGGCTACTGAGATTAATGTAAGGGAAAGACGCAAATGAAGTTTTCCCAGCACTGACGAGAATGGGAACACTTGATTCCAATACAGTTATCAGTCCCTGCTCATGGAAGATTGCCACCTTCATTGCATTGAGCCAATTCATGGTGGTGTTGACATATGACAAAGTTTTATCACTGGGACTGGTTGAATTATTGTTATTCATGTACATTACAGCCGTGCCAAGGAGGCCAACCTGGAATGGGGCTCCACTGTGCTAGGGCCTGTGAAACCACAGAGTAGGAGATGGCCATTGCCCCCAAAGAACATCCAGTCCCAATGGATGAGACAGACAGAGGGTGGGATGCATAAGCAGAGCGAACAAGGCGATGACGGCATATGTCAGGCTAGCACTTTATTTTTGTTTTTAATGTTTTGGGTGGGCTGTTAGGAGGGGATTAGCTAAACGGAAAAAAGAAGGGAGGCAGGGGGAAAAAAGATGGGGTGAGGGAGGACAGCTGATGTGAGGCTGGGGTGACGAGATTGTGAAAGGAGGTTCAGGGGGATGAGAGCAACTACCCAATCAGCAGACGGCAGACAGTGTTCAGCGTGAACTCTGACAGGAGCAGCCTGATGACATCATCAGTGTCCACCAGTCCCTGCTGAGGCCAGCTCCTGCTGGCTTCTGTTTCTTGGACCCCTGGGATTGGCTCCTTTCTGGAATTTTTCTTTTTTCCCCAATCCCATGTGTGCGGGTGAGGTTTAATGCCCTGCAAGTAGGGACTTGAATGTTGAATGTCCTTTGAAAATCAGAGCCAGATCCTCAGCTGATTGACGCAAAGACATGTAGCTCTGTTGACTTCCCTGGAAGAACGTCATTTTATACCAACGGCAGGTCTCACCCCAGGAGTGGTAGTAAGCTTTTAGGGAAACCTGGAAGAGGTGGGTCATGGATGAAGTGCATGTATATTGCTGCATAGGGAAATAGGACTGGATTTGCAAGTCTGGTTGCCAACCCTCCAGGATGGATTATGCCATGTGATGAAACCTCCAGGGATATGTCCAGCCAAAGCTGGCTGGAATGCCCAAGACAGAAATAGGAAGGAATGCTGTAGGTCAGGGACAATGCGCATTAACATCGTATCTCAGGATAAATATGATCATTTTTCTGACAGAATTATTAACATGTTGATGGATAAAGGAAATGCAATCGATGTTTTATATCCAGATGTCAGAAAAGCATTTCCCACGATGGCTCATGAATTCTTAAAGATGCAAAATTAATTCACATTGGTTTAGGTATGGACACCATATGGCACGAATGCTGAAAACTTGCTCATGACCATAAACAACGTACCAAGTAGACGAAGGTGTCAAGTGTGCTGCTACAGTGAGTTTGTCACTGTTCCAATGTTCTGGTTTTATTAAGATCCCCACTAAAGATCTGTATGAGTTGGGAGAATTAACAGATAGTCTCTTGGAGGCTGTTGCAAACAGCAGTGGAGGATCGAGAAATAATTAGAGCTGGTTGGGAAACAGATTTTCCATTGCACACAAAATTTCAAGATGCTGACATTTTTTCCCCACCCCAAATCAGAACAAAAAGCCAAAATCTTGAAGATTTTTGTGAATCAAATGTCCCAAAAATATTTTTGTTTTGGATCAGTCAAAGTTTCTTTTGATTTCATTATTTTATATTAAATAATATATATATAAAAAACCAAATTTCTAAACAGTAATTTCAAACTGAAAAATCAAATGTTGCTTTCCACCCCATTTTGACATTTTTTAAACTTTTTTTTCCAATTTTTTTCTAAATAAAATAGTGTCAAAATTGACATGTTCCAGAACAGGAAGTTTTAGTTTTGATGAATTGGCATCTTCTGACAAAAGTTTAATTGAAAGAGTCCCACAAGCTCATAGAAATTCAGAGAATGAATATTCAATTAGAAAGAAATTGCTATATAACACATCTGGGAGGAAAATAACTGAAAATACAGACATTAAATGGATGAGAAAAAGCAGTAATGCTGAAAAAGACTTGGAGGCCATAGTGGAGGGCAGATTACATGTGACTTTGCAAGGCACTGTAACGTTAGCCTCCAAACACAGAAACATCACATACATTATGCAGCAGAGAAATAATTCTCTCTCTTTACATGGCTCTAGAGAGGCCACACTAGAGTAGCCAAGTGCCTGGTTTTCAACCAGAAAGTCCAGTGAAAAAGGGGGACCTACAGTGTCTGGTCAGATCTACTGACCAGACACCAAAGTCTGGTTACTCTGGCTGTGGGAGACAGGGAGGTGCCAGGTCAACACGTGTACCAGCCCTTACTCAGCTGACGCCGCCTCCTACCTGCGTCAGGCGGCTGCAGCTCCCAGCCCTGGCTCTGCAGGTGAGTCCCTCCTGACCTGGGAAGAGCGGAAGGAAGGGGGGGCGGGCGAGAAGGGAAGAGCAGCAATTGATGCAGGGGTGGGGGGAAAAGGAATGAACAGGGGGCAGGATCATGGGAAGCAGAGGCAGGGCCTCAGGGGGCGGAGGGGGAGGTAGGACAGGGAGGTTCCGCACTCTTGCTGGAGCATCCATTTTTTAAATATTACAAAGTTGGCAAGCCTAGGCCACACCTAAAATATTGTGTTCAGTTCTGGGCACTTCCATACCGGAACGATATTGACAGAGCAATATAAATTGATTACCGGAACGGAGGGATCTATTCTGAGGAAAGATTAAAATGGCTTTACACGTATCCCTTGAGTAAACAGTGACTACAAGCAAATAACTGAAAGTATTTAAAGAGGATAAATACAAGGGAGGGACAGCAATAACAGAGAGAGGTATAACGCAGACTAAAGGAAGACATTAATTTAGAGTGAGTCTCAGGAAACCCTTCCAGGCAGTGTAATCTATTAGCCGGTGGAACAGTTTCCCTAGGGAAGCAGTAGATCCCTATGACTTGGGGCATTTGAAAGTGTGGTAGTATGGATAAATCACTAGAATATATACTGTAGGGAATAGACCTGTACCTGCTAGGAGGGGAATGGATCATATGACTTGATAGGTGATGTTGAACTCTAGTTTCTATGACACTAAAACTAGAATAATCCCGGTTGCTGCAGGTCAGGATCAAGGTGTATTAGCAAATTTGTGCGGAGAGGAAGCTCGCACAACATCTGCTTGCATTTGCCTGGCTCTAGCTAGTGCTAGCAGTCTCTTGCTTTCACAACACGCTATGCAAAGTTTGCACAGCCATATCAAGCAGCTATAGCTAATTATCTCTCGCCAAGCCACTCTTGGAGTGCCACCCAGAGGATCCTGTTTGCGAAAAGTTGCAATCCAAACTCAAAGCACTCTGATTCTGTGAAGCAGACACAAGGGGCCTGATTCTCCCCTCTACGTAGCTCGGTGATTTTGACAGGGGAATTCATCATCATCTCTGCACTGTAGCCAGTTTGTACCAGCACAGCTGACACAAAGGGAAGTGTATCCCCCCCAGTGAGAGCTCCCTGATACAAAACATGCACCCTACCCAGCACAGAGCAAGCAAGGCTCTGTGCTGCCTCCATAGAAGCCAACTGAGATGTGGATCAAAAGGAGGCAGCAGTGGGCCACAAAAGGAAGGAGGGCGGATATGTGGCAGGAAGAGTGGGGACTAAAGCAGATTTGCAGTTGGCTGATTCCTTACTGCTTTTAGCCCCATTAGGGCTACAGCAGTGGGGATCACAACTCACACTGGGGTCTGATCTGGCCCCTGATCCTTGCATCAGTGCCTGAGCCAGAATGGAGTAAGTGAGAGGATAATCCAGCCCAAGGAAAGGAAAAGCTCTCAAATGTCACCCTGTACATTGCTGCGCCCTGACATAGAGCTCATGAATGATGCAATGGTAGTCCAACCTTCTTTCACACTTTCTACCCAAAGATCTCAAAGTATTGTACAGATCTTAGTGAATCAGCTCTCTCAGCACTTCTGAGAGGCAGGGAAGTAGTAATATCCATTTAACAGATAATCCCCAGACACTAAAGAACACTCAAGCTAATGATGACCTTCAACAAAGAAGTGTGTGTGGTTTGTTTTTGTTTGTTTGTCTTTAAGAGCTTTCTTTTGCCTGTTTTTTTTTAATTTTAGAAATACCAAAACAAAAAAAAAAGTGTTACCTTTCCTGTTTTCACTAGAGGGATGGCTGAAAATGGGAAGCCGGGTGGGGCGTATTTTCAATCCTCATCTGACAGGCCAGAGGTGCAGAATCTTTAGCAATGAGAGCTTTTCTTCCAGGTGCTTGCGATGAGTTAAATAGACATTAACAAAAGGAAACAATCAAAATGTTTTAAAGGGTCTATATAAAAACCACTTCCCTTCTGTTACCTAGGTCTCACTTCCTTGGAAACTGTCATGTCATGAACCTACAAGTTTTCTAGTCATACAAAGAGTCTTGCAGGAAAAACAGGATAGACAAGACTAGAATTACTAATGTAAAGCAGCAAGATGAAACAAAAATAGGGTCCCTTATCCAGCCCAGGATATTCTGGGGTTTGTTCATTTGTTTTTATGACGGCAATTCAGGCTTTCTTCATATATCACAAGGAAGGGAGCACAAATCTTTTTTTTTTCCTTTGCAGGTCACGTACCTGAGACCATACAACAAGTCTAGGGCAGACCTAGTACTAGAACACGTCTCCTTAAGTTAATTCTCCTCCAACATCAGCTTCACACCAGTTTAACTGCATTGATGTCAGTGGAGTAATTCCTGAATTACACTAGTGTAGGCAAGCAGAGAACCAAAGGCCTGATTCTGCTCTCAGTTCCGCTAGTCAGGAGAGTTATTCTGGATTCACCCCTATGTAACTGAGAGCAGGGTCTGTCCTCATCCCCTTAGTATCCCCTCCTTTCCCACCCTTCCCTCTACAACAGGACATGGGAAGGGCAGCGAACCTAACATTTTCACCTCTATAGCTGAGGCACACTCTGCCCAAAAGGGAATCCCCTTATTATCTACAAATCCCCTTCCCCTCCTCCACATGCTTCCTTCCCATAGCAACTGCTTCTCAGTAATTGCATCTAATTAAGAAATCAATAATTCTACTGAGGCTTCCCCAGACGCCTCCATTTCTAAAGGCAAAGGGCCCACTTCACTCATTACCAGCATGTGCTGAATATTGGAATCAAGGAAGAATAACAGAAGCCAGCCCCCTTGCCTGGAGCCAAATTCAGCCCTGTCATGAGGGCACACAAACCCTTGGAGCTCATGGGCATTTGCACCCCCTCCTGCAGAGACTGAATTTGATTGCTGATGGATAGGAATCTGAGCTACCATGGGGAAAACACGAGTGGAATTCCCACTTCCTTGTTTCCTGGGCTGCCAGTTCACAGGAAGCAGAGCACTCTAACGGCCATGCGGCAGGAGGGAGGAGGGGGGGATAAGGCAGCCTCCCCTTGGTCAACACAGCAACCCCGGCTGGCCAGCCTACAGAGCAGTTTAGGTGGGCTTCAGAGGGAGTTTAAACCCAGTCCTACTCCCCCCATAGGATTGTGGCTGCAGCCCACAGTCTAAAGGGCAGAAATGTGATGTAGCAAAATGCGGGCCAACCCTTGGGGCAGCGAAAAGAACAACGCTAATGGAAGCTATCTATATAGACTGTGTGGGTCTAGTAAGGGCCCATTAAGTGATAAGGGTTTTAGTGGGAGATGAATGGACCCTCATGATGCAGGAGACACTCATTACCTTGTAGAGTTGGTTCGTAAACCACTTTGCAATACTACCATGGTACAGGTAGTTCAACCACATCCATGAAACGCAAGAAGCAAGGCAGTTAATAAGCAGCTCTTACTCTTTCCCCCCATGATATTGCTGTTTTCAGGCATTTTACATCTTTTGATTCCTTTTCCCTCATACCATTT
>ML675616.1:85490943-85522411 GCA_007922155.1 Mesoclemmys tuberculata | reverse complement strand
ACCTTGGGCCCAAGAGTGGCTGGAAGGTTTGTTTGTGTTCGTATTAGTGGAAATGCAGCTGGAATCTGTGATTTGCGGCTTAGTGGTAGCCTCAAAGGCAAGCACCGTCACAGTGGGGCCACAAAATAAATAGTTTAAAATTGCCTGAGAGAGCAGGACTTGAAAGAACCCCACCACTGGGCACATGAGCTTCTCTAGTCTGTGATAACCTACAGGGAATATTTCTAGGAGATCTGTCTGTACACAGAGCTTTTTGGATTAGGAGGCATGGATGTTTGCAAATGCAGCCTGATCGGCTGAGCTGCCAAAATGTCTGCAGCTACTCAGAAAACCATGCTTTTTAAAATGGTTGTTCTGTGTTTCCAGCCTCTGCAGGAAACGACTAGGAGTTTTAAAGAGACACAGCTTAGTTTGTTAGATCAGATGTCCGACCTACATGCTGAATCTTTCAGGTTTCATGTTACCATTCCCACCACTTCTTTTACAAAGCCAAGTATTTGAAGATTTAAATAACCAAAACTGCAGCTGAGCAACCCTACGTAAATAAACATCCTTGTAATTACATTCACAGACAGTCCTAAAGGAAGAGATGCGACAAGAAGCAGTAAGGAGCCTGATATAACACAAAGAGACTTCGGGAGGCTGGAATCATGTGTGGAACATAATTAAATAACAGTCACATTGGAGAGGGGAAAGGTAAATGGAAACTAAAATATCAAGGAAAAAATCATCTGAAACACAGATGCTCCAGGGGAGAAAGAGACCTGGAAAGCGGTAAACCTGAAGGTGGTCTGTCAGTGATAGTGGACAGTAAATTACATCTGAGCATGCAATGAGCTATGGTAGGAAGAAAAGTCAGTGGAACTTTGGACTATCCAAGCAGCCACATGTAAGTAGGAAAAGGACTCTTTGATGGCAGTTGTTGACAGCCGCTCATCTCTGCCACCAGCCTCTCTCAGCTGGTGTTGGGAATAGCTTGGATGTTAGTGTGTAGCACCATTACACAGAGTATGGTGGAAACTTGGCACCTCTCATGCTGTTGGTAACAGCACTGAAAATGGTTTTGTTCTGTCTACATTAGCATTTCTCAACTTGTGGGACAGGGATCTTGAGGGATGGGAAGAGCTGACCACTCCAAGGTGGAAAAGGTTGCAGAGCAAAGGAGAGGAACAGTAGAGACCAGAAGAGTTGTATGATCCTGCCCCCCACTACAAAGGTACTCCCATTGCCCTAGGTCAGTGGGGTTTTCAAATTGGGGTATGAGTTCCTCTAGGGGTATGCGAGCTCTCATCAGGGACTACACAAGAAAAATCCTGTAATGGTGGACAACACATTTTATTTAGTAAGACTTGGCAATCTCATCATAGGTGTACTATGACCCTATCTCAGATGGGGGCACGTGGTAGACTACATTATTTGGGAAGGGGTATGCAGACTAAAAAGTTTGAAAACCACTGCCCTAGATAATCAATGGGTAGCTCCTATGTGAGCAACTCCAGCATATATAGCACAGGCCTCAGCTTCTCTTCCCTGCTTCCACAGTGCTCAGCTTAGCCTTCAGAGCACATGGTAACAGGCCCTACGGAGTTTTCAATCAACATCCTTTATCCCCATGCAGCCAAAACAAGGAGGCTTCTAGTGAGTGGGAGGAATGAGGGGAGGAAAGAAGGGGAAGCCACTTGGGATGGAAGGAAAGAGAGGGATGTGGAAGAAGATGAAGAAAGCGATGATAAAGGAAGAATAAAAGAGCAAGAAAGACAGAAGAGAGAGAGAAAATAGGAAAGAAAAAAGGAGAGATGATGGTAACTTTACTGGTGCCTGGCATGAGGGAATAATTAAGTGAAAGTGGGAACACATAGCCTCCATTCTGTCAGGTGCAGGGGGCTCTTACAGGACAAGGAGATGAACCACTTAGCTAAATAATTTTCAACAACACTAGCTATGAGGAAACCAGCGAGAGCTGGTACTCACAATCCCTGTCAGGATGGGTCATTTTCCTAGTGCCACTGAGGCATGACATCAGACAGCAGGAAGGTGATAGCCTTTTATTGGCCTGAGGCGAGACTACAGCTGAGGAGGGTTGAGAGAGGAGCAATAACAATGAGTAAAGAGACAGAGGGGTTGATTTATGACAAAAAATTAAAAGAACCAACTAGAGGATGTTTAGCTTGGCTGAACAATGACTATGTGGAGATTAGCAGGCAGCTTTTCACAACTATTTGAAGGTCATAGGCAACAAGGAGAAAGAGGGATGGTAATGGGCTGAAAAAGGAAAACATAGTCTCAGGAATAGTTGGCTGACAGCAAGATCTATTAGACTGTAGAATAGGCTTCTACATAGAAGTGGTAGAGGCCTCTAGATTGTGTTATTTAAAATCAGATGGGACAAAGGCCTGGAAAATATAGTATCAGGAACAAGCCTGCACTGGCTACAATTCTTTCCCATCTCTTGTTTCTCTGAAGCCAAGGAACTATTTGGTTATGTGCAATCACTGGGGCCCAGGGGACACACAGATGTTGTACTGATGTGGTCTTCCTTATTTCTGTGTAGGCTGCTGTGTTTCCACACACAAGATTTCTCTGCTCAAGGTTATCTGTGGCCTTCCGTTGATAGAAGCTAATCAGGTTAGCAACTGAAGTAACTCTGAGTGAAATCCTGGTTCCATTGAGCTCAGCGGAAGTTTTGCCATTGATTTTGATGTGGGGCCAGGATTTCACCCTCTGTAGTGTTGAGTTAAACTAGGTCAGTGGCACTATAGCTGCATCCCACTTTCAGTCGAACTAAACCAGTACAAGAAGCCCACTCCCTGTTGTCCCACTGCAGAACTGACCTGTTTCCCCTTCTGAGTTCCTCTGTTCTGGGGGAAATTACAGAATGCAGCAGGCTATGGTGCAGTGCAAGGAATCCTGGGACAGCTACCCTCATTGTAGTGCACTACAACCAATGCAGCGCAGCGTGTGTGGACACATGCCTTGAAAGGACACGTGTGCCTTACCCTGGCGCAAGATCAACAGTGTGAACACACAGTCTGTTTAGTTCCAGGGGTTCGGTTACATCATTGTAAGATATGTCAGTGCTGTGCAGACACGAGACTCTTTCGCACCTCCGCCACCCCTGCCTGTATCTGTGTGCAGGCAGTAATCTGAAATTCTGAGAGCAGGATTCTTACAATTCAATTTGCTGCCTGCTGACAAGAACAAGGCAGGCAAACACAGCATGGGAAAGCATTCCCTGCAGTGTGCACCCGCTGTGATCTGAAACTCCAGCTGGTGCCGTAAGTCACATTTTTTGACCAGCCTTGCTTGACAGAGTCAGCCGAATGGTGGTTAGAGGCAACACAACAGGAGGGGATGTGATATGTGCATTGTTCAGCCGCATTGTTGCTTTTGTGAAACAACTGCAGTAAATGTGCTTTTTTTAAGTCACTTCATTCCCATTTCCTCCTTTTTCCTTTAGAAAGCTGTTGAGGTCGGAGAACACTGAGTCAGAATTTGAAGCACAGAAAAGGCTGTCTTCATGCTTGGGTTAATTTGTCTAGTTTGGCCGACGTACAGTCGGAGAGTGCTGGTCTTTTCCTTATCCTCACAGACCCATCACAGCACTCCTCTTGTTCCCACCGGTTTAAAGATCTAGTTCTGGGGTAAGGAAGGCTCTGTTGGCAGCTTCACCTCTGAGCACCCATAGCCCCAGCACATACAGACACATCTCCAGATTGGCCCTGCTGATGGTATCCCTTCCCAGGGCAAAGAATGTTATACCAAAGAAAGTCTATTCATAGCTGAGGGAGGCTGAACAGAAGGGGTAACTAGACCTTTGTGAACATACCCAAAGCACTTTGGATTCCAGCCAATAGGCCATAAGAACCAAGAGCTCCCACTTCACACCTGGATCCATGAGTCTTTGCAGAGACCTATAAGAGTCAAGAACATCTTAATAGGCAATGTGGGATACATACTGTACCGTACACATGACATTACGTAAAAGAGCCTCTTGGGAATGCTTGTTGTATCCGTCCACGTACCCAAGGAGATGCACCAGTACCTCTCTACTGAACATGTGGCACAGCTATAACAAGGAGCCATACAAAAGCCTCTCTACAGAATATATCACATGCACACTGTACATCAACAGAGCCATAGAAGAGGTCCTTGCCTAGATATATGGATGATACATTCATCCAAAGCACAGCACAACGTGCAGATAGATCATACGCTTCCATAAAAGCCACCCATGTCCCTTCACAACGAACATAGCATCCAGCCATCCAACCAAAATATCCCATTCCCAGGCCCCACTGCACAGCCAATATCCAGAGCACCACACCACTGGACCTAATGTAAGATATGCCCAGATGAGCTCCATGAAGGGCTGCCCTTCCACAAGACCTCTAGCACCTATAGTATGTACATTCAGCATCCTATATGCAAGTGATATGCTCCCTCTCCAGGACCTACAGCAAATGCTTACAAACAGTACACAGAGAGATTCATGGACCCTGCCAATCAGGGATCAATGTCAGTCACTGCAGTGCTCACAGCTAGACCTCCCGCCTCCACCCCCCAGTGCCATTAAGTGCATCACAGCCTGCTATCAGCTTCCTTGCTTTCAGGGCACTGAGCAAGATGGTCATTCTGAAGCTGGAAATGGAATCCTGGAAAGATTTACCCTGATCCGGAAGCCCGGGGCGGGGAGCTGGTGTGGGTTTTCATTGAGAGGTTTCATTCCTGCTGCGAGCAGCGGATGCTGTTGCTGACACGGGTCACAGCAGAAGATGATGGAGGGTAAAGGTTCTCAACCAGGGGGACACATATCCTGGGGGATGTGCAGAGGTCTTCCAGGGGTACATCAACTCATCTAGATATTTGCCTAGTTTTACAACAGGCTATGTAAAAAGCACTAGCGAAGTCCGTACAAACTCAAATTTCATACAGACAAGGACTTGTTTATACCGCTCTGTATGCTGTACACTGCAATGTAAGTACAGTATTTGTATTCCAGTCAATTTATTTCATAATTATATGGTAAAAATGAGAAATAAGCAACTTTTCAATAACAGAAAGTGCTGTGACACTTCTGTATTTTTATGTCAGATTTTTGTAAACAAGTAGTTTTTAAGTGAGGTGAAACTTGAGGGTACACCAGACAGATCAGATTCATGATAGGGGTACAGTAGTCTGGAAAGGTTGAGAGCCACTGCTCCAGAGGACTTATCTAATGGGCAAAGACTTCCCCAAGGAGGCGGGTGGTCTTGTGGCTCGAGGGGGGGACTGAGTCAGGAGCCGGGCATTCTGTTCCTGGTTCTGCAATGGATTGGCCGTTGGAGGGGGTAGCCACATCACTTAATGCCTTACTGGAAGGCGCTCAGGTACCGCTATGACGAGCCCTGTATCAGAGCCCAAACAGAATAAAATCATGTGGCCTCTGTGCTGCAGCCCCTCCTGCCCCCATCTGCAGAACGGGGACAATAGCACACCTTCCCTTATAGCCATGTGGCCAGGAATAGATCACAGCTGTTGTTGCTGTACAGCCCTCAGAAGGAAGGCCTGGCAGAAGTGCAAAAGAGTAGCTGGACTGATTGTGCATGGATCCTGAATGCACCCGCGGCTGAGACTCAAACTGTGACTGCCAGGAGGTCTGAGGGCTGCAGATTCAAAAAGGAAAGCTCCCTCTTAGCTTCTGTCAGCTTTGAGGCCTCTTGGCATTTCATGCTGGAGCAAAGTGCTGGGGGCATCCTACAGGAGCAGAGAGAAAGGAGAGGCTTTGGGCTTGCATTGTGCTGTGACTCGCTCCGCTTCGCCCGTCATAAGGCCGTGCCTTATCCCTGAGCAAGCTAAGAGGCCATGAAAAGACTGAGGTGAGGGTCCTGTGGAGTTATTTGATATTCCAGCACTCAGAAGACAACATATTCCCAGCTCCCTACAATTAGGAGGTCTGAGTGAAATGGGCATTGCAAGTGTGAAAGCCACTAGCTTTCCTGTTTTAAGATTTGTTCTCACAAGGCTTTTGAAAACCTGGCCATTCAGAGACCTTCTGCAAGGGACTGAACGGCTCATGGGATTGGGAATGGATCCATTCGTCTTTTACTTCTGGGTCATTTGCTCTGAATAAGGCATAGGTAACTAGCGACCAAAAGCTGTTCTCAGCTGGCATCTGTTTGGTGCTCAAAGGAAATTAATTGGGGGGTCTCAGTCCACTTCCCATGGGATAAGCGTCGATAGCACAAAACTTACCACACCTGCCCCCCAACTGGCTCACGTCTTGGCAGTCTCAGCAGAGATCAAGGATTGAGTGGGCCTTGGAGAACTCCCTTCAGCTGTCCCGCTGGGTAACAACTAAGCTCTGCTGGAGAGCACGGTAGGGAAGCTTGCACTTCTGTTCCCCATGCTGGGCCTGCTTTGCAGAGAGAGGACTTCAGCAGCAGTTAAAGTACAGGCAAAACAGGAAGGGGGAGCATTCACTGCACCAGCCAAGGAGGCAAAGAGCGTTAAGCCAGGCGAAGGAGGGGGCACCCGCTTTCTTGCATTAGCTGCATTCCCTCTTGCTCCCCCGTACTGCACTTCAGTCTCCATGGCTTTTAATCTGCTCTCAGTTTCAGACTCTGAATTCCCATCATAAATAGGGCCAAATCCGGTGTAAGTCGGCTCTGTTCTGTTGGGGTCAATGTGGTGAGGATCTGGCCCCCCAGCCTTTAAAACTTACATTTCTTCTAAAAGGGGAACTTTGATACTGGGGAAAATTTCATCCAATGTAAATGGCCGTAACTTCATGGATTTCAGTCAAGTCAAACCTGTTTACACCAGCTAAGAATCTGGCTTGTCAGACCTACTTCTCTCTTAGTTTTCAGAAATATTCTTGTATTGGCCAGCTAGTGGTATCACAGCACGCTGTGTTCAAACAAGCATGTTCCTTCCCATCCTGTCTTTGCCTCCCACTCACTCGGGTGGTGAAGTCATAATGCTAAATTTGTGCCACCCCGTTTACTTCCACAGCACCAGATTGTGATGAGCTGTAGGTTGTAAGTTCCTTCTAAGAATGACAGTGCTTTGCACATATATATAACCGTCCATCTGTGGGTCATGGCACACTTTGCAAACTTCCGTTTGGCTTCACAAACATCCTGTGTGTTCTTATCCCCACTTATTACAATATGTGTTTTAAAAGATGCAGGAACAGAGGCACCAAGGTAAAGGCCCAAGTTTTCAAACGTGCTCTGCTGTTTTGGGTGCCTTTGCCTCAGATTTTGGATGTACAATCTTAGTAGCTAGGCTGATTGCTAAACACCCAAACTGCACCTGGAGTCAGTGGTAGCTTTGCGCAATTTATCAAAACAAAACCCTTCACTACCTTTACATTTTCCCCCCTTCTCTGGGGAGAGTGACAGAAAGGTTGAAGCATATGGGACAGATGTTTCTCACGTTGCTTAATGCACTGCTGGAAGGCATGCAGATACTACGGTGACGAAGGTGGTGCAAGACCATATATATAAATAGGTGTCTAAAGTTGTATCCCAAAAAGTGACACACCCAGAATTAGAGGCACTTTCAACCAGTTGGCCCAGAGCCACCTGCTTAATGAAGATTGCATCCCAGGTGGGAACAGAATGCAGCTCTCCTGGCTTCCAGCCCTGTGTTCTAATCACCAGATCATTCTTGAGGCAGAGCACCCCTTTCACCCTCACTTGTTTTCAGAACAGTGTTCCGACACCAGGAAAGAAGCAGGTGTATTTCATTGCCCTGACAATGTCCTGAAGATCAGCCATCCCTGCCCAACATAAGGTTCCCTTGCCACAAGGCAGCATCTAGACCCAATGACCTTGCGTCTGCTTGAGAGGTTATTCCGGGGCAAGCCAAACTCCCTGGGTAGAGAGCTGTCCTGTGAAAATCAGTGTCAACCTTAAACTCTCTGGATTTAATTTCAAAGAGATGAGCCCAGACTCCTGGTGAAGGAAACAGCTTATCGAATAAGTGCCCCCTTTCAAGTTTGCTGCTTTAAGTCATGCTTTAAAAGAATCTTGCATAGCCCGCTATCCATTTTTAGACACTGCCTTTCCCTTTGAAAGCTGTCAATGGGGATTTTGAGCAGCCTTCCTTCATCTGCTGGCTGGAGATACATGCCAGTAAATATACTGCATCCCCTGGTGTGTCTGTATGCATCAAAGAACAAGTGTGACTTCAGGCAGCATCAAATTGATTTCATATTTTGTATTGCTCCCCCTAATGCCCCTGTTGCGGCCCGTTCTTGCCCGCATACACACAATCACATGCGCGTGCACATGCACACTCTTCAGTTTTACTCTTTAAAGGCATGTAGTCACCTCGTAAGAGCAGGAGTTCAAAAACGGCTGAGGGAAATGCAGAGATAAAGGCTTTGCACGCTGCTCCTCTGTGCAAGGGAAGTTCAGTATAATGTCACCTCAAGTAAGGAAAACAGCTCTTCTGGGCAGTGTAGAGAATATTTTAAAGATGCCTTTTACTGGAAGGGGTAAAACCACTGGACACATTGTGCATACACCAGCCGACTGGTATAGGTTGTCACCACCTGACCCACGCTCCCTGTCTGGAGGGAGAACAGTCTCTTGCAAGTGGGATGCCAGAGCACATGTGCTCCTAAGCCAATCAGGTGTAGGCAGAGTTGGTTCCTGCCCCCAGTTGCTTATTCATGTTCCCGCAGAGTGTACCTGGCTTTGGGCACGCTGAGCTTCTCAGTTAACCCCCTGGGGGACAATGTGGCAAGCGGGCCAGGAACATAGGCTGAGCACAGGAATTTCTTAACCGTAGGTACTTTTATTCCTCAAGAAAGCACTAAAGAGTTTCAGGCCTTTACAAAATAACAAACAGTCCTGCGTGCACGCGGACGCGCCCAGATGCCTGGCCACATCTCGTCTTTGAGTCTGAGGTCTGCTACGTGTTTCAGGCCAGGCAGTCCTTCCTGCCTTCTGTCTCCTTAGCCTGAGATATCCTCTCAGGCCCTCTGGTCAGGTGCCTAGCAGGAGAAACTGCAGCTCTCGCAGCATGTGCTCTGGCTGGGAAATGCCAGCTCCTTCACAGCGGGAGCCCTCGGCCGGCCACTGGGGATGTCAAAGCCCAGCGGCCTCTGGCTGCCTGTGACAGCAACGTATGGCTCCTCCAAAGAGGGCCTGGCTGGCACCCTACCCCCTCCTGAGGCCGGCACCTGGGGGCATGCCCCCCCTTCCTCTTTGGTATGCCACTGTTCATTGCCTCCTACTCAGGATGCTGGGCAGAGAGGTCATTGCTCCAGGGGTTCACTGGTCACTTAGAGACAATGAGAGCTGATGAGGCTAGATTGATCTGTTTTAGCTTCACAGACAGAGCAGGTGCCAGGCTGCTACTACCACATGGATGCTGTAATCCACAATGGTGGTTGCAACCCAACATGAAGTTTGCACTCCAATAGGAAGGAGGCAATACAAAGGGGAGCCCCTGCTTGAAAATGGCAGTCACTCCGCAAACGGGGGTTCACAATTTGATACAGACCTAGCCTTCTGTCACACACACACACACACGCAAAGCATTATATGATTTCTCCCTTTATTATTTGCATGATGATAGCATCTAGAGGCTCCAGATGACATCTAGGCCCTGATTTGCTAGGCACTATGCAAAACAGAATGAGAGAAATTCCCAACCCTCGAGATCTTATAATCTAAATAAACAAGACAGTCAAAGAATGGAAGGGGAAAACAGTACAGGGAGTTGAAGGGACTTGCTCAGGGTCGCACAACAGATCATTAGCAGAGCTAGGGAAAGAGCCAAGTCTCTTGATTCCCAGTCCTGTGCCTCACCCACTAGGCCATGCTGCCTTTTTACTTTTTCCTCCTATCACTGCCCTTCACCCTCAAAGTTTCCAAGTTATGGTGATCCACTCTCTGGCTGAGAAGTCCTGGCTAGGACTCATTGCCTACAATGGGAAAATGTAAAGCCTAAGATTTTCCTTTTGGCTAACATGCCTCTTCATACACCTGGATTTGTCTCTGCGATTTGTTTTAAGCAAACATCAAATTACATTTTTTTAAACCAGAGAAAATAGAAATCCCCTTCTGTAAGTAAATCCAGATGCTGACGCTCAAGAACTCTTTACTTCTCTTTTGGTTCAATAGCACCTTCACCCCTCTGGCACCTCCAAACGCTCTGTGATGCTGGAGGCTGGCCTAAGCCATCCTGTAATAGTCTGAGATAGAAAGCTTGGTTTAGATTGACCTGCCCGTTGCCTTTTCCCACTAAAGCCCCTTCCACAATCTGCTTAGATTCCACCTGCCTGGCTGTGAAAATTCCTGTGTTTGAACCCACCTTCTCCACCCATGCGATGTAGCATAGGCTGCAGCATCACATCCTGGGCCTGTTATTTGTTTATTTGTGTCGTCATAGCACCTAGGAGCACCAGTCACGGTCACCAGGAACCCATTGTGCTGGCTGCTCTGTAAACAAAGGACCAAGGCATGGTCCCTCCCCCAGAGAACATCCCCCACTTCAAAACACCACCCTAAATTCCAGGTGATATTAATTCAGATGGGTTTGTAAACTCCATCGTTCCTAATGCAGTGACACACTAAAGAAAAGATACAGCTTGAACAATACCAGAACATAAGAATTGCCATTCTGAGTCAGACCAATGGCGCATCTAGTTCCGCATCCTGTCTTCTGACAGTGACCAGTGCCAGACGCTTCAGAGGGAATGAACAGACCAGGGCAATGATAGAGTGCTCCATCCCCTGTCAGCCAGTCCCAGCATCTGGCAGTCAGAGGCTTAGCCATCTTGGCTAATAGCCACTGATGGATCTATCCTCCAGGAGCTGATCTAATTCTTTTTTTAACCCTATTGTACAGAGGTTGTGCAGTTCTGTGCCCCTTCTTCAGCCGGAACGCATGCCTGCTGAACCAAGAAAGCAGCTTTTTCCATCTTGGGGCGATGCAGCTTGCTAATCCTGGCCGCCTTGCCAAATACGTGGGATAGGAGAAAAACAAAACAATTATGAAGAAACAACAAAGAAAAGACAAAAAAGGAGGGGGAGAGAGGGGATGGCGTGAAGCTCCCAATGGACAATGTGATTCTGTAAGTCTCAACAACACTAATCAAGCCCTGCAGATTTTAATCTTTGCTGTAATTAACTTTATCCAAACGAGCAGCAGGCTGACTGGCTTTGTTTGGGAGTCTTCTGGCAATTTAATGTGTCTTTAAAATGACTTGGCACTCCTGAAGGAAGAAGGGAAGGAGAAGAAGATTGATGCAGTGCCAAGCATTTACTCCCACTAATGAAAAGGAATTGCTCAGACTGCCTGATCATATATTGTAGTCCTATTCACTGAGTTATGCTCAGATGTGCGTATTGTTGTAACCATAGTATTTCCAACCCCATCAGCGGATTAATTTATTTCCTGACACGTGTGTCCCATGTAAGCACAAAATGAATAGTACAGGTACTTAAAACATACATCTGCAATGTGTAAAAATGCAGTGTAGCATGAAATCAGCGTCATTCAGAATGAAGCAAGGAAATGACAGTCCTTGCACTTTTGGGACAGCTCTTGACTCTGAGATTTGCATCATCCCTTGGCCTGACAGTGCCCAGCTTGTCAACATTCAGAGACTGGGTGCAAGACCTCTTTGTTTACTCGAGTTTTTCACTCAGTAAGAGATTGAACTGCTTTCTTCAGTAAGGGTATGCTTTCGAAGCCTCTCTAAGGAAGGGGAAGTTTAGGGGTGGGGCTGAGATTGTATTTGGAGAAAGAGGGTTGAGTTTGTCGTGCCTGCGGCATTGCAAGATCCTTTATTATTCATACCGTGTCAATTTAGCTATAAAGCCCCATGCGTTTATTTCTGTACCTGCCTCCGGAGCGTTTTCAATGGGCATATTTTATCAGTGTAAAAGTGAATACAATCAAGACATGGAGACAGCCATCTCCCTTGTGCTGTGACCCTGTGAGATCTCACAAGGTCAGCAGGGTAGGGCTAAGAAAGTACTTAGATGGAGAACTTCCATGAGGACAGAGGTGCTGCAGGAAGTGGTGCTGGTGATGTAGTATGATGGGGGACCTGGAGAAAGCAGATCAGGTTTCAGGAGGGACATAGACTGGTCAGGGACCAGACAGGAGCGCTGGCTGCTGAGAAACAAACAGCATAGCCTCGCCATGGAACACTGGCCCTTCAGCATGAAAGTTCTGTTTGTTGCCACTCTTCTTGCTAGCCGCATCACTTATGCCAAAAAATCATGTGATCAGCTACTGTCTGAGGCATTCTTCTCCCTTGGACAACACACTATGCTACAGCCTACTTAAGCATCCCGGCATCGCTGGGCACGCTGCCTTTTGGATGAGATTTAACTATAAGGTTCTTTTGTTCAAGACCTTGTGGCACTTCCCGCTAGTGTGAGGGGTATTATCCTTGTCATCCTGGCCAAATGTCAGATGCCCACTTGCATTTCTATTGTAGAGTTGCATAAACTATTCCATGATACTGCTGTGCAGTTAAATCCTTGCTATGTGTCACCCCACAGCCGGCTGCATTTCAGTGGAAGAGGCTGTCTATAGTCTTCTAGGACAGTGATCCTTGTTCTGATCTCACACTGGTATGAATCGGGAATTACACCCCTGGAGACACACTGGTGTACACCTACTGTAACTCAGTTTTAGAATCAGGCCAAATATTTTATCAGGGTTTTATTGTATTTTTCTTAAAAGTGGGTTAAAGAATTGAGTGAAATAACACAAACAGCAATTTTGAATTTTTCAAATTGTGACCGTGCTTGCTGGAGGGGCTATACTGAGACTACTCAATCAGGGCAAACTGCAAAGAATAGGGCAGATGATCCCCAAAACTGATGGTTTATTCTATAACTACTTTTCACCAAGCCAGTAACAAAATAGCTTCTGTAATGCCTTACTGGTTATCAAGAAGCCAAAATACAGTCCCCTTTAAGCAATCCAGCCTTTGGCTCCTACCCAGACAGCCATGGCTATATAGTAAGGGTTATTTAAAATCTTATTCATCATATATAAAGTTCTACCAGTCCCAAGAGATCAGACACATTACCCACCAGGTCAACGAATATTTCAGATCTTACCCACATACACGCTTACAGACAATTCTTATTAACTAATCCAAGATTTATTTTTTAAAAAAGAAAGAAAGTTACTGTGGTCAGAAGGTCATTATACATCCAGATATGAATGACGTTCTTAGGTCAGTTTCATAGCAGAGATGGTGAGGCTGTTGATTTGTAAAAGCCCTTTTAGAATCAGTTCAATGGGTTATAGTCCAATAGGCAGATCATGTGTAGAGTTTGTTCGAATTCTTGAGAATTTGCTAGGATAATCCGGAGTAGACCTGGAGACCTCAGTCTTGCGATTTAGAACTTTCCCTGACAAAGTTTAAACAGATCTGAGAGAAACCAGGATCAGGCCCGACTTCCTGTATAGCTGAAGCAACTTGTGGCCACAGCAGAGCTTCCTTGGCTGAAGAATAGGTAATATAAAGTTGCTTTGACGTTAATCACTCTTTCATAGGCATACACAGGTAACTAGTTGCATTCATTAGCATAAGGCAGTTAACCATTCAAAGAGTTCATAGGAAGTTTACTACAAACTTCAAAGAGAAATAAAGATGATGATGTTATTGCACCACAAGTTCCAGCTAAATGGCAATATCCACTTTTGATCTCTGACTCAGTAGAATACAGTAATGAAATATCGTAGACAGGAACAGAAGTTTAGCATCTATAAGCTAATTCAATCACATTGTTAAACTTCTAACAAGATATAGGTAAACATAGACTAATACAATTAGTGTCTACTTATGATGTTCTAAAAGTACAAGCCCACATTTCAAGAAATCTACTCTATTTAACATGGCTGTGCTAACTGTAAGGAAGGGCTCTGTTTACCATTTCATTATTCTTCAAATACGTCCTCACAGATTGTTTTGAGGTCATGCAGCCTGCTGGTTGCTTAACCCTCGCTGGCTCAGCATCTCACAAATGAAATGTCAAACTGGTGCTTTTTCTATTAAAATCTTTCAGGTTTAGTTGGCGGGGAAAATGAAATTGGTTGTTTAGTTAGTTTTATGAGCTATCGTGACTCATCAATTGCACCTTCAATGCATATGTAACAGGGTTAAACACTGAGGGCCCGAGCAACCAGGTTCCATTTCCATGGAAATCTCTGAGCCAAATTCAGTGGTTCTGTGCAGTGGTGCACAGAAGGCAGTTTCAGAGCTCTAGCAGATCCTGAGAGTATTTTTTTTTTTTTTTTTTGCTGCTGTTGTCCCTTTAGGGCCTTACCAGGTGATTTCTGTTAGGAGGAGAAATGGATGATTCAAGTCTGATGTATTCTTTGTTGCAATCCTGTTTATTTACAAGGCATGTACACAATTTTCTGTTTCCCTGAATACAGTAGAAACAAACAATAGAAAGCAATTTCTTTGCTCACAGTTTCCAAACTGGTCCCTCCAGCCATCCAGTCCTGTGCTCCAAGGACAGCTCTGTCTCTCTGCTCCCTCTCAGGGCCATGCTCACAATTGCCTCACCCATCTGCTCGCTTTCTCCTGGCTCTCAGCTTGTCAAACCATCCTCTAGCCCCCACATTTGCAATAATGCCAGGGAAACCCCTCAGACAAAATGACTTAGCCCTGCTAAGGCCTCACCATGTGGCCAACTACATTGGGCAGTAGCTTGTATTTTTTCCAGCTATCTCATGCCACACAAAGGCTTAATTTCGCCTTCCATTCAGTAAAAAGGCTGCTTAATACACCCATCCGCTTCAACCAGGTCTGTGATTGATGGCAGCCATTAACACCTTCCAGCATAACACTGCTAAAATGCTCACTGATTTCCAAAGTTATTGTCCGGTCAGCCCCACGTAGGCTGTGCTTTTCTAGTGACAGTTCAGTAGGTTCTTGCATAGACTCCTTGCCCCCATTCTACATTATCCACTTACCCTTTGCTATGCAACATGTACTTCACAACTACTTTGTAACTACTTCACTGCTGCAGCACCTGGAAAGCTGTCCCTTTGGAGACAATCCCCTTCCTTAAGCGCACAAGTTGTGCAAGGGCTAAACTACTCATTGAAGAGTGGTCAAGTTTACATGTGTTGTGTTTCCTTTTATTTTACTAAGGGAAACATAAGCAAGTGGCTAAAATGGACACTTTGGCCTGTGCAGTTCGCTGAGATAGCTGTTATTTGTTTTGATGGGATTGCAGTAAATTCCCTCCTTGTGATTAGCCTGGTATGGAATACACATGCTCACTCTTCAAGAAAGAGACCTGTGGCGAGGATAGGCAGCATATATCAGTAATTCCTAGTGTGACTGATTATTTATTACTGTATTATCTTCTCAGTGGGTTAGTGCACGTTAATGGAGCGCTTTAGATAATCCATGGCGAAGCTACTATCGTTCTCTGTGTTAGGTACCGTGATATGATCCTGAGCTGGTAAAAAATGCCTTTCTTAACTAAACAGAACACACATCCCAGACCACACAATTTTACAGCTATTTTTAATCCACTTTGATGGTCTGAAATCTCACCAAAAGAAAAACGACCAGGGATTAACTGAGATAGCACATGGCTGCCTCATGCGGTTCTATCCTGGTATCAGGATTTCATGTTTACTGTCCCCATGTTTCATCACCATGCAGTACCGATATACGCAAGCAAGCCGAGAATAGCACCGATCAGATAAAAGAAAGAGGTGATGACACTTCTACTTGTTTCTGCTTTTGCACGGGTGAGTTTTGTGACAGAATCTCTACCAGCATGTGTGTTGTCACACCACCCCTTGCAGTGAGGGCAGAAGCCCTCTGCCATGAAAACTGCATCCACCCAGTGCACAAGTAAGTGTGTTGCTGAATTACCATTTGCTGGGGAAAGCAGAGATACCTCACTGGAATCTACACATGCGATGTGTTACTACGCTCTCACCTCATGGCGACAGCAGAAACGATCAGGAAATCTTCACCAATATGCATATTGCCATACTGCCACCTAGTGGTGGAGCACCACAGGGTACTCAGTACTAATCTGCATGGCACTGCACGGGTGAGAACAGATATCCAGGACACCTCACATCTAGCCACCTTTGGAGTATGCATACTGCCTGGATTGGGGACCATAGGAACCAGATCGACCTGGTCGTGATTGCTGTAGCCATGATGCGGGCCAGGCTGACATGGGCACTGATTCGCAGATAAACTAAGGCCCCGACATATTACTCTGGCAGTGCAAAGAGCCTTAGAGTGGGCAGTAATGGCTCGCTGAGAATATCTCCTGTGTAGCTGGTCTCCCTTGTTGGAGCAGAACTGGTGTAAGGCTCTGTGTTGGCCCTGTTCCTATCTCTTGGCATAGCTGGCATGTCACAGGCATGGCCAGAGTGCACAAGGCTATGGCTATTCTCTGCTTCCCAGGATCATGATGGGCCAGGGGAAGCAGCACATAAGTTAGAGCCGCCCTGAGATTGCTTTAACTTACACCAGCAAAGGAGGTGGATAGACCCCTGCATGCCCCCAGTTGGGAAGCGCTCGTTTGGCTGTGACAGTCCTTGGGGTACCCAGGACTGTGAGTCACCCGCTGCATCCAGCATTAGGGAGTCTTGTGCCTGGATGGGTGTTAGCTCCCTGACATCACCAGCCCTTCAGCCACTCAAGCACTCTCCTCTAGGCTATGCCAGCCCTGACTTCACCTTGCAGCTTAACAATAGGTGCACCCAAGTCATTTGACGTGTTCTCCAGGGATATCCAGCCTCTGACACTGGCTACTTACAGAAGTCCCAGGTCCTCTGCCCCCAAAGCAGCAGTGTATCCCAGTTTACCAGTTGTTCTTTTAAACCACCACTCCTGTAAACCACACAGCACTTGGGAGCACTTACAATAAAATAAAAGTACGTTACTTAAAGAAACAATAAAAATGTAACTAGAAACAAGAGAGAGTGATGGAAACAGATGATTGCAATATAAAGCAAAATCATGAAAAGTGAACCTAGGTTTACCCTTATTGATAGTTATCTTTCTTATCTACTAAAGTAGGTTTCCCCCTGAAGTTCAACCTGTTGCAGAGATGACTGGTTTCCCAAGAATCAGGATCCAAACATTCATGAAAACATGACCCCACCCCAGCTTCACAAGGGATTTCCTCAGTGAATGGTGCCAGAGTGCTTCTCCCTCCTCTGAGTTATACTCCAAACAGCCTTTTGCATCTATTCACAGACAGAGGAAACCTCTGTCTTGTTGCAAAGTTCCTTTTTTATGGTCAAGTGGTTTTGATTGTTTGCAGTTACTTTTGATGGTTTCCCATTGAAAGTCTTAGTATTGCACAAAGCTGAACAACTGATCCTTGCATTGCATCACTGGCTAAACAGTGACAAATTCGCACCACCCAAATGGGCCATCACCAAAACTCATTATCCCCTGGCACTAATGTATACTCCAAGACTATAAAGCATACTGTCAATATAATACCTTATTCCTTAAATGTTACCCATACATACGTCTTACAATGATTATGAAGCTTGAAAAGTTACAAGCTTTTTGTAGATACCTTACATGTTAAATATCCTGTAAGACGTTTGGTGTAGTGAGTTTGTCAGGTCTAGGATGAGAGTTGTTTTCAAAGAACAGGGGCCATTTGCCAAGGGGTCTCTGTGTATCCGTGGTTTAAAGCTCCTTTTGACACCTCCCCTCCCCCTTCTGGCCAAATCCCACGATAGGCTTGGGAACAGACCAACTGAGAATCAGTGCCAGAAAATTAAAAGAAGGGGAAGGTTGATCCATAAAAGAGAATCTGTCTGAGTTATTAGCTAAAACTAGAATGAGTCACTCTGGAGACAAGATCCAGATTTATCTTAATCTTTTCCTCCTTCCATAACCCTGTTTGGGGAGGTGGCAGGGAAACTGACCCAGAGCTGGTCTTTAAAAACGTACTGCATTAATATCAGGCTTTTGTTCAGGATTAGCATATTAACCACAGGCCCCCCCGAATTTTGTCAACCTGAGAAACACAGTAGCAATTTGCTGACAGTAAAATATTTATTTTATTTATTTATGCACACAATTTGTTTAAAAAGTCATTCAAATAAAAACTGCTTACTCTCCTGGAGTAGATTGCAGCTGTTCTCATCTGCAGTTGTAGCTACTTTCATTTCCAGTCTCACCTTTAATGTACAATGGCCGCTTTGGTTCAAGATGGAACACTGTTGGGAGATATGGAGTCTTTGAAAGCTGCATCTCCCTATTAAATAAATATGAGGGTTGCTCCCAAGCTACTGGCAATATACAGGAGTGTGTGAACTGCATTTAGCCACGGCACCATACTATGGCCACCTGAGATATTAGTGTGTAAGTGGAAAGCAAAAAGCCCTGCCAACTTTAACAACTGCTTTGCCAGCACCAACCTGCTCCAGAAAAGGCATATTAAAACTGCATGATGCTTTATGCACTACTTCTTTGAGAGCGAGCAAATTCAACTCAAAAGTCTAATGAGCCCCTCAGGTGTCTACTCCATCCTTTCTGGTTCATTCTCCTTCACCGCAGAGACTATGGCCTTCTGTGTTTCACCAGGTTAAAGGCTCAGGGACAGCCACTGGTTGACTCTGATATCTCTACAAATTCAGTGGACAGCTGACTGATGCCCACATGCTGTTAAGCATAGTGACTGCAAGCTGTATGGGTATTAGTGGTGACAAGTGCAACCAGGGCAGTCTGCACGCTGCCTTATTTCCTTCACAAGTTCATCAGCTTGGGCTTGGCATGAATGTCTCTGTTTAGTGAGTGGAGTGCCTTTTGCTCTTTACACAATAAGCATGATATGAAGGAAGCACAGGGGCAGGGTGGGGCCCAAATAACCATTTACTAACGACGAATACACATCGCTGTGCTGCACTGCCGGGCTTCTAAAACACAGAACACAGTAAGCACCGTTAGACAGCTTCCATGCTACTGCCCAACTCCTATACATGACAGTGAGGAATGTCTCCTGGAGAGGAATTCAAACCTGAGGAGGGTGTGAATGTTCCAGGCAGGACCCAAGCATAATTTTTTCAGGCCCAGTACAAACTTGTAACACGGGCTCCCTCCCGTGTTCCAAATCTCCAAGATTTGCAAATCTCACAAGATCTGGGCAATAGATACAGGGAAATACGTTGTCCTCTCTGGAAGCAAACACTTGTATGTCCTTCTTTAAACTTTATGAGAAATGTTGCAGTTTATTTATTAGAAGTAGGATTACAGCAGCATCTAAAAGACTATTTTGCAAGGTGCTATGCAGATACGATGATCTCCACTGGGACCTCAGTTGCATTACATTAATTGCATTGCTCGTATTTACAGTGGTTTAGCACAGTGGTTTTCAATCTGTGATCCACTGACCCTGGGGGTTGGCAGACTATCTCTAAAATTTCCAAAGGGGTCCACGCCTCCATTCAAAATTGTTTAGGGGTCCGCAAATGAAAAAGGGCTGAAAACCATTGGAATAGCACATGCACATAGCCACACTGGTTTTGATAGAATTATTTTCATGTGTGCGTGAGAAACACATTTTACAACCAGGGTCAGATGAGTGCATCAGGAGAGCCATAAAACACCTATCTCATAGCACCATTGTTGGGAGCAGAAGCTTTTGTACGAGGCACTGCATTGTGGATGAGTTAGGAGTGGGTATGCTGGTGCACTTCCGGTGCATTAGTCTTCCAATCTGCGCTCGGTAGAAATTTCTATAGACTGCATTGGTCCATCCAATCCTGAGCTAAAGACCTTTTCCCATTGCTCCATGTCCTCTAGGAAATTGAACTCCTGCTGATAACGATCATCAGCAACAAGTTTCCCTGAACTGGTGCTGGAAATGGTTTAACTGTTAGCATAGATGGGATGTAACCATTTTCAACACCTTCCTGGAAAGCATGACTGAGATCTGCTGGAACAAAATGGTACAACCGATTCCTGGGACAGTAGTTTTGTGAGGAACAAGGCACTGTATGTGTGTTGTGAGCTCAAAATGGTTTCTTGTAAATTCTTGTCACCAGAAGTAGACAAAATTCTCCAGGAAAAGTGATTATGGGGTGGAGGAAACTGCAAAAAACCATGGTGCATTCCACTAATCTAGGCTATGTCTACACTACAGCAGCACAGTTACACCACTGCAGCTGTGCCACTGCAACACCATAGTGCAGAAGCTTCCTGCAGCTACAGAAGGGGTTTTCCATCAAGGCAGGTAATCCGCCTCCCTGAGTGGCAGTAGCTTGGTCAATGGAAGAAGGCTTCTGTCGACCTAGCCATGTCTACACTAGGGTTAAGTCAGCTCAATAATGGTGCTGTAGCTATGCCAACTTAACTTCTAAGCGTAGATCAGGCCATTATCTCTTGTCTTTTAGGTCAGCAATAACTCCTTCTCGAGAGACACTATTGGCCACAAAGGGATGTGTGTAAGAAGTGCATCAGGTTATACAGTGGTTTGCCCCACATAGAACTGCCTGCAGACATACTTTGCAATCAGATTCATTCTTTAGTAAAACAGCAAAGACGCCGCCTGACCTTCCATCTAACCTTTAGAAAGACAAATGGGATGTGGCAAGGATGTGACTGCACTCCATATGGACCAAGAAGCGCCAGTCTGGGATGTATCTGCACGGTTGCAGGTGAAAAGTGTTAGTTAATGAATTATTCTGTATTCCACAGGGGAAAAGCTGATGCGAGGAGTCCCCTCCCGGTCTGGCTTGAGATCAGACTCCATTCGTGAAAATGGCTCACCTGTGACAGTCCCAGGTGAATATGCTCATACTGGAGTTTCATGCCTAGAGTAAATGCATTCTAATTGCTCCGTTGGGGAGTAACTGTTCAGCTAGGCAGCCAGCGCTGAGAGGACCCAAGCCCAAAGTGCACGCTTGGAGCATTTTGACCCAGTTCATTTCCCTCTGAACTAATTTGCCTATGTGCCATGGGCTTCAGAACACAGTCCTGGGTTCTCCCGTATCTAGTATAAAAGGGTTGTTAGTCCTCCTCATTCTTAAATCTGATCTTGATCTAACATTTCATTTCATTGGATGTACTCTTTTTCCTATGGCTTTGTAATTGCAACAGCACACAAAGTGTAAGACAGCACTCAATCATTGTAAAATAAGATTTAATTATGCAATTATTAGATTCATTAGTTAATATTTACATAGCAATTTGAACATGTGAAGCACTTGACAAGTGCTAAGTATTATTACTAATCCAGAAACTCACAGCCATTCATTTTTGGGGAGAGGGAAAACATGCCTAAATGTATACATTTTGACCAGATCCTCAGATCTATCAGGTACGGTCTAGGTTTACTTGGGCCTGCCTAAGTGTAGGAGCTGGACTTGATGACCTCTCAAGGTCCCTTCCAGCCCTACATTTCTATGTTTCTATGATAAATGACAGTCTCAGCCCCAGTTTTGAATCCAGAATTAACAATAGTTGTGATATTGTTTTGTTACATCAGTCTAGCACACAGCATTTTCCCTACAGAGCAGCCCTGTAACACTGAAAACCTCGTTGCTTGGCCTACTTTAAAGGTACAAATCTAACTTTTATTAGCAACCAAATAATTACTGAATCAAGCTCGACTAATTAGTTTTTATGGCCGTTTTTATTAGAAGAAGGGAGGTTATTTATCTATGGAACAATGGGGAAAAAGGAACACCTGAAAGTTCTTCATCTTTAATGGTTCTAAGGAGTTATTTTTTTTGTCTATGACAGCTACTACTCTCTGCTGGTAGTAGTGTTCACTATTTCTATTATTTGTGTCATTGCTTTTTTTACATTCTGTGAAATCTGTGCAGGGGAAGATGGTTCCTTTTGTGAATTGCTGCTCACAGAGGTCATCTTTTCTTTCTCTATCTGCTACACAGACAGCTTTGCTTTAACACGTGCTGGGGTGGATTGAAGGGGACAAACCAGGCTGTTCTTTGATCTGGCATTCCTGAGACAGACCATCACGACCTTGGGGCCGTGGACTCAGAATAGGCAGCGAAAGTGACGCACATTAGGAATGAAGAGGGTGTGATGACCACAGTGGGTTCATGAAGCAATATGGCTTTTGGCCTCAGAAAGGCATGAGTCCCCTTTCATCTGCCCATCAGTAACTTCCATATTGCCATACTGTGCAGTTTCGCACTCGATCCTGGGTGCTCAAGGTTTTGGTACAAGAGCCACCAAAAAACTATGGTAAGAGAATGTTACGGTCAGAGGGAAAATGAATATTGTATTTTTAATAAATAGCCCTTAGTTCCTCCCGTGCCACTGACACATCAGGCAGTCCAGTTCCTTCTCTGGTTGTGGTCGTTTGCTAGTTGTGGTACTTCTTCCCAGGTGATGCCAGCACGTTCAATATTCTCTGTTGCTGTTTTGTACCAGTTCTTCCTTGGCCTTCTTCACTTTCTCTTTCCTGCCTCAGGGACTAATTCAATAGCATGTCTCCTATCTTCCATGCAATCTACATGTCGCAGTCACCTGAGCCTTCTTTCTTTTGAGGATATCTTTTTTTTACATGTCCTGCTCCATCAGCTCCATTAGTCTCGCGTTTGCTATTTTGTCTTTCCATGAAATGTGTAATATCTTCCTCAGTCATTTGTGATGGGCAGCCTCCAATCTCTTTTTAGTTAGCCACTGTCATGGGCCATGTCTCTGCTCCGTACAGGAGCATGCTCAGAACAATCGCCAGGTATAAACTGACTTTTGTTTGGTGTGAAGACAGTCCATGATCATGTAATTATAAATAATGTATCATAATGCTTAGATGGAAAGGACAGAGTTAAGGGTTGCATGAGCACAAAGGGGCAGAGTTAAGGCTGTGCACGCAAGAGTCTGCCATTACATGAACAAACAACGTACAAACAGTAATCCAAGATGCTATTTATGCGCACCTTAAAAACTGCCTTTGTGTTATATGATGATCATATAATTGTACATATGACCATATTGTATTATCTGCTGACTGGCATAGCACACTGCCTAGGACTGGGCGATCGTGTACCGAAAAGGCCCTGTGAGTGAACTTCCAAAGGCCCGGCAGTTTGGTTTTGAGGACATGGCATATTCAGAATGTACAGCTGGGTGGATATTTGACATGGCCAGTTTTGTTCTCAGGTAATTTCCACTTCCCCTATGGTAACAAAACTCTTCAGGGGTGCTCAGCAGCCTTAACAGCCTTCCTCTGTTGGACTCATCTCAGGAGAAGTCTTCAAGCTCTCTCACACTGGCAGTAAGTGAACGTGTCCGTGGAACCGTCTCCTGAGGTGCAATTGTAGGAAGAGCATTACAACGAGATGCACAAGGGCTGAGGCAAAGGCTGCAGTGATCAGATGTAAGCCTAGGCTGAAAAGGAGCTAGTCACTAACTTCCTTATGGCTCTTTGAAACTCCCATCCCTAGTTCAGAAAGTGAGGCAAACTAGAGATGTGCTGGAACCAAAATCCTGGATTTGAATATCCTCACCTTTTGGAAAAGTCTGAATTGGAGCTGCTTGAGATTAGGTGCAAAGTTCCTTTGTACGGATCAGGTTTGCCCCTCCCATGCCACATGGGCTCTTACTGGCTGCGACGGGTTCGAGATGCCTTATTCAGCCTCTGGCATGGAGAGAGTTAACTCTTCCCAAGGTGAGGGAAGACGAAAGCTGCATTCAGGAGTCAATGGAAGGCACTGGGCGCAGGTATGGTAAATGGTATCCTTCTCCTGGGATCTGTAAGAGCAAAGTACTGCCCATTAGCCTGCTCTAGCTGCTTCCCCCTGGCATTCTTTGTGGTGATCAGAGGGAAGTTAGCTGGGGAACCCCCCTTACCCAGCAAGAACTTTAGCTGCACAAAGCTATTGTTTTGTTTATCGTAACGCTTAGCTCTTATATAGCATTTTTCATCAGAAGGTCTCCAAGTGCTCTACTGAGGAGGTAAGAATCACGACCCTTGTTTTATATGTGGGGAAGCTGAGGTACAGAGGGGTGAAAGGATGTGCCCAGGGTCACCCAGGATACCAGTGGCAAAGCTGCGAATAGAAGTCAGGGTTGCTGGGTCACAGTCCAGTGCTCTATCCACTAGGAAATACTGCTTTATAGAGGTGGATCATACGAAGCTGTTTTGTTGTAGTAGCATATCACTTAAAGAACACTGTCGTGTTCCGAAACCATGGACCAGAGTCTCAGTTGTTATAAATCTATATTAGCGCACCCGGAACCTGCCTTGATTCTGGCCAGGTTCTGCATGACTGGAGGGGTTCTGCTCCCTTACAGGACCATGTGTCAATTTCAGACCAGAATGAAATTTTTATGTTGATGGTGACCCTTTAATGGAAACATTTAGTTTTTGCAATAGCTTATGTCTGCCAAAAAAACCCTAAACTTTCAGAACAATTTAATCTGATGAGGATCCCATTAAAATGTCACTGGTCAAGATTTTGCACAAACGAGTGCCTAAAGTTAGGTTTCTGGAGCCATATTTAGGCACCTGAGTGAGCAGCCTGATTTTTTCAAAAATGCAGAACTCAATGGGAATTACTGATACTCCTTGAAAACCAGTGTTTGAGCTGCCAAAACAAGCATATGGCTAGCTAAAGTGAGGCTGCCATTTTTGAAAGTATTGGCCCATTTAAACAAAAACCCAAAACAAACCCCCATGAGAACCAATGTTATCACCATGTCCTGTGTGCAAAGTCCAACTTCAAGTTCTGTCATCTCAGCGAAAATGTTAGTTGAGGTCATAAGGAGAGAACAAGCACTAATGTAATTGCCTGTTACTTTCCTTAGTGGCCAGTTCCCTTCCTCGGGTCATGTCAGTGCTACAGCCCCAACAGAGGCACAGCTACAACTCCGCAGTGTGGTCACTCTCTACATTGACAGAATGGGTTAATCCATCTCTCTGAGAGGGAATGCCTAGGTCAACACTGTGGTTTAGGCCAAGCTAACTCTGGCACTCAGGGTGTAAAATTTATCACAATAGATAAATAGATCCAATTTTTAGGTGTAAATCAGGCATTAGTCATCATTAGCATATTTTTTCATCTGTGTTGTTCTTGCTCAAAGAGCACCACTGAGTGGCCTGTTTCAAACATACTGGAGCAGTGGCAGCTTTCCTGATTATTCTGCTGAGAGCTTGTGGTGAACAGAAGTGGTTCATTTTAGGAAGGGAATCAGTACTTCTGTAAACAAAAAAATTCATCTTTTAAAAAAAAGTCAGATGACTTTTTGCTTGGAAAACAGTACAGATGATTTGTGGTTACCTTTCTTGGCAATCCATAATTCCTCTTCCCAATGTAGGATTGATGTTGTGTGATGTTGTGCAGCTGCATGCGGCGATCAGGCACACTGTAAAAGTAATCAGTATTCAATTACTTCTGAGATAATATTCAGTGCCATGTAACTGATTATTTGAGGGATAGAGTAAATAGTAATTTGTGATAGATTTGTATTTGCAAAGTAAAGGCAAACGACCCTGGTAGTGAATTCAGCCTTGCTAAGGGGACAGCACTGCTTAACTGTTAGAGTGGGGGATTGTGAGCCAAGAGACTTGGGTTCTGTTCCCAATTCTGCTGGACACTAGCTCTTTCAGTTGAGCTTAATATATGCTCAAATTATCTTACATTTTAGTCTTGACCATGACAGCTGCAATATACAATATTTGAAATGTTAGCAGGAGTCAAAGCTGCCATCAGCCCTTAGCTCCGGACAGTCCCGATTCAGCAGATCTAACTGATGGTTGTAATAGCCTGATTTTCATGGTGCTAAAGCATTGTGACCCGGCCTCAGAATGTCATGGCACTGGAACGTCACCACCTAGTGAGGGGAATGTCACAGGGTCCTGACATCGGTCACTTGACAAAGACCCAACAACTTCAACAGACAAGACAGACAAAGGAAAGAAATATTATCCTCAGATTACAAATGGGGGACTGAGCCACTGGGTGTTTAAAGCACACAGGAACTCTGTGGCAGAGCCAGGAATTGAGGTCCCAGTCCCCTCAAGACCATCCTTCCTCCCTTGGTGCAGAATAGGGCCCCAGGGCACTCCAATAAGAAACTTTATGTTGCCTCCTCTTTCAAGAAAATGCAATACAACTTAACACATTTTTAAAAGTCAATATGTCTCTAAAAACATGATCAATAATTAAAGGAAAACAATATTATTATGGAAATCAACGCACCTCTGGGTCTGTGGGAACAGGAAATTTCCTAATGAGTGACTGGCAGCCTCTTGTACTTACTGATAAAAAGCATGCAGAAGGTGAGACAGTTTCCCATGAAATAGGTCATCCTTCTCACACCTGCATGGTGTGCGGCACTGACATTTTGTAATTAAAGAGACACTCTCCTAGAATTCCTCATAATTTTTCAAAGTAATTTTTTTCTCTCTGTTTTATAATAGGGAGGCGACAAATCCATTTTTTATTGTGATCACCAGAATACTAAACAGGAGCCATCACTAATGGAACAGGAGAAATAATTCTTGTTCTCTGGATTTTCCTAATCCACACCGGAGCAGCAAGCTTTGGCAGACAGAGGCACCCATACATCAATAAATAGGGCTACTGCAGTGAGAAATACATCGATGGTGATGGTGATGATCGATGATGATAAAACTTTCGCACTTACATTGCACTTTAAATCTTCTAAGCACTTTGCAAAAGTTAATAAATGACCTGCGCATGCGGCCTCAGCTCTTCGAAACTGAGGGAAAGATCCTTGGCCTCCGTTGCCACTATTACAAAGTGCATGAAGAGCTGTCCTAACGGGACAGTGCCAAGACATAGGAGTCCCAGAGTGATGAGTCCTGGTCTTTCTATGGTATTTGACTTTCCAGAGACATGGCTGAAGCACACTGTTCTCCGGCAACCCCAAACCCTCAGACAGACCCACAAGACAGAGCAGCCTTAACACTGTTTTTACTTACACCAGAGGCTAAGCTAGCCCCTGGCTACACAAGGATCTGGTGGTGGTGGTGGAAAGACACTAATGCCTCTCCACTCCCCTCAAAACATGATTAAATATAGGGACAGGGAAAAGGGGATAGTGGTTTGTCACACTTAATTTTTTTTTTAAATACAGATGGATTAATTTGCATTAACCTAAACCTATCTGTATTAATTCCTTAGGAGAGTGAAAAGGCAGCTTCCACTCCCAATGAAAGGGGCTATCACTTCTCTCATCTCATATCAGAGATTCTAGATACCCAGGAATCTTTCCTTTCTTTCTTTCTTTCTTTCTTTCTTTCTTTCTTTCTTTCTTTCTTTCTTTCTTTCTTTACATCCTCCCCACCCCTTCTACTTTTCTCTGCTTTAAAGAATACTGGGGAAAACTTTCTGCCTAAAATTGTAATAGCATCTGGATGGGGAAAGCATTTTATCATTTTTCGTACCCTCTCCATATCTAGATAAGGGGCTGGAATTTGTCTCTGTCTCCTACCAAGTGCTTTGAGAACGACAGGCACAAGGAACCATACAAGCGCCAGGAGGCGGAGTTTTTGTGAACGTGTAGGTGTAGCATGGCCCTCTACTTACTGATAGCAGACATGCTCAGCTATTGCGATGATATCAGCCACTGAAGAAACTCCTGTGCCCACTGACCAGCAAGGGGTAGATTAGTAAGTGACTGTACTTTCAGGGTAGCCAAGGCTGAGTACAGGCAAGCAAGAGTTAATGTTACAACACCATTGTTCCCCAAGGATACGTTACATCATTACCCTCACTGTATACACAGCATGCTAGGATGGGCACTTTATGGTCAATGAATGATTCTATGGCTACTCTTTGTACCGCTTCATTTATTCGCCATCAGATAGACGGAGAAACAAATTGCAAGCCACTGCTTCCTATTCTTTAGGGTTCATCCTGGATAAGGAAATCAATGATTTGGCCTTTTCTTGAAGCAGCAACGTTAAACCAGGGCAGAGTTAGGGCTGACATTTTGTGTGTGCGTGTGCCTCTAAATTGCCATCCATCTCCACTCTGCAAATCATCAATTATGTGGAGTCCCCTGGGAGGGAAATGTGCTCCTCTCACAAGCTCGGAGTAATGACTCAGCGGCAGCAGTGTGTGACCGTATCCCAGTGCTAGAGCTTGCAGGATAACTGTTTACGCTAATAAAACAACCCCAAGCTTGATTCCAGTCCCTAATGTTCCCTCACCGCTATTCTATGTGGCCTGTGCCAGTTAGACAAATACCATCTCAATGCAAAATGATATCCAAACGTAAGTCAGGCTTGTCCTCTGTGTGGACCCTCATAAATTTCATTGAGCGCTTAAAGTCTCTTCCATCTCAATGACCTGACATCAAGGGTATGTCTTCACTGACGGCAGCAAATTGACCTGCTCAATCAATCCAGAAGTTGATTCAATAAAACCACCTCCAAAAAAAAGCATAGCACTGCATTGATGGGTACGCATTTCCCATCGGCACAGCATAGTGGAGATGGCGTGCAGAAGAGGATTTAGGAAGTTGACGTAAATTATGCAAGCTACTCTGCATAGCTTACGAGCCGCCGAATTTCCCATTAAGTATAGACCAGGCCAATGACTGCAGCTCTTTACTGCTCTGTCTGTCTTGCATGTCAATAACCCATGAGAAAAAAATCTAGGTGGATTTATTTCATTCTTAATTTCTTGGAGTACATCGTTCCTCAGCCTTCCTTGCTGCTTCTTTCAGATTCCTTTCAACAAGAAAAAGCAGCAGCATCTTGGGATTCTTCTTCCTGAGACCCTTCCTTCTTCTTTCTGATAAAGCCAGGAAAGAGAGCTTGATTTTATAATGAAGCCATTACAAGAAGCCTATGCATAGTGCCTGTTTGTTACCTCTATGGTGAGCTGATGCTGTTTTGCAAAGACTAGGATTAGCAGAAAGATGCTGAAGTATTTGCATGAAAAATCAGATGTTTAAGGTAGGTTGCTTTTAACCCTGTTTAACATGGGTGTGTCCTTTTGAATATTACTGAGATCGTTTTGTGTGTTTGTACATGCGTGCATGCATGGGAATGGGATGGTGGAATGTTTTATATTTATCACACTCGGGCTATTCCAAGTACTTATTGTTCTACAGTGACCAAGAGTGTGCTCAGCTCATTACAGAACTTACAGTTATTTATTTTTGATTTATAGTCATCCATTAAAAAGTACCCATCCCAAGGCCATGGGCACCCTGCCATCAGTTAAGTTCACAAAAATATATAGGAGACATAACTCCAAGATCTTGCGTCCAAGGTCCAGGTCTTGTGGTCAGATGTACACAGGGGAGCCTTATGCCTGGGTGGGGACTGACTGACTTCAATGGGAGTCAGCATGGATCTGATCGCAGGACTAAAGCCCAGATAAAGACAGGACATAAACAAATGGGCACAACCAAAACAAAGGCCCTGGGGAAGGTGAAAGAAGGACGAAGGTAACAACAAGGAGACCCCAGGGCTGCACAAGAGAAACACCATGCCTCTTAATGGCTTTTGAAGTTGAGATATTTTGGTTTGCTCTTTCTTTTTTTTAAGGCATAGTGAGCAAAACTAATATTTTATTATTCATCTCTTATTTGTATTGCCGTAGCGCCTAGGAGCTCCAGTCAAGGATCAGGATCTTGCTGTGGTTGGGGCTGTAGAAACACTAAACACACAGACTTTCTAAATTCTCTGCTGATGTAAACAGGTACAGCTCCATTAACTTCAGTGGGAGGGTCATCAGTTTCCCCTGGAGAAAATCTGGCCCAGTGTGTTCTAGATACTGCTTTATTTAATTTTTCTTTGGCATACCACTTGTTGGAAGTGAGGATGGAGCGGGGCATGCTGGGAAGTGGTGGTGGGTGTAAGAGAAGGGAGAGGGGAGTGGGTAAAGGAGAGGGAAACTGAAAGAAAAGAAGGTAGAAAGGGGGAAAAGACAGAGGCAGAGAGAAGGGGGGCTGAGAAACCAAAGGCCGACTTTTCAGAGGTGCAGAGAATTTGTTCCTATTGAAGGGTGGGTGCTTAGCACCTCTGCAAATCGAGCCAATAATATGAGCAGGAGGATGCAGTTGTGCATATGTTGTGCAGTGGTGGGAAATAAAGGAGGGCCAGCAACCAATGGCAACTGAACAACGAGAGACAGTGACCGGATTGGCTTGTGGAGCTGAGTGACTATGATGATGCCAGAGGAGGCTGAGCAGCTCCTTCTGGGTCTGGCAGGTGGTGAGAAGCCCTGATCTCCCCCCTGCTCCTTTGGCAATAGCTGGTGCTGAGTGTTGTGCTCTGGTGGTTTCTATAGCCTGCACTGAACAAGCTCCTCCCAGCTGATCCATTCATGGTAACATGGTGCTGACCTTAGGCTTTCTGCTTCAGTAAATAGGCTATCAGCCTGGCTGGGCTTTCTAATGGCTTCACCCAATATACATTTATAGGACAACTGGTTGAGGCTAAGATGTTTTTATAACAATAATAATCTATGTAGGGCTGTCTTTTCATCCTGCAGAATCCCAAAACCCTTCCCAAATTTTATACACGCAGCAGCACTGAAATGCAGCCACTTCTGCAAGAGATGACATTTTTGCTGGGAGACTGAGGCAACCTCCTGCCCTGAAGGAAAGCACCCTGGGATCTTTAGTGTGAAGGCAGATCAGATATGGTCATGGGTTTTAACATTTTCCTCAAAAGATCCACTCCGTGCATAATAATGAAGCCATTATGGACATGTCCTAGCTTTGCTAATTAAATAGGGGAGATTTCTCTGTTAGCACATTTCTCTCTTTCTTACTTCCTGCTGTCATCACACTCTATTACCCCACATTATAACAGGTCTCCCTTTTGGCAGAGAGGATGCTGAATCTAGATCCCTCTGGAGTTTGTCCCACTGCTCCAAGCGTCATCCATTAGAAAGTACACTGGAGCACTGTGCTGTCTTCCCCCAGAAGTTGAACATAGTGCTTCCATGGCATTCTCAGCCCCTTCTGGCTTCAAACTGAGCCTGGATTCATAGACTCATAGACTCATAGACTCATAGGTCAGAAGGGACCAATAGGATCATCTAGTCTGACCTCCTGCACAAGGCAGGCCACAAAACCCTACCCATACACATTTATAACAACCCCGAACCCATGACTGAGTTATTGAAATCCTCAAAAGTGATATTTGAAGACCTCAAACTGCAGGGAATCCATCAGCAAGCGACCCATGCCCCACGCTGCGGAGGAAGGCGAAAAACCTCCGGGGCCTCTGCCAATCCGCCCCGGAGGAAAATTCCCTCCCGACCCCAAATATGGCGATCAGCTAAACCCCGAGCATGCAGGCAAGACTCACCAGCCAACACCCAAAAAGGAATTCCCTGCAGTAACTCAGTTCCCATCCCATCAACATTCCCACAGACCATTGAGCAGACTTATCCGCCGATAATCCAAATCAATTGCTCAAATTAAACTATCCCATCATAACATCCCCTCCATATACTTATCAAGCTTAGTCTTAAATCCAGATAAGTCATTTGCCCCACTACTTCCCTCGGAAGGCTGTTCCAG
>ML675616.1:85414768-85485943 GCA_007922155.1 Mesoclemmys tuberculata | reverse complement strand
CAAGTTTCTCCGTCCAATCCACTTCCCTAACTAATTTCCTTAACTCTATGAAATTAGCCCTTGAGAAGTCGAAAACCCTAATCCCAGATCTACGTTTGTTTATCCTTCCATCTAATTTGAATTGAATCAGCTCATGATCACTCGAACCAAGGTTGTCCCCTACCACCATTTGTTCTACAAGGTCCTCACTACTCACCAAAACCAAATCTAAGATGGCATCCCCTCTCGTAGGTACTTCAACTACTTGATGAAGAAATCCATCCGCTATCACATCCAGAAAAATCTGACCCCTATTATTCTTGCAAGCACTCATCTTCCAGTCTATATCCGGGAAGTTGAAATCTCCCATAATCAGATTTCCCATAATCAGATTTCCTGTGTTGCATAATGCCGCTAGCCTTCAGGCTAATCCAATCCTCTCCCAGGAATTTTTTAAAAAATGTGCCCAAACTAGCTATGAGCCTCAAACACAGCTAGAGTCCAGGAAGGGTTTGCCCCAGTTAATGTAAGATCTGGACTGCTTCCTAGAAGAAAATCCCATTCTTTATTACAGAAGAACCTAGAGAAATGGATTGAGCTAGGGGGTGGAAACCAGGGATTCTTTGATTCCAGTTTGGCCCCTCACTTTGTCGCCTCAGTGGACTTTCGATCAGGTCCCTCCTGCATGATTTACAGTAAGGCATTTACCCACAATGTCAATTTCCACATCCAGGGAAGGTAATATCTACTTTTCCGTCTCACAAGAGTGTTACGAGTCTTAGTCAGTTAACATTTGTAAAGCACTGCACAAGTTCTGTTTAGTTATACACGTTATTATCAAGGCTGTTCTGCACAGAGCACGCTATAAAGATTCCCTTTCTTCAACAAGCTGCTTCTCTCACCTCAGAGGCACATAAACGGACTGATGCCCTAGAAAAGCCTCACTGCTAGGGGTATTAATCACTCTGCATTGCCTAATTGTGTCACCTTTACTGTGGTTTAAAGAGTGACATCAAGTGGGGCTAGCACACATGGTAATCTGTTATTAATTGATCACTAATAGTAATGAATGGCTCTGCAATATGGGCTTCCAATATTATAAATAAAGGGCCTGACATCTATATTAATGGCAGGCAGCATGTGGAAATGCTCTAGTGAGAGACATGCTCCCTGCCCGTGTGGAATGCAAGCTGCCACCTGGGGGCTATTATTCATTCCACATTTCAACAAGCCAAGAGCTTGCCAGACCCCTGGGGTAAAAAAGGCTAATCTCTCAATCCCTTCTGGGGGCCAGATTTTTATATTTGCTTAAATGGGCGGGGGAGTGACTAATAGGCTTAAACTCACATGGGCACTGCTGATGGTGACTGAAAAATATACGTTGATGGGGGCCAGCATAGCAGGATGAGAAATCCGGCCAGAGCACTTACTCTGTTAGATGAGCCTCAGGTTCGCAGAATGAGCTGCCTCTACCTTGCTGTGAATTAAGTTTGTCATTTGTTATTGTGTCTCACCGGTGCACAGAATAGCAGCCCCGGGCTGTAATCTCCACTCATCTGAGTCTGCACAGTAATTGCTGGCAGCCATGGAAACCGAACTTCCAACTGTCATTTATAAACTTGACCCTCCTTGCGTCCGTCTTGCTGCATTCGGCTGAGCCTCCGTGAGGATGAGTGGAGGGAGGAAATCACAAACTGCAGTTGCAAACTGGTGCTAGTCTTGCCAGTAAAGAGTTCTGATCCAAACCCGCCTAGTGTCAATAGGAATCTTTCCATGACATGGATGGGCTTTGGATCAGGCCCTACGTGAAGGAGATGCTGAGCCTTGCTATTAGCTACATGACGGGGGAAGAGGAGTTTGTTATTCAGTTCTGCAGGCATATGCCAGTGGTGTGGGGTGGCACTCCTGAGACTGAAGCGCATATGGGACTAGATGTCAGGAGACCTGGGTTCTCTTCCCGGCATTGCCACAGACTTCTAGTGTGACCTTGGGCAAGTTTCTTCACTTGTCTTGCCTCTCAGTTTCCCCATCTATAAAATGGGGCTAACAATACTTTCGTGCCTCACCAGGGTGTTGTGAACCTTAGTTTGTTCATGTTTGTAAAGTGCTTTGAGGCTGGCGCCATATAAGTCAAGGGATTCATATTTGTTATTGTTTTACTACTGGAATTTGAGAGGGGACAAGGCAACTTTAACAACTATTTTCCATCTAGTTAATGTTGGTGAAAGGTGACTGACCCCACGTGGAGCCTGACGTCTTCTGTTTAGTCACAGAGGAGACACAGCGTGAGCAGTGGCAGTTTGAGGCTTCTCCAGAATGCCCGCTAATGTTCATGACCCTCCCATCGAAGGACCACATCCCTGGGTGAGATTAGATACCTTACTATTTACCCCCATTCAATCACAGTTCTGTCTGTGCACACTGCGTGTAAGGGGGCCAATTGATGCTAGTGCTGGTGGTGGTTTTGAGGACACCTGCCCGTTACTATGAGTTGGACTGAGACTCCTGGCTCAATTCACATAAGCCACCAAATAATTATCACAAATAATAATGACTTTCTCTCACTGCTGATCTGGTCTGGATCTGAACTGCTGCAAGGCCTAATAAAGCAATCTCATCCCCCAGGCTGAGCACTATGATTTATGAAGCCCCAAATTAGGCCCTTAGGGTATGTCTTCATTGTTAACTTGGGTGATCGGCATCTGGGTCTGAGCACCTCGCTTAGCCTAACCTAGGTAACAGGAGTCATACTGCAAACTCTACCCAAGTTATTGTGTTCTCACTGGCATTGCATTCATCCAAAGGCATCACTATGACTTTGGGAGATATGTCCCATGGTTCTTTGTGCAGCAGTAAGATGAGTCATTCTATGATTCTTTCCCAGTTAATTGTTGGAGAACATGTTTGCATTTCTGGGCACACGGGAGAATTATGGGAAGGTGTTGAAGGTCTGGGAGGGAGGCATAATTATGTTCAGGTGCTTAAAATGCTTAGCAAAAACTTACCCTTTGCGATAAAATTTCTCATGTTCTCAGCCCACTGAGTCAGTAGTCTCAGTCCAGTTCGTAATAACGGGCAAGTGTCCTCAGAACCACCACCAGCACAGGCACTAATTGCCCACCTTATATGCAGTGTGCATAGGCATGACTGAGATTGAATGGGGGTAAATATATTGGGTGTCCAATATCACCCAAAGATGTGGTCCTTCGATGGGAGAATCATTTTTTGTGGCTAATTTTTAAGTTATCCAGATTTGAAAACTCTGGCTTTCTAATGTTTGCAAAAAGCATTCAAATGCTTGGGATAACTCAAACTGATCCATTTTAAAATTTCAAACGTGCCATGGACTGAGTCCTCAATGAGACAAATTTGCAACACATCGATCTAACCTGATCTAATCTACTTATGAAGTGTCTACCAGCCTGATATCTAAACATTTAAACAATCAAACTCAAAAAACGTATCTGAAGGAACTGACATGTCTGAAGTAATTTTATAATTTTTTAACCAGTAATACAGATGAAGTTATGTGACGCAAAGGGGGCTTTAAAAAACTGCGTATTGCACGTGCTGAAGGTCTCCAGGCTTTGTGACATGTTTAGTGGCATCCTCATTGTGGTTAAAAAGGAGAGATAGGATGGCAGTATCAAAAATTGGAATACTTTCTTTTAAGACCTTGATTTCCAAGAAGTCTCAATATTCCAATAAGAATTTCTTGATCTGGATTTCTTAGAAGAATAGCATCAAACTGTTACGTTAATGCTTTGGGCAAGTTGTCTTGCTTGGATGATTTTCTTTCAAAATTCTACAAGGCACTGTATCCTTTACTTTTACCCTATGCTTCAATCTGCACTACAAACAATGTAAAAAAATAGGACATCTCCCAAGGGGTAGTTGGGCAGCTCTGAAAAAGGGCAAACATGGATTCTCATGTGCTGACCACCGCTGGCCTGTCTCCTTTCTTAATACTGACTTCTCAAATACTCTTTGCTCGCCTCAGGAAAGTTTTCCCTGTACTGATCCATCCAGATGAGGTTGGTTTTATGAAAAGAAGTTTGACTTCTGATAATATTTTGAAAATTATATTTCTGACATATTACTGCTTGGATATTATGATGATGAGAGTGGTACAAGAATCTATCTAGAATAGAATAGAATTTGAATGGTTCTCCAGACAAAAAGCATTCAACTCCCAGTTGATGCTGAGAAGGCATTTGACAGAGTCGAATAGTTTTACCTAGTCTTAATTAAAAAAAATGGCCTTCCTTATATGGATCTCCACCGTCCATAACCCATCTCAGAATAAATGGATTAGATGGTCAAATGATTTTTTTTACAAATTGTGGACCTGACACAAAGCTCATTACAGTCAATGGAAAGACTCGCTAAATTTATTACAAATTGAGCTTCTTTCCTCCTCTTTTTTTCCCTCAGTTGGTTTGTGAACCAATTTTGATCTTAGTTGTTGCATTTGTAATTCAGACGTATTTGTCAAATAATTTATGCAAACAAATTTCAGCCTAAGTGTTGTTTTGTAAACTATTCATTTTGGCTGTTTGTTATTGGTGGTGTGTGATTGGCTACCTAAGTCACATGGTATTTCTGCTCCCTGCCAAATAACTGAAACTTCTTAAACAGGAGACTAATGAAGGATGATTAATGGGCACCAAGTGCCACACTTCTGATATGCTGCCTTTTGGATGAATATTCCCTTGAGCTAAAATTAATGAAACGTTCAGGCTTGATGAAAATTTTCACAAGTACTCACTGGCTGCCTGAATACTCACAAACAATGGCATGCTATAATAGCAGATCAAATTCAACACTTTCCTTTGTAAAAATATTTTTGTATAACTCAACCACCTCTAAAGTTTCTGTCATTTTTAGTGTTGTTTAGCATTTGAGTTATAGAATCGCCTGGGGCCCCCAACCGATATCAAGTCCCTATGGTGCTATAAATATGTCTAGTGAGAGACTTGGAAATTCTTGTATTTTCTCCAAATCCCCATTAAGAGTATTTCCTTTCCCATCAATCATTTCTAATTACCACAACTTCTGATTTTAAAGCAGAGGCCCTAATCCTGCATTCTTCACTCAAGCAAAACCCCCATTAAAGATCTTTCCAGGGAGAGTTGGGATAGCGGGAGAAGCATCAAGAAAGCCTGAGAAAGACTTTTTTTTTTTTTAAAAACCCTCTAAAACGAGAGCCGGTTTTTATCCCTATGTCTTGCCACAGATATCAATAGGCAGGTATGATAACACTTCAGTAATCATTACTTCTTCCTAACTCCATCTCTAATGGAGCCCTGGTTCTCCGCACAATCTATTTGCTTATTTTTTCATGGATTTAAATGTTGTTCCTGTTCATCTAGCAGAACACTGGAGATTACCCCTTAGGAGTCAGTGGGTGCCACTCTTGAACTGTCCGGAGGCAGGTCACTGTTGAATAACATTGCACTTCTGCCCCTCCAGAGGCTGGGCACCTTGTGATCATAGCTCCTAAAAGAGCTTGAGAAGTATGATAGGGTCAGCACCAGATCAGCCCAATAGGTCTACTGTGTCAGATTCTTGTTGTCTATTTCCACCTAGCCAACACAGGATTACTCCCTTCAATAGATTCCCCAGTGCTTCGTGTAGGCTAATTTTAAATGTCTCAAGTGGTAGAATTTTCATTCCCTTTGGAAGATTATTCCACATTCCAGTACATCAATACTATCATGTGCCACCTCTCTCCTAGCCTTCCACCCCCAGTACCACTACCATCAGCCCCCACTTTCTTACTGTTGTTGTCTATCCATGCCAGAAGAAAAACGGGAGACCATGGATGTGATTTAATTAGGCAGCAATTTTACTAGCTTAAAATATCTGGGAGCACGTGGCAACAAATTGCACAGTGCAGGAGGGCTGGGAGGGGGGAATCGGGTGCCCACTGTCCCAGATGTAGGAGCCCCAAACCCATTTCCTCAGTCCCTTAAAAGGGGCTAAGAAATGAAAAGGGATTGGTTCCCTGTGGTATGAAATGTATGAGCCCCAAACCCTCCTTACTCAGCTCCTGTAAGGAATGCTTTCCATCAAATCCTTTTCCAATCCATTTTATCCATAACCGTCTCCCTTCCATAGTGAGTTCCTCCTGCATGGGACATCTGACACAAGTGTTACATATCAGGTTGTGACATCAAAACCTAACCTGACTACCCAAACCTTCTGCATCCCAGACCAGTTGTGGGGAAGGTGAAAAAATTCGCCCTGCCTTGGCCAATCTGGAGGTGAGGCACACATTCCTTCCCAGCCCCTCAAGGAAAAGTGCAACAACTAATGTAATGCCACAGTGGGTCAAAAAGGAATCCAGTCCTTTTGCAAGTCCGTGGGTGGGTGCTTCCAGCCATAGGCATGCGCAGTACATTTCTTTAGGGTGTGCACATTTCTTTAGGGTGTGCACATTTCATTAGGGGTGCACCTGGGGAATTTTATTTTTTATTTATTTATTTATTTAAAGGCGAGTGGGACTCACGGCGGAGAGTAACAGCCCTTTTACTCTCCGCTGTGAAATCCCATGGCAAAGTGAAATTTGGCAGCAGAGTAGAAGAGTGGGACTTGCGGCGGAGAGTAACGCCATGAGATCTTGCATTCCCGTGCACTGACATGAAATCTCGCAGAATTTTCCTCTCCGCCGCAAGGTCTCGCAGCGGTGTGTGCTGCAGCCATGAGCTGGACCAAAAAGGTTCACGGGTCGCATGTTTGACACCCCTGCATTAGGGTGTGCCTGGGCACACCCAGCACACCCCGTTCACATGCCTATATTTCCAGCCCAATCCTGGTAAAGAGAGTCTTCTGGGGCTGCATGGGGTATAAATACCCCCTACACACATTCTTTCAGTCAGCAGGAAAGACACTTCCTTCACTTGCCCTATCCCAAACTACTTCCTGTCCATCCTGATAAACTTTCCCCCTCCTCCTCATCTGCTGTGAGGGAGCCCTAAAGGTGCAATGCCCCTTTTCTTCCAGCTAGCCAGACAAAGACCCATCCACATGAAGATTGCACACTGGGCACATTTCATTGCTAATCCTCCAAAAATTTGATCACTTTTCAATTTACACCAAAGAAACACCTGCCAGAATCAAAGAAAGGCATGAAGTAGTTAAGCTGGGTGTTGACAGCTGCTAGCTGTTGTTTAATTTAGTTAGTCAAACAAGCTACTGGGAGCCCTAGAGGAGCTCTCGACTGAGTTCCATTCGCAGGAAATGTAAGTGCTTGAAAAATGACAGAAGTTTCTCCATTATCACAAAAATAGCTCCATGGATTATGTGGAATGGCTTCGCAGACCACCAGCAATCCAATAATCACACTTTGACAACCACTGATCTAGTAAATGTCACTGTCAAGACATTGATTTTTAGTGTCTGCTGTTTTAGGACACTTTTATTATACACTTAAAATCCAGTGGTAGAAAATAGCATTTTTTCTTTATTTAAAAAAAAAGTCAGAATTTCCGTCAGTGAGTTACAAAACATTTTAGTGGAGAGCAGCGTGCTAGCGTCTCTCAGGCAGACAGTTTGTTGGGCTAGCTGACAAGCCTTGCATCCACTCTGCTCATATCTGCCTCCAGACGTTCTGAGCAGAGCTTAGTTGGCCAAGGTACTTTATCCTGAAAGGCGTGTTATTCCTTTCTAAAATACTACACTGGGTTATTACATCTTGTCACGATGTGTTAGGCCGGGATGAATTCGTTTAGAATGCGACACAACATAATGCACTTGCTGGCTGGTCAGGCATTTGAAAACAGCTCTTTCAGATTAGCTATTTTAAGAAGTATCCTCCAAGGGCTTGTTTTTCCAGCCTATGGAAGTTGATTAAGATATACAAGAATCAGATAATTTCTCAGGAAGTCAGAGCTACCAGGTTCAGTAATTACATGCATCTTGTTTAAGCACTCAGGAAAAGGAAACTCTACATTTTGTTATTTTCTATTAGAGATTGGTCGGAGGCACAAAGTTCAGCTACAGATCTTAAGTTCTTCAATTATCCAGTGCTCTGATCCAAGGTGTCCATTTGGTCCCCACTCTATTTATTTTTCATCCTGGAGGGAGTAGCACTGGCCACTATATTTACTTTGTCTAAAACTTTCCTTTATAACAATTAGTCTGTTGTTTTGAAGAGTGTTAGTTGCCTCCACAGTGTGTCAGGAACTTGAAATGAGGATAATCATGGGCTCAGCGAAATACCTTTTGCTATTCCCCAAACAATCCATTCAAACCTGGCCAAGTTAGAAGCTGCTGAATATCATCATTTCCTGGCTGTGTTTGCCTCAGCAGAACTTGCCAGAAGCTGGCTACAAAACTTAGTCAATGTGGATGAGATAGGGTTCCTGTGGAAACCATAGCAGATGATCATGTAATTAAGGAGTGTACCATAATTTGTACACACAGGGGACAGAATTAAAGTTGTGCAGAGAACTTTAATTCTGGCATTTCCTAATTTTTGTGTGTTTGGCTTTGCAAGCTGAATAATTATTAACATGTTTTTAAAAGTCATTTTTATAGAATCATAGAAGATTAGGTCATCTAGTGCAACCCCCTGCTTAAGGCAGGACCAACCTCAAATAAATCATCCCAGCCAGAGCTTTGTCAAGGTGCACCCGCTAAGGATGGAGATTCCACCACCTCCCTAGGTAACCCATTCCAGTTCTTCATCACCCTCCTAGTGAAAAAGTTTTTCTAATGTTGAAAACAGGCATGGCACTTTATATTAGTAAATTCTCTGTCCCGAAGAGCTTAAAGTAGTTTAGGAGCCATTTACTAACTGCTTTAAAACTGCACAAGTGCCTCTGAAATTTATATATAGGAAGTAAATTAGTAGGAAGCTGTTTAGTTGGAAGAATAAAAGGTAAATATGTAAATAAAGGAATGAAATCAGTGCACAGTCTTTCATAAGTTCTAGTTCTGTGACATTGTTTTGCTGTATGACCTTGAGAAAATCTAATAAAAACTCTGTGACTCACATCCCGTCTATGCTGGGAGTCAGCCTGATTTCAATAATCAGTAGCCAGTTGTTGGTGTACCTGCACTGGTTTGAGTCTAGTGTAGGCAGAGTAAGCTGCCATTTGCACTGGTGTAGTTTATCTTGGTTTCAGGCAGATCACTGAATTAAGCTGAATTAAGTTTTTCCAAACAAAGGGGTTCAATTAAATTAAATTGCACCGATTTAATTAAATTGGTGAAATTTCTGTGTGTAGACTTGGCCTAAATTAATTAATGTTTGTCAACCACCTTGAGATACTCAGATGAGCAAGTAAGCATGGGCAGGTCTTGATCCTGCACTGTGCTGAGCACCCTGACCTTGATCCAGCAAAGCACATAGGTACATGCTTAACTTTCAGCACAGGAGTATCCCCAATGGCTGATAATGGGACTATTTGCATGCATAAAGCTAAGCATGTGCTTAAATATGTTGCTGGACCAGGGCCAGATTGCCCAGTGCCATTCAGGATGGAGCCCGTAATGATTATTATGTTTGCTAACTTTACGAAAGCTCCTACTTTTGGAGGCATATCTTTTTATGGTATACCTCTGGACTGTCCCCTACCTCCTCCCTTGGAGTAAAGAAATGTGGGGAATTCGACAGTGAAATCTATTAAGTGGAAGAGTGCAAAAGTGAGCTGAGGAAGAGGCAGAGGCCTGCATTAAGGTTCTCATGCATGCCAGGTTTAAAGCCAAGGTCTCTTCATCTTGGTTCCACTGGCTCTGGGACAGATTATGCTGCTTTTAATGACAATGAGGATCAGAATATACAGAAATAAAAGGAACCGTGAAGTCCAATTTTGGAAAGAAGCTGTCCAGCAGCAAGCCATGTAAACAGGTTAACTCTATCCACTTATCCCTCACTCGACTGCAAAACTTAAAAGTGGGGAGATGGGCAGAAGGACAGGGAGGCTAATTTTCTGTTACTATGGTGTTGATGAAACTGCAGGACTGTGGCAGAGCCCCTGCCCTTCACTGGCCAGGAAAGAGTAAAGGGAGCCCTTGGAGAGGCTGCATGAAAGGTGGCCAATAGGAAGGGGCTGTGTGGCAGCCAATCAGGGCCCAGGAGGCTGGTATAAATGGGAACTGCAGAGCTTAGCAAGAGAGAGTGACTCCCAGGAGCTTGAAGAGGGAGGACTGTCAGCACCCTGCACAGAGCAGTGGCTGGCTGGGACTCAGCAGTGCCGAATGCCCTGAAGCAAGGGTGGAAAAGGTACTGGTGCTGTGGGGGAGTGGCCCAGGGAAATCCACTAAGGAGCTGGGGGCAGACACAGCATCCCTGGGCCAGGACCCGGACTAGTGAGTGGGCCTGGGTTCCTCTCCCCACCCCCTAGTCATCACTGGAGTGGTGGCAGGACTGCGGTGGCCACGGTAGGAAGTGGCTAGAACGAACTGCAGAATCCCCTGGAATGGGGGAATATGAATTGTGACTCAGTCGGAGGGCGGAGTCCTGAGGCGGAGGGTCCAGTGGAGATAGGATGAAGGGTGAGACACTGCAGAGAGGGGCATCTGCCGGGCTGAGAGCTGATTTCCCAGATAGCCAGCAGGAGGGACCCAGGTAGAGAGCTGAACTATGTTACAAGGGCTAACAGAATTGGTAATACCAGACATAGCAGGTAGATGTTCTGCAAACTTTCTCACCTAGCTCTGCTTATGCAGCTTGTTGTGAACCTGCAATAGCTAATGCATTTCCATCCCTGACATCCCATGTAGCTTTGCTATTACACCTGAATAGTGACTTACAGCAGGCCTCCTCCAAGACTACAAATCATGCCCAACTGTGTGGTAATCTGGGGGTGCAAACGTGCTAGGAACTAGTAAACTGAGAGCCCTGTACCTCCACACGCACCATAATCTAAATATGTATCCAGTTATTCAGAGGAGAAACACAAAGGTGTTAACCCAATCTTTTCATCTGTGCGAAGGCAGAGTGGAGCTGGGGACTGGGGGTGGGCAGGAATACTGGAATAATTTGGTCTTGGCTACATTAACCTTTTGGGGAGAAATGGTCCAATCAGAAACATCATTGCAGAAGGGCACTGGCGTTGATCAGCAATTTTACCACGGTGTCATTTAGATGTGCACTGAACACGTCTAGATGACATGATGGAGAAAACACCAGTGCCCTACCTGTGTTTTTATCATTGTTATTATTGTTTATATTCCAATAGTACCTACAAGCCTCAACCAAACAGATTCCACTATGCTAGGTGCTGTACATACATGTAGAATTGGTCTGTACTAAAGAGTTAGGTCAGCTTGACTACATCGCTCAGGGCTGTGAAAATTTCACACCCCATGCAACATAATTAAGATGAGCTAAACCTTGCTGTAGACACTGCAAGGTCAAGGAAAGAATTCCCTTGACCTACCTACTGCCTCTCAGAGATGTGTCTTTACTATAGTGATGGAAGAACTCCTTCTGTTGCTGTAGTAAGTGTCTACGATGCAGCTGTGCAGTCGTAGCGTTTCTAGTGTAGATGTAACCACTGTAAGAGACCATCTCTGCCCCAAAGAAATTACAGTCTGTGGTAAAGTCAGGCCAGATGGCTACAAAATGGTATGCCAGGGCCGATATGTGAGCCCCAGGATGCTAAAAGCCCAAGGATGCTAAAAGCCACTGCATTATTGATACCACCGTTGCTACCATTGGTGCAGCTGCACTGCTTGTGATGAAACAGCGGGATATTCCCCTAAAAGGAATATAGTATATAATATAGACAGCCTTTGAAGAGGTCAATATTTTCCTCAGTTAGGTCCTCATTCAATAAGATCCTTAAGCATGTGTGTAACTTTAAGTGCTGGAGTAGTCCCACAGGAGGCCCAAACAGAGTCCTAATTCCCATAACCATGATAAATAAAAGACTCTGTACCCCAGAGTATTTTTTCAAAAAAAGGACTTTCTAAATCCATTAAATTGCTAACGTCCATGTACGCAGACCTGAAAGAGAGGTGCTGGATTGATGGATGTACTTGTCATATTTACGGTTTGTAGCAGAGTGATTAATGTGCTTTGTGCTTTATAATGCAATGCTCATTTAACTTTCCTTTTTAATGTTCTGGTGATTTATAGGATCCAGCATTGCTCTTGCATTTCAATGGGATGACAATGCTATTATTATATCACAGGGGATTATCAATTAGTCTTGTACAACAAAATAAGGTTCCAAGTGAAGAAGTCTAAATTGGAAAGTTTGTGACCCTGATGAAAATGGAGGTCTCATACAGAAGCTTAAACACACCTCTCTGGTACTGTCTTGATTCTTCACTGTATTATATTCTCTAGACAAGTGGTTCCTTACCTCTTTGGGAAGCTCTAGTCAGTGGTTCCCAACCTGTGGCCCAGGGGCCAAAAGTGGCCCACAGGGGCTTTCAAAGTGGCCTGCCGCTCCCCTTCCACTGGCTGAAGAAGGGAGCCGCTGCCTAAGGACCCAGGTAGTGTGTTGCCACACAAAGTGCATTGCCCCAGGGCTGAAAGACTGGTGTAGGCTCCTTGCTGCAGCCAACAGGATAGGAGCTCAATGCTCCCCTCCCCCTGGCTGTGGAAGGGAGCACAGCAAAGCATTCTGTCATGGTCCATAGGTGTTGGGGTCCCTGCTGGAGCCAGAAGAGGGGAGCATTGATCTCCTGTCCCCTTGGCTCCAGAAGGGAGCCACTGCCTAGGGACCCAGGTGGAGCACACAGGGCTTCAGGACACATGCAATTTCCCTGCTGCAGCCAGGGGAATGGGACAGCCTCTTTGCTGAACTCCTTTCTAGCTGCAGGAGACGGGAGAGGGACTGCTGGTGGAGACTGGTGATCCTTCAGGGTAGTAAAAATTATATCTGTGGCCCTTGAGCCAAAGAGTTTGGGAACCACTGGACTAGTTTATGGGACTAAAAACTATACCAGCTTTCCACTTCTAATGTGTGTTTTAACATAGAATGGACCTAGGGTTGTTCCAAATTGGTCCAAGATCTCACCTGGGTAGTTAATGCTGGGACAGCTCTCTGCAAGTGTAAAGCACCATTTATGTGCTAAATATTTTCTTACTAGTGCTGTATCCATGTGGAAGAGCCGTGAGAAGAATAAGCCCAGATGTTACTACAAAAACAAAAAAGGCATTTTATTTTATGTATCTTCTATACCAATTCTAACTTACAATGCTTTACATGGTTATTGGACACAGTTACAGAGTTAACTGCAGTATAACAGCAGACGTGGAGGCAAGAAATTAAGAAACATGGGAACATGTTCGGACAAGAAAAGCCAATGTGGCTCCTTTAATTCAGCCCATGTGCCTAGTTATTCTTGTTTCCAATTTCAGATTCTTTGGAATATGTTTACTGCTGCAGCATCTAAGACAGCTTCCCTTTGGGAGTCTATTACACACATGAGTTACTCTCTGGGAAACAACATTTTAAGTGGCTCAAAGGAGCGAGAAACTGAGGGCTGAACGCATGTCTAGCCAGTGGCAGACTTGCACAGGGAGGTCATGCTACCAGGGTGCAAAGTGGCAGCAATTTTATGTCTGGAGAGGGGTGGGAACAATGGGCCAGTGCAACCCCAGAAGCTGGCATGGTGGCTGAAAAGAGAGCATGGCTGGGAAGCCCACTGATGCATGGATTCCTATGGAGCCACGACAGGAATTAAAGCCACTCCACTTGGTGGAAGCCAAATGGAAGCCAGAAATAGATGCATCATTTGCCCTCTGAAGATATGATTTGTCCTCAGCTCCATGAGTTTCTTGGGGACAATAGAGTACTTTATCCCTTCCTGCACTAGCTTTGCTGAATTTGGGTCTCAGCTTTAGGGAGGGGAAGGATGGGCTAGTAGATAGGGCACTGGGCTGGAACTCAGGAGATCTAGTTTCAAATCCTGACTCAGCCACAGGCTTCCTGGGTTGCTTTGAACAAGTCACTAAATCTACCCTCTGTCATTGGTAAAGATGGCAACATTGCTAACATGATTTTAGTCCTGCTGGAGCCAGTCCCCCCATGACTCCAGAAGTTGCAGCCTTCAAACAATTTTCAGTCCTGTAGGGAGGGGAAAACTTGCTTTGATTGGCTGCCATCACCACTTTTCTACCTCCTAGGAAACAGCAGTCAATCAGAATTTGGAACTGCTGCAAGAAGCAGGCAGAGATCTGCCCCTCCTCTGAGGAACCAGAGGAGTTTTGGTAGGGTCGGATAAGGGAGAGGAGAAGAGGGAGTAGGGAAGAGGAAGCAGCAAAAGTCCAGCAGCGCAAGGTGGCTCAGCTCCCTCCCTCAACCTCCCTGTGAATAATGGGTCAGTCTGCTCTTTGCTCCCCCCCCTTCCCTTTGCAGCCCCAGGCCTGGGAAGGAAGAAAGGGGGTGTAGAACCCCCGCAGCTGCCAGCAAAGCAGAACTGCACTGAGAGGCATGGGGCACATGTGGGGCTGCAGGGGCAGAATTGATGATATGGATGGCAGGGAAAGGAAGGGAGTTGGAGGTGCATAATTAATTAATTGCTGGGCTGGGGAGACAAATGATTAATTAATTTGAATTTTGGGGTGAAGCTAGAAACTCTGCATCAGGCAGCCAGTGAGTCCTGCAGTTAAAAATCAGAAGACAGACCAAAAACAATATAATTTTTTTTTTAAATCTTGATTTTTTGAGGCTAATCTCATGATTTTGGGGGGTCTGATTCTTGGTTTTTGAAAGTTTAGGGTTGGCAAGATTGCCTATGGATCAGTTCCCTATCTGTTCATATGGGGTTACTATTTCCCTACCTCACAGAAGGGCTGGAAAAATACAATCTGTTAATGATTGTGTGGTGCTCAGACTCTACGGTGATAAGAACCATATGGATGGAGAGACAGTTGAGTGTTCAGACAAAGGGCTCCTGCTGGCTAGTTCTCAGGCTAGTTTTAGGCTGCCGAGCAGCTCCATACATTTAACTTTAAAAAAATAAAGTAATATGGTAGTGAATACACTTACAGTCTGAAGTCATTAGTATCCTTCAGCACTAATAGATCCATCAAGACTAGACCAATGTCACTGAATGCAGAAATGCATATTTGAGATGCTGTTCATTTAAATAAAATACACTGCATGAATAGAATAGATATTGAATTTAACACATACCGGCATGAAATAATTTTTACTAAGTAGTGTCTGGAGTCACTTTTCAATCTAATTTTCACTTTGTAGATTCTGGTATAAATAGATTCTATAAGAGTTCGGCAAATTAATTTTTTTAATGCGTAGCAGGTTTTCTCTGCATTGTAGAAGACAAGTCGGGTTTAACACCCACCTGTACTCTTATTAAGACACTGAGATTTTCCCCGAGATGTGATAAGCTGCAACTCATCTGAATTCCCTTTATCAGAGAGAAATTGAATTTCTAAGTGCTCCAGGAGGCTTTTGGAAGTAAGACTTGCGCCAAGGTTAATTGTAAGATACCTTTGGAATAGTACCAATCTTGGCCTTATGTCGGCCTGACAATGAGGACAGAATTGTCAGGACTGCCTCGTTATCCTAATATTATGAGAGTCTTGGGGACATATCTCAGATGGTGAAATGGGGATTGATTGGGCAAGAGGCATTGTGTGTCAGTATTTTGAAGATTTACTCTTTTAGGGTGAAATTCAATCCTGTGCAGATGGCCAGCAAAAAACGTATGTGCCCCTTAAGTCCTACCATAGCTTTCAAATAGGGCTTAAATAGGTCTTTAGGATGCATAGACTTTGCCTGGGACTCTCTCTATAGGTGTGAATTTCACATCTAGAACATTTTTCCTCTCAGGATCCTGGTGAAATTCCAAGATTGTTAAGGCAAGAAAGGACCATTAGGATCACCTCGTCTGACTAGCTGTGTAATACAGGACTTAAAATTTCACCCACTGGTTCCTGCGTTAGGCCCATAATTTGTAGCTTAACTAGAGTATATCTTTTAGAAAGACATCCCATCTTGATTTAAAGATTTCATATAGGGCTGGTTGCACATTATTTATCAAAACCTTTTTTGATGAAAATTGGCTTTTTAAATGACATGAAAGTTTGGGGGGAAGTTGGAAGGCTCGTGGAATTGTGTATTGGCAGAACTGATCCAAGCAAATCTGTGGATCCAGTCTATTGTTTCACAGACAGGAAGCTACAGTTCAACATGCAGCTTATTTGTTCCCACTACACCTCCCACCACATTGCTCTGCTATTTCAGCTGGGGTGGAGAATACCTTTTTTAAGAGAGGGAAAAAACGTGATCCAGGAAACTATAGGTCTATTAGTTTGACTTCAATTGTATGCAAGGTCTTGGAACAAATTTTGAAAGAGAAAGTAGTTAAGGATGTAGAAGTAAATGGCAATTGAGGTATGCAATGTTCCTTGGGTCTCAGGGCCAGGACGCCCCTTCGGCAATGGTGGGGAATCAGTGCTCATGCTGGGTGGATTGATCAGACGTCCTGCTTCGCAGCCACGCCACTGGGCAAGTGGTTGCTCAGGCCCCCTCCCGGGAAGGGTGCTAAGCAAGTAAGCAGTCTGTGGTTCAGGCCTCCTGCCTTTGAGCTGAACAGTGAAGCAGTCAATAGCTCACAGCTCCCTGCCTAAGGGTAATTGCTCATCCAGCCCCAAGTATAGCGCTATGGGTAGGAGGACCCAGGCCTGCCCTGATCCATCTGCTCTCAGCCTATGACCCTAGAAGCGATGGGTGATCCCTCCACAGGGTTGGTAGGGAAGCATGGGGTTGCTTCCTTGTCTCCTGGCAACACGGCCGAGTCAATGTTTTGCTTCCCTGGACTACTTCCTACTGGGGTTTGGTGGGGCTGCACCTCAGCTGCTGAAGCCTGGCTCCTCATCTCCACATTGAACAGCTCACTCTCCGCTTCTCCTCTGGGTCTCTCCATCTCCCAGGGCAGCGGCTGGCCTTCTCTCTGGGCCAGCTCAGGGAAGGCATCATCTGCCATAGCCAGTTGAGGGCTTTGCTGGCATCTGGGCACCCTGGATAGGACATCTGGCTCCTTCCCTGGTCTGGCCCCAACTGAGCTCAAGGCTCTGCCCTTAGACATCCTGCCCTTCCTCACACTTCCTGCAAGGGGCAAAGGCCAAAGTTAGCTGAGCCCAACAAGATGAGGTAAGCCCCTCTCACTAGAATTAGGTCATTCCGCCTCATTACACGATACGATACACTGTGGTTTTACAAAAGGTAGATCATGTCAGACCAAGCTGATCTCTTTCTTTGAGATGATAACCAATTTTTTTAGACAAAGGGAATGTAGTAGATCTTTTCAATAAGACATCTGATACAGTTCCACCTGGGAAATTATTAGTTAAGTTGGAGAAGATGGGTATTAATATGAGAACTGAAAACTGAATAAGGAACTGGATAGAGGGGAGACAACAGGGCATGCTGCCAGATGAACTGTCAGGCTGGAGGAAGGTTACTAGTGGAGTTCCTCAGTGATCGGTCTAGGGACCAGTCTTATTTAACATTTTTTATTACTTGGCACAAAAAGTGAGATCATGCTAATAAAATTTACAGATGACACAAAGTTGGGTGGTATTGCCAAGATGGAGCAGAACCAGACTATCAAACAAGAAGATCAGGAGGAGCTTGAAAACTTGAGTAATAGAAATTGGATGACATTTAATTGTGCAAAGTGCAAGGTTATGCACTTAGGGATTAACAACAAGTGTTTTTGCTATAACCTGAGGATTTGTCAGCTGGAAGCAACAGGGGAGGAGAAAGACCTGAGTGCGTTGGTTGATCACAGGATGAATATGAGCCACCAATGTGATGCAGCTGTGAAAAAGACTAATGTAATCCTGGGATACATCTTACAAGATATTTCTAGTATAGATAGGGAAGTGTTAGTACCATTAAACAAGGCACTGGTGAGACCTCATCTGGAATACTGGGTGCAATTCTGGTCTTTCAGGTTTAAGAAAAATGACTTCAAATTTGAACAGGTGCAGAGAAGGGCTACTAGGATGATCAAGGAATGGAAAACCTGCCTTATGAGAGGAGACTCAAAGAGCTTGGCTTGGTTAACCTAACCAAATGAAAACTGAGAGGACATGTGATTGCTCTTTATAAATATGTACAAGAGATAAATATCAGGGAGGGAGAGGAGTTATTTAAGTTAAACCCCAATCTGGCACAAGAACATATGGATATAAACTGGCTATCAACACGTTTAGGCTTGAAATTAGATAGTTTCCAACTTCACAGGAGTGACATTCTGGAACAGCCTTCCAAGGGAAACAGCATGGGCAAAAAACCTAGCTAGTTTGAAGTCCGAGCTTGATATGTTTATGGAGGGGATGGTGTGATGAGATTGCCTACAAGTGCGTATAGCTAATCAACAGCTCGTGACGGGGACGCTAGATGGGGAGGGCTCTGAGTTCTACACAGAATTCTTTCCTGGATATTTGGCTGCTGAGTCTTTCAGACATGCTCAGGGTCCAACTGACTGCCATATTAGGGGTTGGTAAGGAATTTTTCCCCAGGTAAGATTGCTAGAGACCCTGTGGGGCTTGGGGGAGAGGGGGTGTTGCCTTCATTTGCAGCATGGAGTGTGGGTCACTTGAAGGTTTAAACTAAAATAAATGGTGGATTTTCTGTAACTTGAAGTCTTTAAATCATGATTTGAGAACTTCAGTAACTCAGCCAGAGGTTATGGGTCAGTTACAGGATTGAGTGGGTGAGGTTTTGTGGCCTGCAATATGCAGGAGGTCAGAATACTAGATGATCATGATAGACTTTGAGGCCAGAATGAACCATGAGAGGAGGGGTGTTCTTCCAATGAGATGAGGGGTGGAAGTGAGAAAATAGAATGTGTGCAAAACTGGGAGGGGGCTGTGCAGTGTTATGCATAGAGATTTGCTGTTAAAACGAAGGAGGTGTAAACCTATTAAATGTGTCAGTGACAGTTAGGATAACAAGTTAAGAGAGCTTGATTCTCCAAAGGGTTTGGGTCATTATCACTCTAGGACTCAGCACAAAGTAGCTTGCATTCCACACCATGTGACAATGGAGCAGGGTCACCATCCGTCTCACTATTATTTCAACAGTTTGCTGGTGGATTGCGGGCCTCCTGACCAAGGGCCCTTTCTGGCTGCAGGCTTGGCAATGAAATCTCTACCTGCCCTGCTACTAAACAGTGAAGCCTCTCTCTTCCATGGCAACAGTATGAGTCTAATGCAGGCTGCTAGCCCCTGATCCTCAAATGTATTTAGGGTCCTAACTTCCATTGATTGCCATGTTGCCCTCTGATGGGTGTTTGAGTCCAATTTCCAAGGGACAAGTGTCCTCGGGCGGGGGGGACACTACCAGAGGTGACACTATTTAGCAACCTTACCATTGCCAGTCCCAGCTGACAGGCAATGGAGACTGAAATACTTTCTCATCCTTAGACAGAGTTCCTCTAGCTCCAGGATGAGGCCCAGGGATATGACTGAAGGGAAAGGCTCGCACTGCCAATGCCTGTGCTGTACCTGTTCTGGGAATAAATAGAGGTTTCAACTGTACTAAATTTACTGCACTCACAAATAGGAACTTACATTTGCTTTCCTTCAGTGGGTGGCTATCTTAACATACAGCCTAGGAGTCCTGAGCCTAGCAACAGGCCCTAACAACAAAATTAGGTACAATTAAAAGTAGTAGTACCCTACCCTGCAATTTGCTTTGCCCCCCTCTCCAAGTTTGTTGTGACTCTAGCCCCCTCTCAATCCTGGGATAAGCAGAAGATACAATGACATGACTGCAGCATGGTATAACTGTTGCTTGTGCAATCTGTTTGTGTGTGTTGTTCAAATGATGCCCTTCCTTGACGGTATCACAGTACCAATTTCTCTTTCTACCAATAAAGTTTTTATCAGTCCAATTACTCTAGTAAGGTAATATCAGTGCTACTAATTATGGCAATTGGATAATGGATCATTAGCCAGTGATTATGACTTTGTCACATGCTTGGCAATTTTATGCAAGAATCCCTGTGTGTGTGTCATGGGAAAATTATCTTCTCGGCATTGCTAGTTTCTTATCTGTGAATAGGGTCTTAAGTTTGGGTTATGGTTGCTGAAAGTTTTAATACATAAAAAAAAAGATGACCATGAGATGTTTATACTGATGCAAAGCATAGTGTTAACAGGGTGATGCAGGGAAAGGGCGGGAGATCTCCCACCAGATGTGGCTCAAAGTTCATTATTTCCAGCCCTGAAGCCTTTCAGAAAACAGTAGCCTATGTAGATAAAAAGGCCCTAGTGTACACAAGGTGTTGACACATTTTCCTAATAAGCTGCATTATCATTTTTATAGCCTCTCTGGAGAATCTCAGCATGTCTCATTTTATTTGAATAAATTATTAATTTAGTTTAATTAGGATCATCCACCAGCCTGAAGACAGATTTTACTAATTCAAGATTCATGTGGGGGTCTGCGTACATAAGTTGTATCCATGGAAACGGGGTTTTTAAAACAATGAAAGAGGGTGGTTTCCAGGGTCCATGTAGGCCTTGTCTACACTGGCGGTTATGCTGGCAAAACTTCTGTCATTCAGGGGGATGTTTTTTCTTCACACCCCTGAGCAACAAGTTTTGCCAGCATAAGTGCCTGTGTGGGCAGCACGATGTAAGCAGGAGACACATTCCCACCAATATACTGCTCATTTAGGTAGTTTTATTATGTCAGCAGGAGAGTTTTCTCCCATTGACATAACATGGCTACACAAGCGCTCTTACAGTGGCTACCGATACAGCTGTGCCATGGCAAGTTTTAAGTGTAAACTAGCCCTTAGTTTCCCAACATGAAAAGCACTCTGTCTTCTCCTCTGCTGGAGTACTCTGTGACTAAAGACCTGTGTGTTCCACAAATACTGAGTGCATGGACAGCCCACAAAGACCTGCAGAGTTCACTTGGTATGAATCTTTGTGCCTGTCTGTATCTCATTAATGCATTTTATGGTGGGGTTCAGCTGCATTTCCAGAGCCGTGTGGAGGAAGCATGCAGGAGTACCTGTCCCTACCTGGGTTTAACTCGTGTTGTAAATCCCTCACTTTCATGAATAATGACATTCACCTAGTCCACCCAATTTTTATTAAAGGCAAAAGAAATATGAGGATTTTAAGGCCAGAAGGGAAAATTGTGATCATTTAGTCTGACCTCCTGCATAGCACAGGCCAAAGATTGCACCCTGTGACTCCTGCATCAAGTCAAATAACTTGTGGTTGAACTAAAACATCTTTTAGAAAGATCTCCTCTCAGGAGACCCAGTCCTGCACGGTGCTATATCCCAATGGCTGCTGAAGTATAACATTTCTCAGGATCAAGCCCATAGCTTGGAATTCTTATGAAACTAGAGACTCTGGGGTTATTTTTATTCCTAGACGATACTGATCATGTTGGAGTTTCACTGGGAGAGATGGGTATCCCAGCTTCATGAACCTTGGGCTTTCCACAGCATGGTTCCTTTTGGCCCTTTGTGCCTGATGTATTAGTGATACCTATGCAAAATCATCAAGGAAAGAGTCCAGCATACTCACTTCAGGTATTAGGAAATAGAAAATCCTTCTTGCCAGCCCCAGCTTTAAAAGTAGAATTTCTGCTGAGTCACTGGCCCACTGCCTGCTCTTGGTCAAGTGGCTTGAAAAGTAAAAAGCCAAATCTCATTGAAAACTAGATGTGGAATCTGAGTTGAGCATCACGGTAGACAGATGGTGTTCAAAACACCCAGCTTCCTCAAACAGCTATGCTTGTAAGTGGTCCACATTGGCTTCAGCTCTGCTTATTACACAGCTGGGTGTAAATCTGTGTGATGAGCAGTATCGTGTTGGTCTGCACACAAGCTTTCAAGTAAATGGAAATTGGTTGTGAGGGAGTGGCATTGAAGAGCCCAGCCCTCCCCCCCCACACACCTCTGCTAAGATGGAGCTATTTCCTGAGTGTTGCAGTAAGCACTTCTCCATCTGTTTCAATCTTCTTCAACCACCCTCTACACAAAACATTTGAGGACAAGGTTCAGTCCTCCTTTACTCCCAAACTACCCCTTTCATGTAGGGAGGTTGCTGGGGTGTTGCTGAGAGCGGTTTGGCCCACAACTGTTTTAGATACGCAGCAGAAAGAGTGGATGCTTAATGAGATTATAACAAATCACTGGAGAAATTCTTAAGCAAGGCAGAATGTGCACAAGCCCGTCAGCCAAGACAATGTCAAGATTTTTCCTCTTCCTTTTTTAATACACAAGCAAGCTCCAGAAAAAAAAAAGGCACCTTAAAGTATTGTAGTAATGCCACTCCTGTCTACATCAAAGGAATACAGGCAGGGGAAAGACAGATAATTCACCTCCATTTTCATCTGACAAGATCCGATTAATTGTGATGATGTGCAGCTTTGGGTCACGGGAGTAAAATCTGCACTGTTTGTTCTGTGTGGTCAGCATTGATTTTAACTTCACTCGAACTGAGGTTATTTAAGCAGTCATTTCAGTTTCCTGAAACTCAGATGCAAAAATGGGTTCTCTCTTGCATTTGACACATTTGATCCAGCACGTTCATGGGGAGGTGGCTGTTGTTTATACAAGAAGGCATTTGCAATAATTGCGATAACAAAATGTCATGAGGAAAACATGCCTTTTAATGGCTCTCCAGCATGCCCACCACTTTCTTCTTTTTTTTCTCTTGGGCACTCTTTTTGTACTCCCTCCTTTCCTTTTTTTAGGGCAACATGCAGGCAGGTTTCAGGATAGAGACAGATGAGCAAGACTCATTCCATCTGGTTGTTTCTGATCATTGCGGGAACTGAGCCTTTCAGTTCATTACTTATTTGCAGAGCACTTTGATGGCAAGGAAAAGTGATTTGTATAAAAAGTATTGTCTCATCTGTGACTGACTGAGGATCTGGTTATGGTTCTGCCACCAGATCCCTGCAAGGGATGACACAGAGCTGAGCTTCCCCAGGAGCAGACTGGGAAGGCAAACAGGGAAACTGGGAGGCAGATTGTGACTCTGAGTTGGAATCTGCAACCCAGTTTCCCCCTCCCCTAGAGGGGATGGATCTGTGCCAACCCATCACCTGGCACAGCGTGTGTCCTCTGAAATACTGAGGGGCCTCACCTGTTTCCCACCCCTTTCTGACCACTCCTGCCCCATACGCTATGAGGCAATAGAGTGGCCTCATGGAGGCTGCTTTCTCTTCTACCAGCAGCATGGGTAGCCAGCACTGGAGAGTGAGGGGATGCCTTCCCACCTTGCATGGGCACTCAGCATGGGACATAATCTGTCCCTAAATTGGCCCAAATATAAAATGAGTGGCCAGACATCATTGCCCTCTGACAGCGGCTTAGTGAACTGGAGAGTGACAATCCACGGGCTGGTGGAAAAGTGGCATGTCACAAAAAGCACTAGCCCAGCTGGCATCCTTGCTGACCGCCCTGGCACAGAAAGAAAGGCTCAAGCGTGGAGTATGAAGCCAGAACATCCCACTCAGCCCAGTCCCCACAACCAGCACTGATGCCCCGTGTTGGGGGAGGGGGAGGGAACAAATTAGGCCTGGGGAAATGAGCGCTGAGCAGAATGTACTTGGACTGCTTCTGTGGATTAACCAATACTTCAGGCTTCATCGGAGCTGTCATTTTGGCACTATTCACCAGCACTACATTTGAAAGAAGAAAACAGAAGGAATGAGCAACGCTGTGCCTCACGTTAATCAGTGAAAATGGCTTCACCTTAGTGGCACAGAATGGATGTAACAGTAATTTAAATGCAAAGACCAACTGACAGATATACTGCAAACAAAATAACCGCTTAGTCTCTGAACCAATTTCCAGACTTATTCTGATTTTCTCAGTCCTTTTTCCCTCCCTAAATAATTACATCTGCGTTTTGTGCGCCTGCAAGATGCCAGACTGATAATCCTAAATTACAGTCCTTTACTTATAAACAGAACAAGTTCAGTACAGACAACAAGCATGCAAGCTGCCCCCTGTTCCCCTACCAGTAAGCCTCAAGCCTGTCCTCAAAGGACCACTGAGGATGCTTCTATTTTAGGACATTTTGTAGCTGGTTTTCAGCATAGTTGCAAGTATTAGTGTAGCCCCTCCATAGGTGTTTGATCACCATGTTATCTAAGCCTGCATTCTGTCTATTCTAGCATTTACGCAATAGACAGCACTGCTGCTGAAAAACAGGTAGCAGTTTTTTAGCGTGGAGGAAGCCGGCTCTATGGGAGGGAGAGGTCAGCTCAGTCTCCAGGCACATTCAGTTATTGGCCCTGCTGCACAAACTTCTAACAAAGGAGCCAGCTGTGGTTTTTGTGGTGTGGGCATTTGTTCACTAGGAAGCTGTACTGAGACCACTGCCCATCTATTATATGGTACTAACTTTTAGTCACCTCCAGTCTGGTCTGAACTTGAACTAGCAAACTGCAGGTGAAAGGCTTTGTATCTCACTACCAATTCCCTAAACCGCCCTGCGTCACACTGAGTCTCTTTTTAAGATTACTTGCTTGGCAGACTGAAGGTATTAGCTTGTTTAAAATATACAGATGGGTTGTTCTAGCTGTGTAAAGAGATCCGCTGTATCTGTAATTCAGGAACAGAATCGTGGAGAAAAGCATGTCGATGATTCTGTTGTGGACAATTTATCTGACAAATTTATTACAGTGTAGGAGCCCTGGTCATTGGTCAGGACCCCATTGTGCTAGGCACGCTGTACGAACACAGACCAAAAAGATGGTCCCTCCCCCAGGGGCTTACGACCTAAGTATAAGACAAGAGACAACAGGTGGTCACAGACAGATGGGGGAGTATAAGTAAACAATGAGACGATATTGGTCAGCATGATGGGCATTGATCTTTGATCATGAAATGCCTACAGACAGAGCAAGACTATAACAAGATGTGTTCGTTATTTGAACATATTAGATGACTATTTTTGTGCAAACAGGTTTCACCCTGTGCAGATCACCCTCAGACTAATCGCTCTGAGCGTGCAGTGTTCAGTATTTGCATTGCATCTGCTAGTGGAGCTCATTCAGGCATTGGTTGTTTCTGGACAAGAGTGAAGAGGAAACACTTTTGGGAGAGAGAAGTGGCATGGAATCAGCGGGTCTAGGAACATTTCAAATGTTGTCTTGGCCACAAGAAAGAACGTTGTATATGACTATGTATGTGGAGCCCAAATTTTAAAACTGCTTGGCTCATTTCTAATTGAGGGAGGGAGAAAGACATAAACCTGATTTATTGGCTGTTTAGCAGACTTTACATTCAGTTTTCTCTTGTCTCATTCTCATAAGTAATTGTGCTTGCACATAGGCACACCGTCCTGTCTGCAAAGGGTGAAGTCACAGACCTCCTTCTACCTGTCTTTCACATTTGATTAAATGCTGTAGCGCCAGGGCGTTGCCCAGAGTGGTTTAAGAAACCTCAGTTTAGTACAGTCACATATGTAGGCTCTGTCTCAGCTGCGAAGGAAGCAGCCACAGACCCTTGACTGTCTCATTTCTTCTCTCCGGGGACAAAGAAGGGAGATGAGAGAGAGAACCACATGTGACAGATGCGAGTCATATGTCTTAATGCGCTACTGTCAGGACCTCCAATACCACAATGATAGGTGTGGCATAAGAACCCAAACAGAATAGAATTTGATTAACTGCATTAGTGCCAGATCACTAGTCTGGGGTTTGTGGAGCTGCTGCGTTAAATCTCCCATCTTATGCACAGTAATATTTTATATACCTGCCAAGTCGATTGATTTGAATTTACTCAGCTCCCACTTCCTGTCACCACCTATCACGAATCATCCCAGTCGCTGATGCATTATTAATAATCCTCTGGCGGAGTGTGTGGGGGAAAGAGAAAGTAAGGAGCTCTGACTGGAAAGGGCATAGACAGACATGGGAAAGAGTGTCTGGGCGGGGGCTGTACCTAGGGATGGGGGAATACTCACAACAAGCCTGTCTCCTTGCTATGCCAATGTAAGCAATGATCCACACCTATTTAAACTGCCACTACTACTCAGCAGCACATCCAATGGACAAAGGAGGTGGCAGTGAGAGTGGCAGGGAAGGGAGAAAGGGTCTGGCTACAAAAAAACCCATTTGAGCAGGAGGCCATTCTAACAAGGATCTGTAAGCAACATTCTGCCATTCAGGGATTTTACTAGCAAGGCTCTGCTTGAACCCAGAGAGACAGTAGCTTTGTACTGTCAGACTGGCTGCTGAGAAGACTCTGGGTATGTCTGCACTGGAGCTGGAGGTACAATTTCCAGCTCAGGTAGACAGAGACGCGCTAAATCTGGTCACCCTAGTGCTCTAAATATAGAGTGCAGCTGCATGGATGGTGGGAGCGGCTAGTTGCCCTGAGTATGATCCTGTCTGAAACCCTAGGTGTGCTCTTGAATGGTTAGCCCATTCCGCTGCCCGTACTACGGTGGCTAACTTACTACTTTTTTTTTTTTTAGGCGCTAGCGCAAGTATTTATTCCCAAACTGGAAATTACACCTCCGGCTCCGGTGTAGACACATCCCCAGTGATATCCTGACGGGCCTGTCAGTGTGGTGACAACATTTGTTGGTAGGATGATGTTCAGTTGAACTGACCACCGAGGAGGAGCGGGGGAAATGTAAACTCTATGGTCAAGCCGTGCGACCAGGGAAATAACTACAGATGATGGAGGCTGTAGGAAAAACGACAAACTGGTAGATGTGGCACTGGTGCAAAAACTGTTCAGCATCGCGATGGGCAGCCTCTGCCTCAGAAAAACACATGAGCAGGAGCATTCTATAAAAGGCCCTGTGGATTGTATAATTCCAGAATTTTTTCTGCATGCCCCTGCAACACAACGGCCCACCACTGATCACCTTTATAGCCTGAGGACCGAAGCGTCTCCTGAGCGAAGATTCCAGTCTCTAATGCATGCTGGATCAGAGGGCTATGATTCACTTTAAAATAGTCAGCCTCACTCCATTCCCATATTTCTTTTTGTTTCAAATTGCAAGGGACACTTGGCCCCAGGCTCCCAAAAGTGAAAGCCCAGAACAGACTGTATTCCTGTGTGGTGTGCAATAGCCGTGGAACAGTAAAAGGCTGTAATTTCATCCCTAGGGCGCTGCTGTCTAAATGGCTAGCACTTCATCCTTGGCAGAATCATCCAGGGATCCATGTCACAGCAGCTTTACTGCATCCCCGATCCCATATCCCCAGTTCCCTATGCAGCAGAGCTTCGTGGCCAGTGAATAATAAAACAATCCAAAGGGCAAAAACATCATTACATGTGTTACCACTTTTTTTTCCTGCTTAAGAAAGGACAAGACCAAGACCGTAGCGAGAACTCAGTCCCTCCTTTAATTCTGAGCCCAGATTCCAGTAACGCTCAGGCCTGGTCTATACTACAAACCTAGGTCAATGGAAGCCACCTTCCATGAATCTAATAATGTATGCATCTATACTACCAGGTCCCCTCCACCAACCTAACTCACCCGTAACAGCGACATAATTATTCCACCTCCACAAGAGGTGTAGCACTTAAATCGATGTTGATGGGTTGACAGAAAGGCGGTGTAGAAGCAGCGTTGTGTAAGTCGACTGAATTGGCCTCCAGGTGGTGTCCCACAATGCTCCGCTGTGACCACTCTGGAGATGGTTTTCAACTCCACTGCACAGCTGCCAGGTGCACAGGAAACAGCTCCTCTTCTGTTAAATCCTCGGGAAGTTTTGAATTCCCATTTCCTTTTTGATCAGCGTTGAGAACTTGCCAGTGCGGCTGATTATGGTGATTCAATGCCCCAAACATGCACACAGGAGGTAGTGGATCTTCAGTCTGTGGGGGAAAAAGACTTCAGGCATAGCTTCAATCCAGCTGACGAAATGTAGACAGCTACAAAAAGATCACATGGGGCATCAGGGAGAAGAGCTATATCAATGCCACATGAAAATCAAAGAACGTTGGCATGCGTATCAGAAGAAAGAGCGAAGCAGTCATTCTAGCTCTGCGCCAGACATGTCACTTCTGTAATGAGTTGCAAGCGATTCTTGATGGCAACCCCACCACTACCCCCAAATGCAGTGTGACTACCTCCCAGGACTCTGAGTCCCAGGCCACCTCAGGCAACAACAGAGAGGACATTCTAGATGAGGAGGAGAATGGGAGACAGGTGAGTGGGATATCCATTCTCCTCGAGAGCCAGGAGCTATTTTTAACCCCTGAGCAGTGCAGCTGGTCATATGATAAAATGGTAGCTGTGTGTGATGCCAGGGAAGGTCCCTCTGGTGAGTATGTAATTCTAGTCAAGCTACACTGGGCTACACACTCTTGTATTTTATGTGTAATATGAAGAAAAAGTGAGGTGCAGTGGGTTTCTGCTTCCCAGCGGCTGCAATGCTCCACCTACTCAGATGGTGCCCTCTGGAAAAGACTGTTTTTGTGCACAAGGATGGACTGGGAATCCTCCATGATGATCTCCAGGAAACTTTCATATAGGTACTGTGCAATCCTTTGCAGAAGGTTTCTGGGGAGGGCTGCCTTATTTCTTCCACTATGGTAGGATGCTTTTCCCACACCACTCCAGTATTAACTCTGCTGGCACCATTGCAGTACAGAGCATAGCCACATAAGAACCAGGTCTGTACCCAGACACTTGCAGTATCTGCTCTCTTGACACCTCTGTTACTTTTAGAAGACTAATATCACATAGGGGAGAGGAGGGAAGTTTTCAGTACAAGTGCTCATACTAGAAACAATAGAGCATGTGATCTACCACCCATGGCGATTTCTGGGTCCCTCAGCCATGGTTTCCCTAACATGCTGGTGGTTTGGTTGGCAGGAATTGGCATTGACTTCAGAATTTTCAAGTCCATGGTGACTACTACCAGCAGCATTAAAGGAAAGGGGGGTAGGATTCCTGTATTTTCTCATGGCCACAAACACCCCTCTCCTCTCCCCAGAGCCCCTTTGGTCAAAGACCACAATTTGGGAGGCTTAATACTGGTCTCTGGTCTCAAAGGAACATCCATGTTGCTGGGCGGAAGGAGGCACTGGACACCTGCCCACCTGTGCTCCCAACCCAGGTTTCCTACAAGTTACAGAACAGGTCCCATTGCCCATGCTGCTGGGCCATACTCATCATGGCTGGAAAAGCAAACCTGTTCATTGAATAGCTAGGGATACTGATTATATTCTGGCTTGCACTTGAATGTAATAAGGGGAGTGTTTTTTAAATAGCAACCTTGCACTAGACCCAGGATATGCACTGACAATTGTTGCCTTGTGGTTTCCATGCCTTACAGTGGAAAGCTTGACCTTCAGCACATCCTCCATACTGGTGGAGAGGCTTTTGCAGATTAGAAGTTGGAAAAAGAGAACGCATGACGACTTGTTCAATGAGATAATGAACACCTCTGGAACCGCTGACATGGAGCTAGGAGCCTGGAGGATTTCATTGTCCAAAAAACTGGACATGGACATACAGAACAGGAGAAAACATCTCAGGCACATGAGCGTGCACGCAGAATGAGATTGGTCCTTCATAATCCGCACTACCGGACATGTCAAGGCATCTGGTTAAGCTTCAAAAAAAACAACTTGAGGCTAGAGTCCCTCTGCAGCTCCACAGAACAGCCTGCAAGGACTGCTCTGTTCCCAATCCCCTCCCCAGAAGTTCCAGGAGGCAGGGGGTGCCTACTCAACACTGGGGAATGGGGTGGGAGGTACTAAGAGCAAAAGGTGGCCATTTAAAGACCTTTGATGGACAAGACTTCTGTGCTTTCACAGGCAAGTTGCATTTGTTTCTCCTCTACCAATTTTATCACACCATTTTCTCAAGGTTAATTTATTTTCCTGTTCTTTCAGATTCTTTGTTTGTGCAATGGAAGTCAATGTTTCGTGAATAAAATACTCTTTATTTATTCCAATTCTAAGAGTTTTGGGGGAAAGGGAGGTACAGGGAAATTGAAGGAGAAGACATGGGAAGGCACCATGCAGCTAAGTGATGCAGATTACTGCGGCTTGTTACTGAAATAGGTTTTCAAAGCCTCTTGGAGATGCAGAGCTCCTTGCTGGGCTCTTCTTATTGCCCTGGTATCTGGCTGCTCAAAATTAGCTGCCAACCTATCTGCCTCCAGGCCCCAACGTTGAGGAAACTTCTCTCCCTTTGCCTCACAGATATTATGGAGCACACAGAATGCAGCAATGGCAATGTGGATATTGCTTTCACTGGGGTCTGACCTAGTAAGCGAACTGCACCGTTGACCCTTTAAATATCCAAAGGCACATTCCACCACCATCCTGCACTTGGTCAGCCTATTGTTGAACCGTTCCTTACCGCCATCCAGCTAGCTGATGTATAGCTTCATGAGCCATGGGAGCAAGGGGTAGGCTGGGTCTCCCAGGATCACTACTGGCCTTTCAACATCATCAATGGTTATTTCGTCATCTGGAAAGAAAGTCCCTGAATGCAGCTTTCTGAACAGACTTGTGTTCCTAAAGATGCACACGATACGCACCTTCTCTGATAATCCCATGCTGATGTCAGTGAAACACCTTTTGTGATCCACCAGCACTCACAGCACCACTGAAAAGGATCCATTTCAGTTTAGGTACTCTTTGGCAAGCAGTCTAGTGACACGATGGGGATAGTCATGCCATCTATCACCCCACCACATTTAGGGAATTCCATCGTGGCAAAACCATCCACTCTGTCCTGCATGTTGCCCAGAGTCACTGCTTTTCCTATCAGAAGATTGCTTAATGGCCCTGCCTACTTGGACCACAGCAGCTCCCACAGTGGATTTACCACCTCCGAATTGATTCTCCACTGATTGGTAGCAGTCTGGCATTGCAAGCTTCCCCACCGTCTTCTTAATGCCTCTCACTCCTAACCTGCACCTATTTCAGTCCTAGGTTTTCCTAGACAGCTCTCTCTAGTGGAGCTCAATCTTCCTGCCCTGCAACGCCACCTGGGACCAAACACAGCTGTGATAACATATAGGGACATATGATTTGCCATAGTGGAACCCACCACTGGTGTTCCATATCCTGCAGCGGCCTGTCCCTGACACTGCCAAGGAAGGAAAAATAACCCCAAATGCTCACAGTGCAGTGAGCCAAATATGCAATGCCCTGCATGGAGAATTCCTTCCTACCCCACAGGCAGTTAATGCCTTAAAACGAGTTATTTGATTACCCTCCTCATTATCTTAGTGGGCATAGTCACAAATGCTATAAGCAATAATAAAATTAGCCTAACTTTTTAAAACCCAGCCAAAGCATTTGCCTCGAGGCCCTCCTGAGGCAATACATTCCATAGGTTAACTGTATGCTGCATACAGAAATATTTCTTTGTATTGTTCTAAAGCGACTGCTCTTTAATTTCAGCAAGTGACGTCTCGTTCTCATATTGCTGGAGAGGGTAAAATATAGTTTCACTATATACCCTTTATCACTGAATGCCTCAGACAAGTCCCCTTCTAATGCTTCATCTTTCAGGTCCAAATAGTCCTTGCATTCTCTCAGTGGATGTTAATTTAATCACTTTTATCTTCATTGACCTTCTCTGGACCTTTTCAATCTCCTCTGCATCCTTCCTCTCGTAAAGAGCAACCAGCTCTGACCGTCAGCACGCCCACCTACCCCAGTCCTGTTCCTCTCCAGAGCAAAGATCAAGTGCATTGCCCAGTCAATACCTGCCTGTGACCTTCCTTTTAGCTAGCTAAAAGTAGCCGTTAAAGGCACTGTTTTCTAATGCCCAGTCTTTTCCTTTAGTCAGGTTGTCAAGTCCGAGAATGGGTTGGCGAAATCTCTGCCTAAACCTGAGAAGAAAGCTTTCAAAGCGAATTAGTCCCTTGTTTCTGCTATTAACATCTGGCTACACCTGAGACTTGATACTCCTGCTGTCAAGCAGAGAGAAAACCCAGGGAGCAGATTTCATTGTTCTGTCATCCACTTATTTTGGAAGCCCTTTGCTGTCTAGCTCAACTTTGGTAAGCTGCCTTTATGGGAAGCAATGTGGCCCACTGGATCAGGTCGTGGACGAGGACTCTGGAGAGCTGACTTCTATTCCTAGCTTTGCCATTACTTCGTTGGGTGACCTGGGATATGTCAGTTCCGCCCCCTGCGCCTCAGTTTTCTGATCTGTAACTGAAGATAATGACACATCTTTGTAAAACACGTTGAGATCCACAGCGAGAAAGCGCTGTAAAAGAGAGAGGTATTCTTATCATCATCACCACACTGGCTTCCTCTTCATTCTGAACCAACAGACATATTATAGACCAGTGGTTCCCAAACCTTGGAAACATTACACCCCCTCTCCACCAGAAAAATAAAAACCAATAGTGTGCACACACCCTTTTCATCCTTGCAATGTGCTGGTAAAGACCCTTGTGTAGCTTGTGTAAAGCTCTTGTGTAGCTCTTCATAATATGAGCCTCCCTCTCTTTTCTCACCTGATTTGTGGAGCAGTGAAATAGTTAGCAATATCAACATTTACCATAGCATCACTGGCATTGGAGAAAGGCACTTCATGCCGCCAATCTGTTGTGTCAGGTTCTTTGCAAACTCCGGCAGACAACGCTGCTTCAGTTACTCACTCCGTTTTCAAGAGTTTCTTCACAATCATAACAACTACAGCCTCGTTTTTCTAATGCAGATTGAGACTTGGAGAGCAACTGAGAGACTTGTCCATGTGCCCCAGCCCCTCGGCTAGTCCTTTGGGCTTCCCATGGGGCATGGCCCACACTTTGAGAAACACTGCCATTGACCAGCAGGCTCAGAGACCAACTGCTGTTCCAGGTTTTGGAGCTCATGCTGTATCATTGCCAGTGTCATCCATCTCAGATTCTCCTGTATTGATCAGAATTTCTCAAGGCAATCCCCCAACATACACAGGCTCCAAATCACTTTTGGGAATTCCATTACACTGTTGCATCAGGACAAGATTGCATTTGGACATAATGACAACTATCCCATTATAGAGTCTCACAAAAACAGCAGATGGTAACTCCACTACTGTGGCTTCATCTGTAATATAATAGTTCTGAACTTTTTCCATTGTGATTCAGCCATTTTTTCTCCCTCAAACCCACATCCCAGAATCCTTTACACCAGTCCCAGTAGCACGTCAAAGAATTGTGACAAGGCTGTCGCTTCACTTTATTACCCTTCTTCCTAGTTGGTGGGAGTAGGAAGGCCCCATTGTACTTTGTCTCACTCCAGTTTTAGTGGGTTCAGATTTTTCCCCAAATGCAACACATTCCTGGCGCCTGAGTCTTTGCTCTAACCATTAGACAACATGGCCTTCAGCCTGTTGACAGCAGAGGGTCCAGAAATGCTTGTAACTGAAATAGGGCATCCACCGTCTCCCCAGTTTTATCCTGGTTACTTGCAAAAAGGAGTTTTATTTACGCAACCAGAAGTGAGGAATGAGGAATAGGAAATCTCATGCTGTTCTCCTTCTCTCTTTCGTTTTGGGAGATAGGGCAAGAACTGTATTCTGAAGTGCCTCTCTTGGGTGGGTCATACCACTTCTTATGCTGCCTGACACACACGTGCAGACAGGGTTCTCCTGTGATCAGCACTTCTCTCGCTGCGCCAGAGGCCAGGAAAAGCTAATGGAATGCCCATCAGCAGAATCTGTGCTAGCAAAGAACAGGGAGCAAGCCAGTGACCCCACAAAAACCATCTGGTGTTTCTTCTCCATTTCATGGCCCACTGCTGGAGACCCCGTTGTCCTTGCAGATGAAAATAAGCTGGAACTGAGGAATGTTGCTAGGGAGCACATGTAACTTGGGCAGCTATGCTGAAGCTTGACTGTCTTTGTTTCACTATTTATATCTGCAATAATATTGTAGAGAGAAATTAATTACAGAGTTGTTTCCCTGGCCAGAGATTCTGTTCATATTACAAACCTCTGAAAGTGCAGTTCAGGCAGTTTCTGATCATCAGTAGAAGCCTGAAATGGAATACAAGCTTTTTAATTAATCTCTCCCTCTTTCCAGTGATGTTTTCCTGATATTTGTTAGGTAAGGGAGGAAAGGCAAGAGAGAAAGTGCAGAAAATTCTCCCATTGAAAAAATAATTGCAGGGGAGCAGCTGGAGGTAGATGCCAGCAGGAGATTTTCAGCAGCATGTTTGGCATTTCTGCTCACAACGTGCATTAACAATAAAGAGAGTTGGGCAATACAGAGACCGTACCTTACATTTATACTGTGTTTTTCACCCCCAAAGGATCTCAATGTATTTTAGTCTGGTGGTTCTCAGTCATCTGCTTCCGAACCCCCATCTGTGGTATTTTTCTCCTGTTACACCACTTCCCCACAACATCCTGGAATCCTTTGTGCCACTTCTTGTGTCACAACAGCTTCACTCTTTCCCACTCCCGCCCTCTGGATTGCTGAATCAAGGAGCTCCACTTTTTTTTCCCCACAGCCTTCTGGCCACTGGGTGGGTAGGAGGCTTCATTTTCCTCTCTCTTCCCCTTCCCTTTAGGTACACAGAGGATGGAGATCCCACTCTCTTCCTATCCTTCTCTGAGCTTCTGGGAATGAGGAAGCTACCACTCTTTCCTTCTCCTCATCCTCCTTTAATCCTTGGAGAGAATATTTCCAGCCCTGCCCCTGATCACTGGGCAGGGGTTAATCCATGCAGTTGTTTCACTCAAAACACCTGCCTGCAACCCAGTTGAGGGATATGAGCCAGTGGCCAAGGGTAATGGCTTTTGATTATTTAGGGATCACTCTACCCACTGCAAATTATAGCTGGCTCTGGGGCTGAACAGGTTAGCGATTCTACACCAGGAAGACAGCACAGCAGTTTTTTGAAGGGGAGGTGAAGAATGAGTGATGAAGCAAATTAATGCATTGTCCTTTCAGCTCTAGCAAACAGGAATGTAAAGTGAAGATTGTGCAAAGGAAGGAGAATTACAGCAGTGGCAACAAATGTTAACCCCTGCATCTCCAAAGCATTGTGTGGGGTTTCCGTCACGTGTGGAGTCTCACACCACATCCTGAATGTGGTTACTGTAGGAATGGGACATTCCTATCCCCACAGACCCTAATTGACTAGCTGGAGGACAGAAAGGGGATTTGGCCCCAGACTCCTAGTAAATCCCACCCTGACCTGACTCCCTGTGATGATCTGTAACCCTATGTTCATCCCTTTTGCAAGACTCTGATCAATTTTGTATAAACTAGATATCATTTGAAAACTCATAACTTGCTTATCATTATTGTCCTGGTAAAATGTGTGGCAACACTGTATGTAAAGCTTTAAGGTTCTGCTCCATGATGCAGGGGGATTTGACAGCAGCCTTTATCTACCCAAAAGAGGGTTCCAGGGGGATGGAGCTAGGCTGTTCTCAGTGGTGGCAGATGACAGAACAAGGAGCAACGGTCTCAAGTTGCAGTGGGGGAGGTCTAGGTTGGATATTAGGAAAAAGTTTTTCATTAGGAGGGTGGTGAAGCACTAGAATGGGTTACCCAGGAAGGTGGTGGATTCTCCATCCTTAGAGATTTTTATAGTGTGGCTTGACAAAGCCTTGGCTGGGATGATTTAGTTGGGGATGGTCCTGCTTTGAGTAGGGGGTTGGACTATATGACCTCTTGAGATCCTTTCAACCCTCATCTTCTGTGATTCTATGATTTTATGGCTAAGACAAATTCCAAATTTGGGGAAGCAGCCACAAACCGGTTCCTCAGCGACAAAAGGCTACCTGATGCCTCAGCCAGGTCTCAACGAAATCAAATGGATGATCATCTGTGAAGTGGCCATTCTTTGGCAGGAAAAAGGGCGTGAGCAAGAAATTTACATCTTGGCAAAGCAGCACCTGGAGGTTCCCATCCCCACAGATTTTCGGTCTCATGAATCCCAGCTGGAGAAGATTCGCAAGGATGAGAAAAAGGTATGAGAATGGGGAACAGATTCCCCAAGATACTCCTCCTTTTCTCTCTGCACATGGCATAATCAATGCCTGAAGGACAAGGAAAGTAAAACTGAAGTAGGGGAAGGGTTCTGGCTGAAAGGAATCCAGCCACTAAGACTGCTGAGGCATGTGGTGAGAGAGACCTGTGCTTTGAATTCATTGAGCTTGTCAAGTTAGATATTAGTTTTGTTTTACCTTTTATTTTCTTGTAACCAATTCTGACTTTTATGCCCCATTACTTGTAATCACATCAAATCTTTCTTTCTGGGGTTAATAAATTGGTTTTATTGTTCTATCTAAACCGGAGTACTTGGATTGAAGGCTTTGGGAAACTTCATTTGAGATAACAGGATTTGTGCACATCATTTTCTATTAATAAAATGATGGACTTTATATGAGCTTGTATTGTCCAGGAAAGGGCTGAGCTGTGCAAGGCGCACATTTCTGAGGGAAAATCTGGGACTGGAAATGTGCTGGTATTGTTCTGAAGTGTAATTCAAGAGTGACTGGCCATAGCACTCATACAGTATAGCTGGGAGTAATTTACATGCTGGAGCCTGTTTGTGAGCAGACCAGGGGTGATTGCTCTCACGAAGCAGTGTAAAAAGCACCCTAGGTTGGAGAATTGAGGGGACATAGTGGTTCAACAGTCCAGACTGTACCCTGGGTAAGGTTATACTCCCCGCCAGCAGCCTGCCTCCCCATTGGCGCTCAGCCCTGCCCAAATGGGGACAGGGGATTGGTTTCAGGCCATCTGGTTGGCTCCAAGCCAATTGGCTGGCATCGGGTGAAGCAATGAGAAGAGCCACACAGCTGAGGTGAGAGCGTCCTGGTGGTGGCTGCGGCTGGATCTAATGGAGCCTGAGCCCAGGGCTGAGGGATCAGCCTAGGGAACAAGCCGGGAACATGGCTGCAGCCAGGCTTCGACCCAGCAGAAGAGCCCTGACCGTCATAGTGATAGACACAGAGCAATGCAGCAGGGGGTGGGATTCACGCTCAGAGCACCAGGGACTAGCACAAGGGGCAGATGGTATCTTGTTTGGGACTAAGAGACAGGGCCTGGTCTGACTCTCAGCTGGGTTACAGAACGTGTCTGTATGTTTAGCTACTGAGGCTCAGTAGAATGGATTATTGCTATGGAGTTGGCTTTTTATGGCACCTTCTAGAGGCCCCTGACTGGTCCCTTGTACTAATTCAGGTTGTGCCTCTGCTCACGTGAAAGTGTTGATTTACAGCTGAGGGCAGCGTTTATTTGTGGGTTAATTCCTGCCTCCTGAAAGGGAGCTAAGTGTTTTAGGCCTAGAAAGGGGGCAAACTAAGTTCTCTCAGGCACCTGGCTTGATGTTTAGGATCCACGTAATGAACCTGGGATGTTCCTTGCCACGCGTCAGTCAGATTGAAATCAGCAGGAGCCAAACAGCTCACTTCCGCACACCAAAGTAATGCACTTGCTTTGTAAAGGCAGGCAGTCTTTCTTTGATGTATATTTTTGCCAATCTTGATGTGTTGTAACTGGCAAATACAGTCTAGGATACAATCCAGTGAAGCAATCTTTCATGCTTTCCATTGGGAATTTCAGAACAAATATACAAGGGTCAGATCCAACATCCACCAAAATCAAGAAGGAAGGTCATGGATTTTGAGAGCAAATGCACATCTTATCTCAGATGTGGCTCTAGCTGCTGGTTATACATGAACCATGTGTTTCTGAACTGCAGCTCTACTCCTGCCACATCCAGATCATCAGTTAAGGTCTGATGCTCTGTGGAAGAGACAGGCTGTGTCCTACTGTCCTTTGCCAAGAATTCCCTTTGACCCACTGTCATGTAGTATTCTATAAATCCCAAAGCAGCCACCTCTACCCACCCCAGAAGTGGCTGCAGTTCAGTGGGGCTGTGAGTATATAATTTGTGTAGTGATCTGATTTCTAGATGTGCGAGAAATGTAAGCGAGTGGTTATTAATTATTAACGCTTCTGGTAGTAGTTTTAACATCATGATACCCATTCCAGAAACACTCCAGGAAAAAGGAAGCATCAGGGAAACTTAAGATAAACATAATTCAAGGAAAATTATGCCAATGTGCCTTAATATAACCCCAAAGTGTGACTCCCAAAAATCACAAGTACAAATTTGCTCATCCCTCCTCCGATATGTACAGAGAAACATTGACTTTAAAATGGAAACAGCAAAGTCTTGGAACACAGAACCCAGACTTAGGCACCTCTTGAGGGGGGAAGAATCCCAGTGTCATGGGCCCCTCCTACCATTCTTTCAAGATTTTAGTTAGCACAAGGAGTAGTTTTATTCCTGCCCACCTGACACATCCCTCACAGAGACTGGTCTTATCTACAGCGCTTTCCTAGAGATGAAGGATGGTATGGTGGCTATTGGACAGAATCAGGGTGACCACATAGCAAGTGTGAAAATTCGGGACAGGGGGTTGGGGTAATAGGCGCCTACATAAGACAAAGCCCTGAATATCGGGACTGTCCCTATAAAATTGGGACATCTGGTCACCCTATACAGAACAGAGAATTTGAAAGTCTCTTCTATTTCTGGCTATTTGTGACCATAGGCACATCAATTGATCTCTCTGTGCTTCAGGTTTCTCATCAATTAATAATTAGTAGTAGTATTGTTAATGATGAGTTAGGGTGCCTAGGTCCTTAAGCCGGCATCATTTTAATTAATTACAATCTAAATACATAAAAATGAATACACTTTTAAAATGGAACAAACACCTGTAGCCTTTTATTCTTATTGAAAGGTAATTTTAGTGCTTTTAGTGCTTGACACCATCAAGGGTTTGGCTCTAGGAGCTACAGTCTCAAGTTCAAGTCTGCCTGTCTTAGATCTAGAGCTCATAGAAACACATGAAAACCATAGGCAAGAAACACATACAATCACAAGAACGAGGTCCACTATCTTTTATCAATTTAATTAAAGCTACCCACACAGTTATGAATGGCACAGCATATATAACACCTTAGTATATCCATGCAGTGGGTGTAGTTACAGTCACACTCACACTTTCCTAGATAGTGTTAGGGTCTGATGGGTCTTTCATGGAATGATCATCAGGAGGGGGATGGTTCCTGCTGGAGTTTTCCCATACCGAGCTCAATTTTGTCACTCTTCCCCGGGCACCTCCTTTTTATAATGTGATTCTGCCCATACCTACATTCTGTGCATGTACATGAAAGTGTCAACCCTCTTTTTTCTTATTGGTCTGGTGTCCCCTAGAAACGAAAGGTAACCCAATTATTTTAGGTTGTGTAGATTCTCTTTATTCTCATTGGCATCGACGCACAACCTGTATCGTGTGATTAAGACACATCTCAGAGACAGATGTGCCTCTGTTGCATTTTTGTGATTTAAAATTAATCGTCTGGCTAATTTTTTGCTATATTATTATCCCTTGGTACCTCTTTTCCCATAATCTTAGGGCATTAGGTTATTCTTTTGTCATTTACTTATAGCAGTATTTCTTATCTCCAATGGCTAAAAATATCTAAGGTAAAAATTTTGCAGGCCTCAGCCTAGAGGCTTTGCATTTCAGCCTTCCTTACTTAGATGTCTAATATATGATTATTTCTTCTAACTGCTGATCAATCTCATACTTCTATAATCCTACCACTTAACTCTATTTAACATACAATGACTATATAGGACATAACATGTTAATTAATCATAACATCACACAATATATGAATAATAAACTAAAATCATTGGCTACATCACAAAGCATTCTGAGGCTTAATTAGGGTTTGTAAAGTGTTATGACTATTCTCAGATGGACAACACCATAGAAGAAGGATGCTTTATTGTATCATTAATATAAAGTTACTGAATATTTAGCAGTATTAATTGCTAGAATGGCTCCTTTATACTCTGTCACAAGACAGGCTCTGAAAGATCAGGTTGTCTGTGTGATAACAGTTTATGTGACGCTGACTGATTTTCCTTCTCTTTCAGATTTTTTGCAATAGGGTTTGAGCAGCCCTCAATGGGATGTAATAGGGTTTGCTGTAGGAAAATGCAAGCCAAGCCAACCTGAAGAAAATCTTAAAGGTAAAAAGGACTAGGAGGTGCAGGCTGGGGGTTGGGTTGTTGTTGGGACTATGAGTTTCTTTTTAGGAATTTATGGGGAGAGAGGCACTAAAACATGTGGAAAGTTTGAGTTTGCATAGTATTCTTCTAGAAGAGAAGTCATATTCTGCTTTGTACATGTTAAAATAGTACTTTTATAATGCTCCTTTAGAAGGAAGGAGAAGGGCCCAGATCCACAAAGGGACATAGGCATCGCAGCACTGAGCGTCATGGCACCTAACTTTTAGGCTCCTTGAAAATCACAGGAACAACACAGCGATCCACAAGGTCTATGAGGCACCTTCACTCCCTATACAATGAATGGGGAGAGACACACCTTAGAATGGGATCCACAAAAACCAACACACTAGCTGGCTGCTGTCTAAACTCACCAATGGAAGATGTCAACAAGCCTAAATCCCACTCTTCTCACAGATCCAGACTGCAGGTAGGTGCCTATCTCTGTTTAACAATCCATGAATGGGATAATGCTGATGTTTATTTTTAAGCATTTTGTTAATTTTTATCCATTTAAATTTTTTACAGTTGCAGGAAATTCTGGGGGTGGGTGTCAGATAGTAATTAATTAATGACAGCAGGCATTGAGATTAAAAAAGTTAAACCTTTATAACCATTAAACCACAAATTGTCGACATCACATGTCAGACAATACAAAGTAAATATCCTTAAATCAAACTCTAATAAGTTCTCAAGCAGCATTTTTCATACTTTGCCTTTCGGTAAATTTTGATGATCATAAATGGAAATATTTTTGATTAGTTTGTGTGTGTACGGTGAAATCGATGTTTACCAACACTTTCAGATAAAATCTAATCCTTCTAAGCCGGGTTATCTGGGGAACGCATTCAATAAGAGAGACTTAGGGAGCCCCACAGCCAAATATGTCAACTCAGTGGTTAAAGCACTGTCCTGAGAAATGAGAGATGTCTATTCAAATCCTTTCTCCCCTCTGCTGGAGGTGGGGGGCTGAAACTTGGTCTCCCACATCCCAGGTAAGTGTTTTAACCAGTAAGGCTAAAAGCTACAAGATGGGCACTGTCACCTCCCCTGGCCATATTTTGAATGGGGTGTGATCCAGGAGGTGTGCTCAGAGGCTTTCTACCAGGTCAGGCCCTGCAAACAATTTAGGCAGCCGAATCCCTATCTTTCCCCAGTTTGTAGATTGCTCTGGGGCTTACACAAGAGAGAGGCATCTGGATGCCTAGAATAAGGCAGCACTGTACGTACTCTGAGGCAAAAACTTAGGCACCAAGGGCACTTTTAACCTGAAAACATAGGCACTGAGTGAATCTAGGCCTACAGGATTTGGTGGGAGTTTTGTGGATTGCAATGGAACCAAAACTGGGACTTGAGCAACTAAATCTGAGATTTAGGCACCTCAGGCTGGGGCTTAGATGCCTCAGTACCTTTGTTGACTGAGAGATCAAGAAATTGACTCTGGTTCAGGATGTATAATTAAGGGAAGGCAGCTGTCGGTGGGGAGACAATAAATTCCCAACTTGTAGCTAGTGCAACTCCATGGTGAAACATTCTCTAGATATGTCTCTACTGGAATGAACTTCCTCTTATTGAGCTACGTGACATTTTGAATAACTAGAGTCCCTGCTTTGCATTCTCAATCTCCAAGCTGTCAAATGGAAGAGTGCTGCATTCGGTAGAGGAGGCAGGGAGGCAAGGAACTCTACTTTCTTTCCTTTCAAAGCCCTGAGAATCCCACATGTATTCCTCAGTAGATATCCCTCTCCCCAGCATCCCACAACGCAATGAGTGACCCTTCTTCCAGCTAAGCAGGGGTCTGATGATTTAGCTGCCTTCAGAGTCCACTGTCACCATTTCAGAGTCCAGTCTGTCCATCCACCCATCTAGGTTTTTATAAAGCACTTCTCACTAGGGTCCAATATACCTCTCTGAGTCAACCAGAGGGATCATAGTAGAGCACAGGCAGCATGTTCCTCTCCAACAAAAATGCATTACATTACTTCCATAGCCCCTGCAACGTCAGGAGTGAGTTTTTCGCCTCAGGAATGGAGGCCTCAGAAATGAGTCTTCTCCTCATTCCTTGAGATCCTGAGCCCCCGGGAAGGATGAGAGAGAGCAGATCATCTATATGAATGGGATTTCTTCCTTAGGAATCAGGATTCAGAGTAAAGGTGGACACCGGGCTTAGACAGAGAGGAATATGGGACAAATCCTTAGACTCCTGCTAATGATAGCCTCCTCTGTTTCTGTCACCGTTCGTGCATCCCTGGATAAATCCCCAAAAGCCCCTGAACAGGACAGGGCAATATCAAGCTGCAGCCACCTGCTAAAAATTCTTGCTTTGGAGGTTGGATGGAAGGTAAGTAACCTTTGAGCCCTGGAAGCCTGGCTATGCGGAATATGTGCCCATGGCTTCCTGTCCATCTCCAGCCCTTTTGTGATGTCACTGCACTATAACATTCTCATGGAGACTTCCTGGAAGAGCTGTAATCTGGCTGCTCCATTACAGCCCACTTTTTGGGTTGTGGTCCAGCCATCGGCCTCTGATGTGATGCCCTATTATGGAGGGTGTTTGTGTGGATGCAAACCCCCTGCTTAGGAGACATTCTGAGCTTTTACCCACAGCTTGGGCAGTAGCACGACAGCCTTATTTCACACTGCCCCTACCAATACGGCTCAAATCTCACCTGAAGGAGACACCTCTAGGAGGTCAGTCTCCATGTCCCATTCAGATCTTGGTCTGAGCTGGTACACCAGTAACACCTGGTGCTATTTAGGATGATGCAACCCAGAGGCCTGTCCATAAGGCCCTGGACTGAAAGCATCAACCGATTGCATACAGGCCACCCAATGGTAATGACTTCAGTCACATAAATCACACAAGTATCAGTTCTTACCAAGCCAGGCTGTATTTGCACTGATGACCTTGAAGTGACAGGCTCTGCATCCTGTTAACTAGTAACGCCCCTGAATTCCTGGGCAGATAAGTGTCACCAGACTGATTCTGCAGAGCTGGGCAGGGCCCTGAACAACAGCCACAAGATCTCCAAGGACAAGGTTTCCAGAGCTTCTCTTGCTGTGAGTTACAATTCATGCATTATGTTCCTTTCTGACAAGATGCAGATTGTGAATCTTTCTCAATGTTGTACGTCTCCAGTCTGACCAGAGGGGATGATGTAGGCCTCTGTTCTAGAGCCAATGAATGCTGCCCCACAGCCTGACCCATAGAGGCACTGTTGAGTAGTGGGAGGCACTCCTTTCCCCCTTGGCTGAGCACACTTGCCAGCCCTGCAACCTCAGAAAGACATTAGAGCCCAGCAGTGGCAACCAAACTGTGGTTTCCCACATAACAGTGAGATCATTCACGCTCGACCCCGGGTTGGCATAATGCAAACTGTTTCAGTGGCAAAGCCCCTTAGCCTGTTTCTGCAGGGTTTGGATTCAGGGGAGCACCCAAGCCTATTTTTCCCTTCACTGGAGAAGATGAAGATGGTGGCAAAGCAAGGGGTTGCCATTGAATCTGTCTCATGTTTTTTACCTTCTCCAGGCAACCTGTGTCATTTCTGCTACCCTTGAGTGTAGTGAGGCAGAGTGGCCTCCTTCTACTCAACCACGAGGGACCACTACACTCTCTCCTAATGGGCGGAGTCAAACCCGCTCCGCCCCGCCCTCACCTAAAGCACTGGGGCGGGACAGGAAGTATAAATGGAGGGCCCTGTAGCTCACTTGGGGCTGGAACAGAGAAGGAGGTGGACATCTCTTCTAGGGAGCTGTGCCCTCTGTAGTATTCCAGACCAGCAGCTGAACAGACTAGTGCCCCACTGACTGCAGAAGCAGAGAGCTCCGAGGAGTTGCTGGAAAAGATGTCGCCAGACTGTGAAGCAGTGAGACAGAACCAAGCGCCAGTGCAGCAACGCAGGCAGAGTTGGATAGAAAGTAGCCCAGAACCAGACTTCAATCCCTTTGAGCTGCTGAGAAGTGAGGCAGCATGTTTATGTTTCCCCATTGACCCAGTGGTGCGACCACCTGTCACTAACAGGGCTCTGGGCTGGGACCCAGTACAGTAGAGTGGGCCTGGGTCCTCCTAACTGCTGCTGCCACCCCCACACCTGGGGTTGGCTGCACACTTCCCCTAGGTCAGAAGGCCTGTACCTGTTTCCTGTCTGCCCCAGCCAGGAGACTCAGGACTAAAGATTGCTTGTTGTTCTGACCCAGCCAGCGGGGTCTGAGCCCCACGCTGTTTACTGGTTTTGGCTCCAGCCAGGAGGCTTTGGGGTATAGACTGCTTGTTGCTCTGACCCAGCCAGTGGGACCCAAGCCCAACTATTGTGCGTGGAGTAGTGAGGTGGAGTGGCCTCTCTCCTCACTTGAGAGTGAGGGACCACTGCATGGAGAAACACAGGGTCCTAGATGAGAAAGCATAGCCTGTTTTCTCAGCTGTTGATGGTCTGGCTTGTGCAAGTCCACCATAGCATTGCATGAAACCTGCAGAAGAACAATGACTCCAAAGGTACAGCAGAGCTGCAGGATGGGGCCACCTTGGTTAGCCCTGTGAGGTTCTGTAATTATTGCAAAAAGAAATTATTAATGAGATAGACAATACATCTGTTGTGCTTCCAGGGATTGGTATAGGATCTCCATCACTGTAAACTCTTTGGGGCAGGGACTGTCTCTTGCATTTGTGTGGCCAGCATCTAGCACCATGGGCCCTAATCTCAGTTAGGGCCTCCTGGTGCTACTGTAATATGCATTCATATGCAATCAGCCAGCAAGAGTCCAGTTCTGTGGGGCTTCCTCTGTGAAGAATTACGCATGTAACTGTGCAGCCCATAGAGCAGTCACAGAAACTGGGACTATAATGGAAGCTGCAGCGCTCCTTTTCCTGAATGCAGGCTATTGTCAACTGTTTAATTATATGGGGAAGGGACAGACATGGGAGCTGTTGGCAAGTCTGGAAACTCACTGTGATGGAGCATGGCGGCTTGCAGGATAAGTGGTGAGAGCTACGTGTCAGCTGGTTTTCTTAACAGCCTAATTTAGCCTAGCTTCTAGGTTTCTGTAACAAGCTTTCTCCAGGCTGCTAAGGATGCGTATGCTTTTATGTTTCAGATCCTTGATTAAGTATAAGGCCTCTTTCCTCAAAGGCCTCTTATCATCTCGATCCCTTTCTCAGCTGAGGGGGTGAGAAGCACATCCTGACAACAGCCGTTTTCTATTTGAGGTAGGACTCATTCATTAACTGAGAAGGAATCATGGGGCTCTAGAGACCAGGTCGGACCTAGCTTCTCCTAGTAGTGGTATGAGGCTGAGCTGGGCCTGCCGCGGGTCTTTGATTGCAGTGTAGTCCAGAAACTCATTCTGGTGACATCAAAATCACAAGTATAGCTCTGTTAATGCTATGCTGATACAGTTGACTGGCTAGGAATCAGTGGCAACATCTGGGCCACTGAAACCACAGACAATAGAAACTTTCACCACTAGTATCAAAAGTCCTGCAGATTCATAATGGGCTACATAGAAATTTACACTTTTAGGGCATGAGTTTAAATCCAGCCCAGAGCTTTGGTGGCCAGCAGTTATTCTCCTCTGACAACTGTTGGCATGCTTTGTGAAATGATGGTGTATTCCCTGGCCCAACTGCCACAGCCAGGTGACTGCAGGGGCTTTCAGCTGTTAGTAATACTAATAACAAGATGAGAAATGCTATGTATGCCAGTCACAGCCTATTTTAGCATACAATTGCCCAGGCCAAAAAGCAAAGGCACAGAACAGGCCTGAGACAGAACCTGTTGCAGAAAATCCACAGGTTAGACCCCTTAATGTACCCATTCTGCAAAGAAACCTCTTTAGCTGACACACTGGAACAATCCCATCCCTGTTCCTTCCCCCTAGCTAATAATCACCCAGCCCAACTGCTGTTTCCTTTTCCCACAGAATCTTCAGTGGTCAATGCTTTGACCCTTCTCTTGCAAAACCTAAAGGGGGAGGGGAAGACAGCTAGATTAACTTTCCCACCTGCCAGTGATCCCAATGGACTGTTCCAGCAGCCACAGGTTTCAGAGATAATCTGATTACATCCTCTTTCCCAGCCACAGCCCCTCTACTGTCACAGAGATGGAGGATACCCTCAGAGCCACTACAACAGCTCCACACAGGGGTGATCATCTGGGAAACAGGTAAAATGGCCAGCAGCGCAGTGCAAAGCTGCCCTAATACAGGGCAGAATCAAGCCTGAAGGAATTTAAAGTTGGGTACCAGCATAAAGACATTTCTTCAACTGACCCCTGTGTGGTCTGAAATGTTAGAGGGTGTTATGCCAGGCACCACTGCTCACAGCTGCCTGAAAGGTTCTAGATACCAGGTGAGGAATAAAAACACGCCCACACCAGTTAGGTACACTTATCTTTAATCATGGCTCATGATTAATCATGGCTCCAAACAGCAATGGGAGACTCTAGGGCACACTGCGAAGTGGGCTGCCATGGGATTTTGCCAAACAATCCAAGTGGATTCATGGCCAAGCCTCACTGTGCAGTTTACATTTCAAGCTTTTATATGCAGCATAACATATCAACTCTAAGGTACAGTTAGCACTGGCAAATTTACAGCCTCTGACCTTGCTTCCTAACTTTCCTCCTCTTTTTGCACTACAAACACATTCACACTGCCTTACACAGCCTGTTTACCATGCTGAGCAAGGCTGCTTATCAAACTGGTTCTGGACAGACCCCTCAAACCCCAATCTCTATGCAATGCATTACAAATATCTTCCACGGCCCTACAGAGGGGTAAGTGTATATAGATTTTTCCCAACTAATATTAAAGCCAGAGAAGAAGACAGTTATATCTAAGATAGCTTGTCCATAATTAAGATTTGGCCAAGTTGGCAGTGAACAGAAACCAGAGCTAAAACTAATGTCAATTTCATGCTTTCTTTAGTCTCTGGTCTGTAGGGATTCATGAAGGAGCTCACTGATACCTTGTCGGCCAGGGGGGTGAAATACCGCAGGCTTGTCATCCTGGTAGACTCCAACATTCATGTTGACAAGGCTTCCAAAGCAAAAGCCAAAATCTCCTCTCCTAGCTTGCCTCCCTCAAAGGTCACCTCCAGCGTAACCCCCTTAGCCGGTCATGCCTTGTACCTGGTTTTTGCATAAGAGGTCAAGACCAAGGGCTTCACAACCCAGCCAAAGTCTTAGATTGAGTTTTGCCGCTCTAAGGTAATGCTCAGAGCTCTTCCTGCTCTGAGACAACAAGAAAGACCCTTGATCTTGATTTGACTCATGGAAACTGTAACAGGTGGTAACCCTAAGCCAGCTGACCCTCTAAATTTAAAGGTTTTATTAGAAGCTAATGTTTCATGAGCAATCAAGGGTTTACAACACAAGAACAAGAGGGATCCGGGTGGGGGTATGGGCTATCGGTGGGTACAGAGTCCTTGGGGGTCGGGGAGTAGAATAAGATCATAGCCCGGGGAGACCAGGATGGGGGGAGACCCGGATGGGCTACCTGGCTCCAACCAGACTGACAGTAGAGTTTCTCAATTAAAGAAAAACTCTACATTCAGATGTCCCTTTCTTCTTCTCGCCCACCCACAGGTCTAAGTGGTTAAGAGCTGTCTCCAAACTTTGGGATGTTTCTTTGAGTGGAATCAGATGAGGTTTGTCTCTAGCTGGCCACCATCCATTAGGTTTTCATCTGAAGAGACAGGATAGTAAATATTATAGGCCAGCTCCTCACTTGGTGGAAATCTGCAGTTGGATTTTTCTCAGATGCTACCCTTGCCTCCTGCCCTTGCCCATTCTGTCTCCTCTCCCCCAATCACTACTTCTCTAAGCACAGGGACAGATTATCAGCTGATGTGAACTGGTATGGCCCCACCTCAGTCAATCACTGATTGACAGCAGCTGAGAGTGCGGTCCTGTGATTGGAAGGGTGGAGGAGGTCTGGAGAAAGAGGACAAAAAGGCTAAGGACGGCATCTACAAAATAAAACTTAACCCATAAGGCCCATTTATAGAGGTGTTCAAATGGTTGGGGGAGTTCTCACATTTTTATGAAATTGTATCCCCATTTTTCTCATGGAAATTTTGATGAGCAAATTTAAAATTCAATTGTAACTAATTCTTGCTCATCAGTTAACCCAGAACTCTGATTTGTGTATTCTTGAGCAGAGGGGAACCATAGCCCCTCAGAGTGGGTCTTCACTTGGTTGTTGGAAGTCTGGGGCCAGAGAGATCTTTGACGCATTCTTTAAGAATGGGGATCTAAAGGAGGTGATCATAGTGTGAATTTCCAACATACTAAACTACTAGTCAACTACATTCAAATGATCCTTGTAGGGACAATTGCATGAAGCTATCCCGGGACTGGGGGGGAAGCAAAGGTAGAGACTGTTGATACAAAATATGGCTGGATGCTTCCCCAGCAAAGCCATTTGCTAAAAAAATCTAGCATTGCACAAGTAAAGAAAGGTATAAAGGAAAGACAATAGGATTACACAGGTGTAATTGAAAGCACCATTTGTCTGACGTGTTAACGTGGGAGAGGGAGAAATCAACTTGACTTTCAGATCCCAGGGTGAATTGGCAGGGCTAGCAGTTAAGAAAGACCCCTGGTTACTTGTAAATGGAGCACATTTTATATGGATTCAGTGATATGCAATAAACATGAAACCCCACAATGCTCTTCTTGGAGTTGCTTGTCAGAGCAGAACAGCACTTTAAGGGAAACGTCATATAGTTATAACACTTGATAATGCAGCTATTTGAATGCAGTCTGTGATGTTCTCCCAACCTGGAGTTGACTTTGCAATGCATGTAGCATTTGAATATGCTGTATATTGCTGATTGATTCTTTTGATTTCTGGCTGTCTGATGGTTGGTAATAAAAAGTAAAATCTAGTTTACTATATGGGCAATGTCCAGAGTCCTGTCTTGAGTTATAGTTATATCGGATGCTAATTACTTTGGAAGGTTTTATTACAAAACTGCTTTTTTCTACAGTCAAGCCCAGAGTTTAAGACTTTGTTAACTTGGTTTCCAAGTAATTTCTAGCCCTTTCATCCTTGATAAATCTAAGCATAACCGGAACAGCAGGGATTGCTGGGTTGCAAATGTTAGCCAATGATTCTTTTCCATCTATAAATGTTATACAGGTACGAGGTGCCCTGAGAATCCTTCTGTTTGTCATTCATGATGTCTGTGTCATACCCAGGAGTCAGGTGGGTCAAAGGGCAGTCATGATCAGTGGTTACAGTTCAAACAAGCAGTCTGATCACCAGGAGATCCAATTCAAAGGGCAGGTAAAGTGAGGTGGCTCTCAGGGTTGGGCAATGCAGGCTCAGGTGGGTCTAAAATGAAGCAGGAGGTTTTTATATATAGCCAATCAGGGCCAATACCATGTGGCCTATCAGGAAAGTGGGTTGCAGAACCCTAGAAGCTCACCCAAGTTTGTGAATTCCCCGGTGATCTAATGTGTCAGTGTAGTACAACAGCCAACGCTACGTCCCAGAAGCCCAGTGGACTTGGGTTTGAGACCAGTCCTGATAATCGCTCTGTAACTTCTCCTCCATATACATCTCAGCCCTTCCTTCCTCCTATGCCTGGTCTCATTGTCATCTAGTCCTCACTTCCTTTTATTTTTTTCCATGCTACCCCTTTTGCTTGGAAATCTCCTAGGATTACATCTTTGCTCTCTTATCCCATTGATAGGTATTTATATGTGCATAGAATGCCGTCACACGTGTTTTTAAAGCATTGTGTTTACTTACTGGTGATTTGGGCTACCAGAATCTGGCCTACATCCTGAGCTGGCATAAATCAATGTGCTATGCAGTTTTTCCCCAGCTGAGGATCTGGCCCTATGACTCAAACAGCTTTTGTTTTCTGAATAATCTGTTCATGAAACACACCCAGGAACAAATAGAAATATCCACAAAGCACTGTATCTGATTATTGTTAAACTCTGAAATATCAAATGAAAGAGTTTTTTAAAACCAAAACACTTTTTCTATTTCAGTGTTACCTTAAAATAGAGCTACTTAATAACATGCCGTCCCACAGCAAGCAGAGTGATAGAGCTAGGGGGGTTCACTGAATAGCCAGCGATCTGCTGAGTATATGTTCCTAAGTGTGTTCTGCATCACATTTACTTTTTAACATGCTATGATCTTTGTTTTAATAACAAAATGTATAACAACAAAAGCTGTGCCTGAAGCAAATTAGGCTGGGATTTCCAAAGGCGCCTAAGAGAGTTAGGTGCCCAGCTCCCCCTGAATTTTGATAAATGCCTAACTTCCAATAGTGTGTCTGCAAATCTTTAGAACCTGCTCCCAAAACATGCGTGATGGTGAAGAGCATTGCAAAGGCAAAGCTGTGAATGTGATGTTTGGGGTGTGGGAACAAGATTCTGTAGGTGTTTCCAAATATCTAGAGCCACATATGATGGGGATGAGATTTTTTTATCTTTTTTTAAACGCTGCTTCTCAGTGGGAGGTTGGACAGGAAGCCTCCAGCTGTTGAGGGAAAAGGAAAATGTGACTGCCAACACTGGGATGGGTGACTTTAGTTTCATGTCAATTATGAATGAAAAGCCCGTATATCATGTGGAGAAAATGTCGCCTGTTAACAATCCTTGCTTAAGAAGGACGTACTGCTGAGTATAGAATTACGCTCATGGCACAAACTGTACGAGGGATTTCTTACGCATTTTAAATGTTGGGAGCTTGAAGTCGTCATGAAATAGTGTTAGCTAGAGGCAGGCAACGAGCAGGCAGGCAGTGTGACAACTTCTCAGACCTACCTCAGCCCTGATATGCAGAACCCTGGCCATTTCTGTTGTATACTTCTCTGGCTCTGCTCATGCAGCTCAGCCCTGAGCTGCAGCATCCCCCATCCTATTCACATCTGGTGCTCCCACACTGCTCTACCAGTCCTGACTGTGTCACTCCCTGCTATTCTAATCCAGGGCCTCTCTTGAGCAGAGATTGTCACTGAGGTATCCCACTGTGCTACGTATCATCTTTTCCCTTGGCCAAAAAAGAGTTGTGTTGCAGCATGAAAATGTTCTGCCTTATTCCAAGACCCAACTCTTTGTTATAATGGGAGCCCTTTTAGTCACAAACCAGCTCTCGAGGCCTCAGTTCAGCAATCATCCCTATTCAGCAAAGCATTTAAGCATACGCTTACCTTTAGGCACATGGTTAAATCCCACTGACTTCTTTAAAGTGAAGCGTGTTTTGCTGAGCTAGGGCCGAATGTCCTAACAATAGGGATAAAATGCTGTTCAAAGGGTTGAGGTCCAGATATTTAAAATGTATTCAGAGAAAACTTTACACACCTCATCCCTGCATTCATCTGCCCAGAAATGTTATCTGCTAACTTCCTTCTGTGCAAAGCCAAATTTAGATTCCCTCACTAGCATGCTGGGAAGTGAAAATGTGGCCTAATTTCAACCTCTGAGTACATCAAACCAACGTCTGCTCTCTGTCACACCTGCGCAACTGAAATCAACAGGGTTGCAAGGATGTAACAATGTGCAAAATTTGGCCCAGCCAGTTACACTAATTGTATGTGCCATGTGCTCGTATTGTCTCTCTATCAATAAGTGCTCCTATGTGAGTTGGCAACTTGTGCTGAGATTTACTAAAAATGTATTTAACTCAGCTTGTGTATTAGTTGGCCATTCAAATTACTTTCAGGACTGTATTATGCACATGAGCAATTTTATTTTCAGTGCAGCAAAAGGGATTTTTTTTTTCCAGCCAGTTGAGCTACTGTCTACTTTTATAGAATAAATTGCTATAAATTAAGTTAGCAGCAGCATAAACAGAGGTAATAGATCCCTGTCTCTATATCGGCAGCTGACAGCATTATGTAAATGTCGAATGTCTATTTCTGAATTTATTCTGATGCTGATGAGTTTGCATTGCTGTTCATCGTTCATTTCTTCCACACACCCTCCCCCATTATATTGCCTCAAGTGCAATGAATTTTCCTCATAAGATTCCTCTTGTTGAGCTTTGATTTAGTCACATGAGTCCTAAAGACTGGTTTTAAAAAGAGCTAAAGGAAGATACCTCAGGAGCTGGCATATTGGGCAGCTCTTTCCTCTGTGTGTTAATGACTTTATTTGGGAAAACAAAATTGCTGCTATGGAATACTTTTACCCAGTAAAAGTACAGTCCACTTTCTTCATGAAATACAGTAGTAATAAAACAGAACATCCAGTTCTAACATCATTGCAAATTTTCATCCCTGTAGGCAGATAGTCGGGCTAAGAATAGAAAAGAAGTGGAAAAGGAAGGCTGGAGAAGGCCGTGGGAAAGACCATGTTTAGTGGGCACGTAAGGAGTGTTTTTATATGGAGGGTCTGATTCTCATTTATGCTTAGGCCAGTTTTATACCATTCTGGTAATGTAAAGGGACCTAAAAGTGAGGGTGAATCACAACCACCTGAAGGCCACTTTACACTACCAAAATGTTGTAAGGGTACCTCTGTGTAAATAAGAATAAGGCCCCAAATCTTGTAGAGGTTCCTAGCTAAGTGGCTGATCCTAACCCAGTGAAGTCAATGAATGTCTTTCCATTGACTTCACAAGGCTTTTGATCAGGCCCTAAGTTAGTAGTCATGTGGCTGATTCTTTCTATTACGCTAGTGTGTTCAGTTACCAGGAGGTCGAGGCTCTCCCTGTTTGCCTTTCGGAGATGGAGTGTTGGGAGGGTTTTCCTTCTCCAAGTGTCAGGCAAGGATGCTTCTGGACAGCGTGAGAGCCGCTAGGGTGCTTTTCCACAAGTAGGTTTGGATGGGGTTCCCTTGATCTATCCCCAGAGTTAAGGCTGTGTGTGAAGGAGCTCTTGGTGGGAAAGGGCTGTCTTTTGCTAGAGCTGGTCAGAAAAATTCCAACAAGATTTTTTTTTTCTTTTGGGTTAGAAATTGGCAATTCATCAAAATTGAAATGTTTCAAGGAGATGGTTTGGTTTTGACAAAGCTCCTCTGGAAACCAGGCAGCATTCTGTCCCTGCTGGGCCGAGTTCCACCAGAAATCTGCCTGGTGTCCTGCTAGCTCAGCACCCTGGCAGGGATGCTGGAACAGATTGTATAGTGGGGATACTGAGAGCCATTGAACCAAACTGTAAACCCTGTATAGGATAGAAACCATGTCAAGCCAGGGAATGTGATAGCATCCCCCCACAGCCCTAGTTCTAGCACCTATACACCCTGGCCTTCTAGAGTGTGCAGCTCTGGGGCAGTCTGCCATCTGGACTGCCTTGGGGCTGAGGCTCCATCCCCTTTCATGGAGAACTTAAAAATGTGGGGGGTTGTTTCAAATCACCATGAAACCCACTTCCACAATATCTCATCTAAATCTCCCATGAAACAGAATTACCTGTCTCCACCCAGTTCAACTTCTTACCACATTTCCACATCCGCAGGCACAATGGGTGGATTAGAGCCTTTAAGAACGACTACTGTCATGTAAACAAATGGGTCTGCTACAGCTTTCGGCTAGGAGAGTAAGCCCTCATGCTTAAGCAGTAGATTCTAGTGCTTTCAGTGCTGCAGGTCCTAGGGTCGATCACCGCTGTTGGCCCAAGCCAGAATAGTTACACTACCTCCTACTGGACTGCCAGACTGTAACATAGAATAATTCAACTACTAGGGTGCATGCTTACCAGCTTTTGGAAGCTCTAAACAGGGATGGGGAGAAAAGTAGGGATATGTCCACTCAGTTCTAGCCTTTTTGGAGGTACCAAATGGAAAATATGATAAATATCTTGCTGAAAAATAAAAGCTGCACCTCCTCAGTAGGACGGCTGGCTTGTATGCAATGCAGAATTTCAAACTGTGACAGTCACAGACTCCGAAGAGCATTTAGCTGTGATGAAATGTTAGGCCATGTTGGAGGAGAAAGACTATTCTGCCATCTGGCGATTTTTAATGGCAACTACAGGGTAAGAAACAACAGTGTAAATGTTGGTAGATAGCACCAGCTGGTGGCAGTGTGTGTAACCACACAGACCGCAATGATAGTGAACTTTGATATAGCTGAGATGCAAAGTTCAGATCCAGCCTTCCCCCAAATCTGCAGATGACCTAGAATATACTGACTCTTCATTGAGGGTGAAGTGGAAACAAAGTACAATGTGCACAGCAAGGTGGTTATTGCCATTCCAGTGAAAGTGTTCTGTGAAATGAATACCTCTGTAACAAGAGGATTCCACTGTCAAGAAGGGGATGGGCTTGCAATCATTGTGATGCATAGACCCGATCATTTACTTGCTTAGAAAAATATACCATAGTGATTAGGCTATAGACCTGTGATGAGTTCTATATTGGAATGACCTTGGGCCAAGCAATAGACACACATAGTGGTCTTATTTTAGAATGCTTGTACATTCACAGAGCACAGGAACACAGAAATTGACATACTAGATCAGACTAGCAGTCCATGTAGCCCAGTATTTTGTCACTGACAGTGGCTAGTACCAGGTACTTCAGAGGAAGGTGCAAAAAAAAAATCCTACCATAGACAGTTATGGGATAGCCTGCCACAGGCAACACTCCTTCCTAAGCCCTAAGAATTAAGAGTTTGGTTTATTGTCCTGAAATGTGACTATTTCTATCTCTTGTGTTTTTGTTTTTAAATTACAATTATTCTGGATATTCATATTATCTATAAAAATCACCAATCCCTTTTAGTACCTTGCTAAGATTATGGCCTATTGTGGCCGTGAGTCACACTGGCTATTTGTGCTTTGTATGAAAACGTTTCCCTTATCAGTTTTAATATTCTGCCTTTCCTTTGCAGTAAATGTCCCTTTGTTCTTATTTTATGAAAAACAGTGACTAGCAATGCCTAACCTACCTTTTCTATGCCATTCATTATTTTATATACCTCTACCATACCCCCTCTTATGTGTCTCCACTCTAGGGCAAACAATCCCAGTCCTTTCAGTCTCTCCTAGTATGTTAGTCTTTCCATGCTTGTAATCATTTTAGTTGCCTGTCTCTGAACCCTTGTGTGCAGCTCCCTCCTTCCCCCCCACCCCCCGCTCCCCATCACCACTCACACACTATCTGCTGTATCTTTTTGAGATTAGGTGATCCAGACTGACCGCAGTGTTCACAAGGAGGGCATAGCATTGATTTATCTAATGGCAGTAAGCTATGTTTACACATTATCCTTCATTCCACTCCTTATGCATCTTAACATTTTGTTTGCTTTCTTAAACTGCTGTTGCTGCCCATTTTTAAGGCTATTTCTGGACTGTTGCGTGCAGCTCATGAAGGGTATACAAACATCCATAATAAAAGAAAATCTGTTTTCCTCTCCCTTTGCTTTCTGCCCACTCTTTGGATCTAATGCTGTCCTCATTCTGCCTCCCAACAAAGCTCATATTTTACTCCTATTATTCCAGTATAAATGTATCCAAGTAGTCCCAAATTTTGTCTGAGTAATAGGACCTCCAAATCCGACATAATCTGAATAAAAATCTAACAGTTTTGGCCCATCCCTCCTAATTTAGCTGAAATGCTTTTATGCGGGTATTTGAGCTTTGCTAATTTGCAAATTTCTTAGTAATGATCATCTTTTCTTCAGGTTCCTTCAACTGGAAACTAATGTGATACATAAAAAATAGATCTGGAGAAAACAGCAACAACTGAAATAGACTCAGTGGGGGAGATTTTCTGATTTGTTTTTTATTTGGTCAATTTATTTCCTCAGAAAAAGTGAGCAGCTCAGCTGAATAACAAGAAACTCTGTGACGGTGAGATCTCGTAGACTCTGAAACAGTCTCCCAAGCAAAGCAGTGGAAACCACCCCCGCCCTGCTACACCACTTGAGACATTTAAATTTACACTGGACTAAGCACTAGAAAATCTACCCCTTTGGCCCAAGCAGTTAGTCAATATTCAGGGTCTTGCAGATTGTCTCCATTAACAGGAGGAATCAATTATATGAGCTGTGTATATACTTTGATGTAGTCTTGTGGATTTACAAAAACTGTACACAAAGTTTGTTTCCCTGATCACAATAGAAATGAACAACAGGCTGTTTCCTTGCTCAGAAATCCCCAAGTCTGCCACTCCAGTGAGCTCTCTGCCCACGAAGCCCTGCCCTCTGCTTGCTGTCAGGGCCATGCTCACATCTGCTTCACCTGGCTTTCTTTCTCTTACACACACAAGCTGCAAAACCAATATCCTAGCCTCTGCGTTTATAATCAGGAAAACCCCTCATCTCACACAGTTGAGCTCTGATTTGCCTTGGATAGTCCCTCCATTGTTTGTAAGTGTCTCTCCTACATCCAGGGGCTTCATTCTGCCTTCCATTAAGTCTGAAAGAGTGCTTGGCATACCCATTGACTCCAACTAAGGCTTTGTCTACACTACAAAATTAAGTCAACTTAAGTCGACATACGGCCACCGCAGTAATTAAAGTGGTGGTTCATGTCTACACTATGCTCCTTGAATCAGTGGAGCGTCCTCACCAGGGGTGCTTCCACCGACTGAAGTGGAGCATTGTGAGGCAATGACAGCTGGAGCCCTGCAGCTCCACACTTGGAGCTTCCCTTCTGCAGGGCTGACAGCCCGAGCTGTCAGCCAGGCACTGGTTTCACAGGTCTGTGATGGTCTTTGGAGCAAAGATATGCCAGCTGGCAGTCATTAGCGTCTTTCAATTTAACAATAATGCAGGGAACAATCCCAGGAGACTAGGCTAGATGACATAACAGGTTGTTGCAATCTCTAATCTCTATGGACTAGATTTTGGCACCTTTCCTCACGCTGAAATCGATTGGTCTACTCATGGAGTAAGGTACTTGTCACTGAGAGTAGGAAGGGTGGTAGAATCTAGCCATATGATCTTGCACAAGGATTGGTTTTCAGTGAGTTCCTGCTTTTTAAACCGTTTATTCTATCTGGATTCCTGAGGCACAAGAAAGTCAGGTGACTTGCTCGAGATCGCACCACGAATCAAACCATGTCTGTGGCTCATCCAGATTTGACCCTAAGAAACCCTCTACTCTGTTGCTGAACTGCTGGATATATCATCGGACTGTCATCTGTGAAAGAAGCCTCGAACTGTGCTGCAGGTCCTCTGTGTTTGCAGACACCTCCATTGATTCAATAGGAGATCTACACCCGGACGCGGAGTCTTTCAGGAGGAACGCTGTGCATATGAGAGCAAGGAGAGGTATCCACCATAATATGTGAGCACTCCGATACTATGAGATGGGGGCCATGGTGATCCCTTAAATCGGCCCCTTAAATAGAATGTCAGGGAATTAGGTTCTATTCCTTGCTTGACCATGGACTCACTATGTGACCTTTGGGTTATAAAGCTTAATTTTCCATTGAGTTTGGAGCCTAAACGTTTTAGCCATGTCCCTGTAATGCTGGGTGCTGGCCCTGTAAGGGTAGATATGGCCCACCACAACTGTTACAGGATCTTGGGCCCTTAAGACCAGGCATCCTGAGCAGTTGTAATATCGAGGGGAAGAACCTGGCTGGGAATGAGCACAGCCTGCTGGGGAGAAGGAGGTTACATTCTGGTGACAGCAGTAGCTGGTTGAAGGCAGTGGTTCCGAATTGAGAGAGAGAGAGCTGGTGGAAGGTCTTAGGAAAGGAAAGGCCTGGAAGTGGGTGTGTGCATCTAGAGAGGAATGGCTGTGTACTCCCTCTCAGCAGAGGGGAGAAGGGAAAGACTATATGGGTCCCTGAGATGAGGGCTCTGTTGGTGAGTGCTGACAGAAGAGAAGATGTGAACCCTGGGACCCAAGGCAGGAGCACTGGAAGAGATAATGTTCCAGAGGGGTAGCCGTGTTCGTCTGTTTTCAGCAAAACAATGAGAGTTCTGTGACACCTTAAAGACTAACAATTTTATTTGGGCATAAGCTTTCGTGGGCATGATTAGTCTTTAAGGTGCCACAGAACTCTCGTTGTTTTGCTGAAAACAGACTAACACGGCTACCCCTCTGGAACTTGTCAACATGCAAGGCACTGAATTTAGCTGAATTAAATGGAAATCAACATGCATCTGACAAAGTGGGTTTCTGCCCATGAAAGCTTATGCCCAAATAAAATTGTTAGTCTTTAAGGTGACACAGAACTCTCATTATTTTGGAAGAGATAATGACTGTCTGGATGTTTGTGGAACTTGGTCTTTGAAGGGTATTAGTGGATAGTATAGACTGTTCAAAGATTGAGCTAATTTAAGGCTCCATTAGGAGTCTTTTGGTTTGTTAAATGATCACTAGAGCTGAAATCACTTGTTCTATTGGGTTCTGGGAAGTGCTAAAGGCCTCTCCCCCAGCATAAGGGGAGGAGTCACTGGATTTGGGACTCAACTGATTACGGGGGACAACAAATGACAAAACAGGAATGGGTGTGAGGATCAATGGTTCAAATGCAGGGAACCTGAAGGGGACACCAAGCAGAGAAACCCAAACAGTGCCCACTGCTCCTCAAAAGCAGCTAAGGAGTCAATGGATGCAGCCCAGGGGAACTCTGTCCAATACATGATCAGATAGAGGAGGGAGTTTTCTGCCCAGCCTGCTTCAGCAATGAAGTTCCCCCATGAAGATCTGAAAATCACTGAGAGCTGACAATCACTATGAGCTGAAGGGAACCTTAAGAGAGTGACTAGCAGAGGTCACAGTAGAGAAGCAGGTGGCAGCAGAAGGTGATGGTGCACATCGGTGACGACTGGCAGGGAGGCCAGAGGAGCAGAAAGCAGCTGGCAGGAAGCTAGTGGAGCAGCCGGACAGCGGAATGAGCAAAGGGCCTTCTTTCCCTCCCTCCCAACCAGGGTGCAAGGTGAATTCTGCAGCTGCACCTCTGAACTCTGGGTCTGCACTGCGGACAACAACTGTGAGTGGAGTGCTGTGAGGCAAAGGGCACATTAAAGGAACTTCTGATTGCTGGACTTCAGAATCTGAGGCAAATGGAACCTGCCCAGCGTACACTAACCTAACTAAGGACTGTTATAACCCCATGGCAAACATCTTTATATCTTAAACCCCATTGCTGAGAAATGTTTTAATGATTTTATTTCTTGTTGGACTTACAGAAATGTAATGTTATGATGCTCCATAAGGACTGTATGGTAGCAGTTAACTAACGACTATTCAAGTGTACATAGAGAAGAGAGGCATTGTTTGAACAAAACAGCAACAACAATAAAAGATGTTGGGATCTGGAGATGGATCCAGGAATTAGAGGTTTTGGTTCCGGCCCATGTCTAATTAATACAAGTGCTTTTGGAATTTAGGAAGAGGAGAGATAAATTATTTGTTTGCTGAATGGAAAAAAACAAATTGGCTCAGAAAAGAAATGAGGTTTCTAATTTGCAATCAAGGCACAGGGAACCAATAAAATGTCCACAGAGCTCTTTGTGCTGTCTTTAAAGTTGTATTTGACTTCGTTATGGATTTGTGCATTTCTTGCATCAACAATAGGAATCCCAAAATCATACATCTCAGTGGGCTAACTTTAATCAATAAACATCTCATTGTCATGGGTGTCCCAAGGAACCAAGTAATATATTCTCAGTCTAAATCAAGTAGACAACATCATCCAAAAGCCTTTCATTAACTGATGCTGGAGTTCAGGGGTTCAGCTGACACTGTGAGAAAGGTTTGCTGCAGCTGGCTTTGCCTCTCTGTGATCTTTCAGAATTTCTCCACTACAACGGTCCAATTCTGCCTGATGCTGAGTACTTTCTGAGAGGTGCTGAGGGCAGTGCTAATTTGTAATGAAAGAGGTGCCAGGGTTCAAGCAATTAAGTGCCAGGGCTCAAGAACTTTTTATATTCATAACTGATGCAGCAAGCCCAGAGGGGCCAGGGCTATGAACTAGCAAGCCCAGAGGGGCTGGGGCTCAGCCCTAGCAAGCCTTGGCACAAATTAAACACTGGCTGAGGTCTAGATCCATAAAGGGGACAGTGTCCACATTGCAATGCCTTACTTGTAGGCACCCTGCCATCTAATGAAAGCCACAGTCCAGTGGTTAGAACATTCACCCAGCATCTGAAAGACCCAGGTTTAAATCTCCCCTATATGGAACAAGTATTTGAACCCAGATCATCCATCTCCTAGGTGAATGCCCTTGTGACACTCTGTTTCTCAAAGCAACACCTCAGAACCCCCATGTTCCCATTGTCATATAATTATTCTATGTTTTGTACAAAGTATGCCTTGTGAGGTATCATTTTTAAAATCTTGATCTGTTGAACATTAAGAATCTGTTGGGCTGTCTGTGTTATCATTGTATGTGACGTTATGGAGTTTTTCTATGTGTGTGCTACTGAAAGATGTTGTGAGGTAAGAAACATCCACAACCAGCTTTTCAAGTACAACATTGGAGTAGCCAGACATGCAGATAGCCCATTAAAGGAAATCCACTCTCCCAACAACCATTCCAAAAGACTTCACAGACGCAGCATATACACAATGGACGCTGCTTGACCAATGGGGGGCAGACCACCACGTCACATACATAGATCTTTCACAAACTGGGAGAAGCTATAAAAGAGGGGGAATGACATTATCACTTGTCTTCACTCTGTCATAACTCAACACCTGCAGGAATGTCTGGAAGACAGAGGACTTTGAACAGGGGAGGGGGGACCCAGGCAGCAAAGGGGATGCAGCCTGTGTATCAAAAATCAGTAGCCTGCTTGTATCTTCTGTCAGAATGAGCTATTGCTTGATTTAAATCATGTTTAGTATACAGTATAAGAATTTAGACTGCAAAGTTATTTTTATTTCTTTGGTAACTATCTCTGATCTTTTATGCCTACCACTTATAAATACCTAAAATTATCTGTAGTTAATAAATCTGTTTTATAATTTTACCTAAAACAGTGTGTCGTGATTGGAGTGTTTGGGAAATCTCAGCTCAGTGGACAAAAGCTTGTGCATAACTTCTTCACATCAAGGGAAGTGGGGACTAAATAATGAGCTTACTCTGGCCATATTTTTGACCAAAGCAAGATGGTATAATGCTGCGGTGCAATGCATAAAAGAAGGGGGAATTGGCTAGTGCCTCTATCTATTGTTGATTCATGAGTGCTAGGGAGATCATTCATGTAGCTCAGTTGGGTGTGTCCCTGCCTTTGAATGTCCAAGTGAATACTATACTTGCTAGAGGTTTATAGCTTCTGACAGCATCACAGTGCCAGAAGCAAACCAAGTAAACATTCCTGCTGTCTAGCTGGTTGTGGGGCTCCACCTGCTAGTGCATTGGATGATAACAGTGGCAGAGGGGTCTGCTGTTTGTTACCAGCATGGTGTTGTTGAGTATCAGCCCAGACTGGAAGCCTAAGGGGGCACAGCGGTTCCATGGTTTCCAGGATGCATCCTGAGGGAACCCATCACAGCACTAACCACTGAGCTATTCTGAGGTTCATCTCTGAGTCCCACCACTATCACCAGCTCCTCCTCCTCCTTCACTGGTGTTTTGTGCAAGGCCTGATCTGATACATGTACCCTGAGAATGCCAACCAGAAAGGGCCCTGCAGGCAAGATTGATGGGGCAAGGCCTAGTCTGATGATGCCATTGGGGCTTAGGTATATGCTGGGTGTCAGGACTTAAGCATCTGTGTGCATGCCCAGCAGCAGAAATTCAGGCACCTAGGGGACTTAAGCAGGTAGGTCCAGATCCTCTAAGGTATTTAGATACCTAATTCACATTGAAATCAGTGCTACTTAGGCACCTAAATAACTTTTAGGATCTGGGGTCCTAGGGTCTTTAGGTGCCTACAGGGTTAGGTGACAGCTAAGCAGATCTTTTGAGGTTCTAAATGTTGGACAGGTGTCTAAAGTGTCAGTTAGGCCCCTAAATCCCTTTGTGGATCTAGTTCTGAGTGTCCTCAACTTTCTATCCCAGCAATTCCAACTGTTGTGCTGTTTCGCTTCATGATTTGTATTGCCCAAATGTGTATCCTAATGGAATTCCAGGATTTTCCAAAAGAGGGAAATGCTATGTTGTTTGAATGCAGGCAGTAAATGGTGGTGGTCTGTGTTAACTAGCTTCATGTATCAGTTCTGAAATGAGGGAGTGATTGAAATGCATTTTTTCAGAATACTTTTATGGGAGGGGGAGAAACATGGATGGATTTCACCAGGGGAGGTTTGAATGCTGTTAGTGCTTCAGTGGCTTTATAACAAATACCATGCTTTAGTGACTGGAATACTAATAAATAAAGTGATTTGCCTCAAAAGAGCTGCTCATTTCCATGACTGACTGAATACAAAACATATACTTCCCCCACTCCCCCCATGCAATCACAGACATAATCTAATACCTCTAAACCATCAGTTGCTAAAATCATTAAACTGCAGGGGACCTAGTATCATGTCTCATTCCAGGGAACAAAACAAGATCAAACTCACCCTCTGTACCTGTTCACTAGCTGTTCTAATGGCTTCCTTGCCACCTTAAAATCCTATTCTAAATAATCATTCTAATTTTAAAAACATACTGTGGACTGGTTCCTTCAATAATCTCCTAACCCTGTATCATGTCACAGCTGCCTCCTCCGCATTCCTGCACATTCCATCAGCATCCTGCCTCTCTGATTTTATGTCCATGAGTTCACAGCAAATACTTGTGAAATAAGTGATGTTTCTGCACAGTATACAGTTGCAGCAGGGAAAAGCACTTACTTAGATTGTAAGCTCATTTGGGATAGGGGCCACATTTTGTTCTGTGTTTGTACAGTGCCTAGCTGAATGGGGCCCTGGTCCATGACAGGTCCCTAGGAGTTACCACAATAGAAATAATAAAGTGCGGCAAAGGTAAGACTTGCCTAACAGCATTGTGCTTTACCTGATCAAACATGTCAAAGTTCTGGGTGTGCTATAGAGCAAGTCCTCTGGGATGTGCAAAGTTGCCAGACTTCCTTTACACTCCAGATGCCGTCTTTGGTTTCCATCCTGGGACACTTCTTGCTGGGGCAGAAACAAGGAAGCCCAAGACAGGGCAGGCTGCAGCTATCCAGAGGAGTAAAAAGGTTTTTGTACCTCCTGTTCATAATAAAGTGTTTAACTTGAAACCGTCTGGTTGTCAGTAGGATACCAAATGGCATCAGGAGTGGAAGGCACAGGATGCTGGAAGACCCAGTGAGATCACTCACATTGCAGTTGATGCTACGAAGCCTGTGCAAAGGCAAATAATTCCCCCACCAGCCCTGAGAATCAGGGGAAATGCTGAGTATGCCTGGAAAAGGTTCAGATAGCAATTTGAGCTGTATATGAAAGCCACTGGGATAAATAAACTGGAGGATGAGCAAAAGATTGCTCTGTTCTTAACAGTGCCAAGCACAGAAGCCCTAGCTGTACACAATGCATTGGATACAGATGGGTGATGGAAAGAGAGAGGAAAGCTTTGCAGAAATAACAAAACTGTTTGAGGATCATTGTGTACCTAGAAAAAATTATACTTATTAAAGGTATGTTCAGGATGAGAACATAAAATGGAGGCGAAACAATAGCGGAATTTGTCACTGACTTACAACTAAAAAATCAGTCCTGTGAATGTGGACTATTAAAAGCCTCTCATTAAAAATCAGATTGTCCTGGATTATAACAATAAAAAAAGCCTGTGAGCAGATTAGTAAGGGGGATGGAGCTGAAATTAGAAAGGGCAATGTGTATATGTCAAGCAGCAGTACAAACACAACACAAGTAAAAAGCCTAGAGAAAGGCACAGAACTCATGACTGTGAGTTATATCACTAACCCAGCAAGGGGAAAGGTCATAGAATTTAAATTAGCCAAGGAAAGAAAGATGGAAAGCAGGATACCATGCGAGCGATGTGGCAACCGGCATGAGTACAGTAAATGTCCAGCATTTAAGCATAAGAACATAAGAACAGCCATACTGGTTCATCGAGCCCAGTATCCTGTCTTCCAACAGTGGACAATGCCAGGTGCTCCAGTGGGAATGAACAGAACAGAACCGTTAATCATCCCCCTGTCGCCCATTCCCAGTTTCTGGCGATCAGAGTCTCGGTACACTTCAGAGTATGGTTTTGCATCTCTGCCCATCCTGGCTAATAGCCATTGATAGACCCATCCTCCATGAACTTATCTAATTCTTTTTTGAACCCTGTTATAGTCTTGGTCTTCACAACATCCTCTGGCAAAGAGTTCCACAGGTTGATTGCGTGTTGTGTGAAGAAATACTTCCTTTTGTTCATTTTAAAACTGCTGCCTATTAATTTCATTTGGTGACTCCCTCATTCTTATGTTATGAGAAGTAGTAAATAATGCTTCCTTATTTCCTTTCTCCACACCAATCATGATATTATAGACCTCTGTCATATCCCCCTTAGTGATCTCTTTTCCAAGCTGAAAAGTCCCAGTCTTATAAATCGCTCCTCATATTGAAGCTGTTTCATACCCTTAATTGTTTTTGTTGCCCTTTACTGTACCTTTTCCAATTCCAATGTACTCTTCTTAAGATGGGGTGACCAAATTTGCATGCAGTATTCAAGATGTGGGCATGCCATGGATTTATAAAAAGGTGATATGTAGAAACTATAAGAAACCCAACCAATGTGTAGCAAAAGCAGGAAAGTGCATGTATTAAGTGCGGAAAGGAATTCGTCAAATGAAAATGAAGCGCTGTACTTAAGCACAATGGAGGAGACTGAAAACTCAAAAGATTGGCTAATTAAAATGTGCAAAAAATGTCATATATGTGACATACAAGACTGACATTGGGGCACAAGTAAATGTAATACCAGAATCTGAAATAGAGTAGTGTAAGGAGCACATAAAAGAATCAAAGGTATCTGTAAAAGACTATAACGGAGGAACAATTCCAATGTTGGACGAGTCCATGCTGACACTTAACCACAAAGGGAAAATGATAAAACAAGAGCCTACATATATATGAAGCGCGTGGTCTTGTTAAGAGGATGTATAGCATGGATCAGGGGTGGCCAAACATATTGACCTTCCAAGTCACACATGATAATCCTCAGAAGTTTGAGAGCCAGGCACAGCTGCCAGGGTTTGGTGCTTCAGCCCCAGGGGAGGCACCACCCATACCTCCCACAGGGCTGAAGAGCCCTGGCATGTGCCTCCTGGGGGGCTGACGGCCATAACTCCACCAATCCATCACATGGCAGATGTCCTAAGATCCTCTCCCCCCCCAGTCTGATAGGTGGAAAATTGAAGGAACGTGGGGGGCACCATAAACCACATCTTAACTGTAAAAGAGCCGAATGTGGTTTGTGAGCCACAGTTTAGCCACCCCTGCCATAAATAAGACAGAAATACAACACAGAACCAGATATGAAAGTATTAATAGCAGCGCATGAAGATGCATTCACAGGAAATGGATGCCTCCCAGTAACATATAAGATATGATCAAGAAATGATGCAGAACCTGAGGTAAATGCAGCACAAAAAGTTCCACAAGTCTTAAGAAACAGGCTGAAGAAGAGATGCAAAACATGACTGCAACTGATAACATTCAGAAAATAGAAGAACCAACAGATTGGGTTCATTTCTTAGTAATTGTAGAGAAAAAAGAGGCAGACTACAGCTGTGCATGGATCCTAAGGAACTGAAAACATAAAAAGAGAACACTTCCACTTGCCAACAAGAAGTGAACTGTTGTCTGAAATGGCAGGAGCCAAATTCTTCAGCAAATTAGATGAATCAGCTGGAGTTTGGCACATTTCCTTGACACTGAGAGCTCAAAGATCTGCATTTTCAACACACCATTTGGCAGATACTGTTTCCTAAGACTGTCTTTTGGAATATGTTTGGTTCCAGAAGTATTTCACCATCTACTGAGTCAGATGCTAGAGGGTCTAACAGGCATGGAAGTGTACACTGATGACATAATAATGTGGGGCACTACTCCCATTGAACACCACAAACAACTGAGGATAATATTTGAAATTGTGAGAGCTAACAACTTTAAACTGAATAAGGCCAAATATGAATTTAGAACAACAGAAATGACATACTTGGGAGAAAGACTGACCTCCAAGGGAATCTTGCCCAATGAATCACAGATTCAAGCAATACTGAAGAGGACGAGACCTGAAGATAAAAAGGGAATTCAAAGACTGCTAAGCATGTTGAATTATGTCAGCAACTTCATGCCTAATTAGACAGCTTACACAACTCACCTAAGACATCTCCTCCACAAGGTCACCAAATGAGCATGGATGCCAGATCACGAAAGAGTTCAATGATTTAAAACACATTCTGACACCAGCTCTGATGCTGCAATTTTCTTGACCCATTAAAAGACATCAAACTCTCCCATGGATGCTTTGAAAGGAAGACTGGGAGTAGTACTATTATAGTGTCATGGAAATGATTGGTAGCTCATATGTATCTAAGCTAATGGCCATAGAGAAGATGAATGCACAAATTGAAAAAGAGATACTAAATCTGGTGTATGGATGTACAAGATTTCATGACTTCCTCTATGGCTGTAGCTTCAAAGCAGAAACTGATCTCAAACCACTGAGTGCAACACACAAAAAGGGACTTGAAGAAGTATCACCAAGGACACAGTGACTACCTTTGAAAATACAGAAATATGATGTCACCCTCGAGTTCCAGTCTGGATGCTACTGGATGAGAGACACACTCTCAAGTGCATGTGCTCCCTCTGACAATACACAGCCTGATAATCTGGAACAAGCAGTAAACATAAATGTGCATATGATAGAAGTGTCATGTGCTGTATCTCCCAGCATATGGAATGAATTGAAGACAGAAACAGTTAAAGATGAAATGTTGCAAAAAATAATACAATAAGTAAAGGAGAAAAAAATCAACACTGCCCACTTTGCTATTCCCATTGTAAAAGTGAGCTCTCAGTGATCGCAGGAGTGTTCTTGATGGGAACACAGATCATTGTTCCCACAGTGGTGAGAAGAAAAATATTGGAACAAATACACAAAGGGCATCTGGTCATGATGTTATACTTGTGAAATAAACAGCAGCATTTTATTCAGGGGGACAAGGCAATATACCACGTTTATTGTGAATACAGCAATTCTCTACAACAAAAGGTGGGATCAATGACTACAATGACTGGATCAAAAAGGAGACCTAGTGAAATTGTATTCTGGCCACAGATGAATAGTGAGATCAAAGAAATGTGAGCATATGGGGAACATGTCGGAAGTACAGAGGTTCCCAGCAGAATGAACTGCACAATACTGCAGTGATACTGCATAAACAACTTGCAATTCCACAGGACAAAGTAGGAACTGACATGTTCATCTTGGGAAAGCATGACCACCTGGTGATAACCTTACCGATTTCTGAAAATTAGTCAAACTCGAAGACACCACAGCAGCAACAGTTATCAGGCACACTGAATCTGTATTTGCACGTCATGGTATTCCAAGAACAGTAATAACTGACTATGGATCCCTGTTTAAGAATAGGGAATTCCAGGACCTTACTAAAATGTGCAGTTTTCATCATCAGATTTATAGTCCCAGATATTCTCAAACTAACGGATTAGCTAAGTGTGCAGTGTGTATAGTGAAAAACTTGCTCAAAAAGGTAATGGATGGAAAAGAAGATGCATACATAGCACTATTTAACTATAGAGCTACACTGTGGAAAGTCACCCGCAGAACTTTTCTACCACAGATATATAAATATTCAATTTTCAGATATGGGACAAAAACAAAGGAGGACTAAGGAGTCTGTGATAGTGAGGAGAAGACAGGGAAAATACAGTCATACAAAATATTACAATAAAGGAGCAAAACCTCTTCCACTGCTGAAAAACAAAGATTTGGCAAGAATTTGGTAAGATGGGCACTGACCAGTCAAAGCTACAGTGATCTAAGAAAAGTCACCTCGTTCATACTCAGTGATCACAGATGAAGGCTGTGATAAATATTGCAACCTCCATCTTTGGGGACCATTGTATTAAATTTATGATTGGCTTAGGTATGATTGTGCTCTGCGCCATGAAGGAGGGTTACCACAGCTGCTCCAGGAATTGAAAGATGGCGGGAGGATTGATTACCCTGGGGACTGCAAACAATTCCAGAGAAGCACCATCCCCTAAAGCGGTTTGCATATACTGTTTCAAACTAGATTTTCCAGACTAGGAAACAAAGACAGGGCTTTTGGTATGAAAGGATCAGCTTGAACTGATTTGTGATTCTTCCTTTTGATTCACCAAACTGACTACAATGTGGCTAGGCTCTAGGGGGATGCCAACCCTTGCTAAAAGGTTGGAAAGGCTAATGCCTACCTATGCTGAAGTTGGGGTGACCTCTGGCACGCTTTTAGTAAGCATGTAGGAACTTTTCTTACTTTTTATATGTTTTCTCTGTAATGCTTCTGCCCTAAGAATAAATTTACCTTGTTTTGGAAGGGCTGTATGGTAATTTGTCACTGCTGGCTATATGCTGTTGATAGTCCTTGGAGAGAAAGCACGGCCCATATGCTGGCCATTAGGCAGACTGGTTTGTTCTGGATAGCACAATGTATGGCAGGCGCTGTGCAGCTTTAAAAACCCCCAGTAAGAAAGGAATGGGGCAAGTTTCCCTGTCCAGTTACAAGTGAGGTTGGAAACCTGCAGCACGACTGGGCACAGGCACTCCTGGAGAGGATTAGAGAGGGAGAATACAGGTGCAGTTACCCTGAAACTGTGACAAAGGCAAAATCTTACAAAGGAATCAAGCATCTGCTCAAGATACCTGACAGCTTGAACTGTTATTGATCATATAAGACTGAATGGTCTGTTACAGACAAGGATTTGACTAGAGAGGTTTTGCAATGCAGAAGATAGGAAAGTTTGCTGAAATGCCCTAAGAGACTGATCAAGACATGTTAGAGTTGTATTTAAGCAACCTGGTAAGTTGTCTGTTATCATATTTGCTATAGCTCTATAGTTTAATTTATTAGCATTTTAATTCAGTCCAGAAATTTTAAAACGGGATCTTAAAAAGTGGGGAAGTGCTATAGAGTGAGTCTCCCAGAAAGTATAGAGGTGCCACACTTCTTTACACTCTAAATGCAATCTTTGTTTTCCTGGGACAGTTGCCTGCTGAGGCAGAAACGAAGAACACCAGGACAGAGCAATGGCAGATTGCAGCTACACAGGGTAGTAGTACATAGTTCTGTTCATAATAAAGCATTTACCTTGTTGCAGATTTGCTCATTGGTAAGATAATACACTGGACCAACTCATGGCTACAAGGATGGCTGTGGGTGCTGGAATTCAGTCCCAAACAATGAGGAAGGCACTACACTGGTCATGAATGGATGGAAAGGAGCACCATTTTCACAACACTTGCATCATGTTAGGAGATTTCAGTGAGCAAAATCAAAAGGGTTTTCACCCTTTCTATGGTGTGGGTGGAGGGACAGCAGCATTTTTAGAGAAAGGCCTTCACCTAAAGTGAGGATCAGGTCAGAGTGTTCATGTGTATGAGAACATCTGAATTAATGCCAATTAAGGCCCCAATCTACAATCACTTCAATGGAAATCCTAAGGCTTTGTCTATACTAGCACTTACGTTGGCAAAATTTTTATTGTTCGGGGTGTGAAAAAAACATTCCCCTGAGCGACATAAGTTTTGCCAGCATAAGCGCTTGTGTGGACAGCACTGTCAGCAGGAGATGCTCTCCCACTGACATAACACAGCTACACAAGCACTCTTACAGCGGCACAGCTGTACCAATACAACTCTGCCGCTGTATGTTTTAAGTGTAAACTAGCCCTTAGTCCCAACTGAGGAAAGTTATATACATGCTTCACTCCTGCTGGAATTCTGTGCCACTGTACAATGCAGAATTCGCACAGAATTAATGTTCTTCTCAGAATTTTATTTTTCACACAAAATTTGTGATTTCCAGCAAAATGCTTCTTTATCCAATTTTTTCCATGTCTGACCCTAGTGGCATTGCCTTCCCTCTTGTATTTAGGGGTCTACCAAATTTGCAGCCATGAAAATCACATCACAGACCACAAAATCTGGTTTCCCAAGTCCCCAGTGAAATCTGGTCTCCAGTCACCCAATTATGAGAAGGCAGAGTGGAGAGCTGCTGGTTGGGCACCCAGCTCTGAAGGCAGTGCTGCCACCAGCAGCAACACAGAAGTAAGGGTGACGTTTCCTTAATCTTTTTTGTTGTCTGTATTGTTACAGACATACTTGCTGACAGGTATTTTGAAATAAATTGCCAAAATAATTGAAACTGGGTTTTTTTTACAAGTAAAATATGCAGAATTTTAGAATATTGTGTGCAGAATTTTTAATTTTTGGCACAGAATTCCCCAGAAGTAATGCTTAAATGTCTTCAGTGCAAGGATCGGCTCTTACTATGTGTTTTAATAGCATAGAAGAGTGACACTCCTGATGTCTAGACACTATCATAATGCAAATAAATAATAATGAGGTGCTTGGATTCTAATCTAAAAATGAAGAGATGACTAACACAGTGCTGGCCTGTAAGTGAAGGTGTATCCAGCATGTCTATCCAGCTATAGACCCTTTTAGCTCAAGGGTTGCTGGGAAGTGTAGTCTCTGGATAAAGCACATGATCAAGAGTGTCTCTCACTAAGCATCATCATGTGACTGTCTACTGGAAGGTATATAAAGAATTGCTGCAGACACCATCCCCGACTGCTTAGAGAAAATGAGGGTGGAGGTAAGAGTTAGAGGCAATTCCTCTATAGGGCTCTGGCAGGAGAGCCGGGGAGGGCATGCTTTTCCTGCTAGGACAAGTATTTTGAGTCAGAGGTGACTGATATAATGCTCCCCCCTGCAGAGGTTCTGAATGTGAAGTTCAGCCAAATAAATGCTTGTCTCACATTGTTTGTAGCCTTCTAGGGGCAATGAGCCCCAGCTCCATCATTAACCACTACTGATGGACTCCTGGAAGAGCTGTGTGTGGGACTTCCTCCCTGCGGCGATTCAAACCACCTTGGAGTATTGCTGGCTCTGTCCTTGCCCAGTGAGGGGATTTCACTGCCTCCTGTCAATGTCTTAAGGAGGTGCTAATGGAGCAACAGCCCCTGGCCAGCACCCAATCTGCACTGCACCCAGGGACACCTCTGTGACATTCCTATGCCTCAAAAAGCAGGGGGGAGGCTATGCTATAGGGGGTGCGTGTGTGGGGGGGTGCATGTACACGGGGTAATGGACCAGGAGCTGGGGGGAGGGGTGTACACGGGGTAATGGACGGGGGGCGGGGTGTACATGAGGTAATGGACCAGGAGCTGTGGGGGGG
>ML675616.1:85010187-85404768 GCA_007922155.1 Mesoclemmys tuberculata | reverse complement strand
GGGGGCTGTACACGGGGTGACGGACCAGGCCCTCGGTGGGGGAGGTATGCACGGGCCCTGCTAGGCGAGGTACCAGCCCTGAGCAGGGAGCCACCGGCGGGGGGCGCTGCACCCCAGGCGAGGCCCCAGCTGCGCTGCGCCCGCCCGTCACGCGGGGCCTCAGGGCTCCGCGCTCAGAGCCCGGCGGGCGATCGATCGGCTCGGTGCTCCGCTCCAGGCGGAGCGCCGCCTTGCGTTGGAGGCGCTCGGCGCTCGGCTGACTCTCCCTGGCCGCCGGCGCCGGGCGGGCGTCTCCGAAAGTCTTTTTTTTTCCCCATTTGAAGATGGCGGCCGCAGGCAGCGGCGAGGCGGGAAGCGGCGGACCAGAGTGAAGCCCCCCCTTGCGCCGCCCTCCCCCGGCCCGAGCGGGGCCGCTGCTCGTCAGCCGGGTCCGGCCTGCGCCGCCCGCGGGGGGACCCCGGGGCCTGCTGTAGGGGCAGAGCCGCGGGCTGGAGCGAGGCTGGAGCTCGCCGGGGTGAGAGGAGACGCGGGCAAGGGGCGGCGGAGCGGCCGCGGGCAGTTCCTGGCCGTTCGAACCAAGGAGGAGGCGGGAAAGCGCGAGGCGGGTCGCGAGATTGAGAAGCGCTGGGCCGCGCGCGCATGCGCAGTTTGAGGGCTGCGCTGGTGGCAGGTGGGGTTGTGCCGGCAGGGGGCGCGCGCGGGCGGGGGGGAGTTGCTGCTGCGTGTGCCGCACCGAAGGCAGGGGGCGCGCGCGGGCGGGGACGGCGCTGGGCCCCCGCCTGCCTCACTGACCATGGCAATAGTCCTGCAAAAGCAACCTTCTGCAGCCCGGAGCGCCCATCGCTGCTGTGCCTGGGAAGGGAGAGCGGGCGCCGGGCCCTGCCTAGGGCAGGTTGGCCCCAGTGCTTCTCCTGGCCTCGTCTCTCCGTACACCTGGCCCCGGGCTGCTTTGAATTCTTTGGGTTGTCTGAGCCAGGACTTGATGCTACAGCCCCGAGGTGCACGAGAGCTCCCAGGTCGCACAGATAGCCCCCTGGGCTTCAGAGCGACTCCTCACCTGAGAGCGGCTTGCTAGCACCTTGCATGTGCAAGTCCTATCACAGTCCGTAGGACCACTTGTGCTTGAAGTTAAGCACGTGCTTAAATGTTTGCAGGATCGGGGGCTTAAGTTTGTGAGCCCTTCTGGGCAGGGACCTTGTCTTCTAACCTCTACTCTTGCCTCTTCCTTTCCCTACGTTTTTTAAAAGAGACTAATAAGGTATGTACATAACCATACACAAATCTGTTTCCTACTGTTTCCAAATCTTTCCCATCACGCACCAACATTCAGTTGTTTCTTGATGAGTGCATCTATGTTAGGCCATGATCCTGCAAACGTTTATGATCAAGTATAGTGCTTACGATCATGAGTGGTCCCATTGAAGTCAGTGGGACAGATCACAGAAATAAATGTCATATCTTGTAGAGTTTGCAAGTTGTGACCTACAAGTTGTGGCCCTTAAGGTTTTAAGCCCGGTGGAGGGAGGAGGGGAAGGGGGTCTGTCTTATTTTTATTTTTCTGTAAAGGGTCATGCTGTGGAGTTAAATAAATTCTGTTTCTGAAATGCCATGTACAATCAATGGCATTGTAAACATTTTCAGAATAATGTGCTGTTTCTTTTTTAATTTCTGTGGTGGCTGCTTTTCCTAAAATAGTAAAATGAATGCATATTAATCTCTACTCAATGTGAATTGTAACACAAATGTTTCCTACTTAGGTGGAGGGTGGTAGGTGGGATTTTTTTTTTAGAAACCAGTAAAACATTAATAAATATTTATATTATTGTATCCACCAATTGTTTTAAAAGCCTGTAGACATACACAAAACACACAAGACAAGTTCCTGCCCCAAAGAGTTTAAACTCTTAACTCCAGTGTGGTGTCAAGTCTGTGTCTCAGCCAGTTAGAAAATCGGCTGCTTGGTCTCTTATTCACAGATGAACAGTTTTTTAAAAAGAAAAGAAACTTCAGCAGGTGAGAATTGGATAGTTCCTGGAAGGACAACTTAGTTTTAAAAAGTTTTATTTCTACCAAAAAGCTGGTCTCTGACTGAAGAACACAAGTTGTTTTCTGTGAGATAATCTGAATCCAACTATTCCACAATGACAAAAGGTGCAACTCTCCCTCTGAGCTGCACCACCATCCCTAAAATAGGGTGATTTAGTCAGGAGAGACCTGGAACTTCCTGAGCTGGCAGAGGCTAGGAGTGCTGCAGAATCCCTAGGAAAGGGGAGGGCTTTTTTCCTTTCGACTTCCTCTCCCATCTCCCAGACTCGCAATTAGAATTGCTACAGTGGCAGGGTGGGGGAATGCAGGAATTTCAGAAAAGACGCACAGATCTACTTCAAAATCTCAAATGAATGTAATAGACCTAAGGTCATTGGACCTTGCACAGGACTGGTACCCAGACGGGTTCTTCTTTCCCTCCACCCCAATTCTTCATCCAAGATCCAAGGACTGAGAATTTGTTTCTTTAAAGACCCCACTCTTTGTTACAATGAATGCTTACAAGAAGGGGTCATAACACCAACTGTGTTTTTAATTGTTTGTGTCAATATGGAAGCTAAAACAATCCATTTGATCACTCCTTTTACATTTTATTGAAATATATGACGTTACCAATTTGAGGTTTCATAAGGGAGAGGGGGGTCTGTGTTACCTCCCTGTAAAATCAAACCACCCCATCCAAACTTTTAACGTGAATCAGTTAAAGCAAACTACCCTGAAATTTGGTCTTTCTTCACCAGTCCTCCCATCCCTTAAGTGTGAGCATGAGCAGACAAGGAGGCACACTTCCTTGCTTTCCTTCTGCCACTTTCTTCCTGTGAGTCTCCATTCAGTTCCCAATGGGACGTTCCCTTTTCTCCAGTATGATTCCACTTTATGGGAGGGTTATTCTCATTCTCTGTTTCTTAGACCTTGTCCTGTAGACGGGAACGGGGGAAGGAGCCCAGACGTGGCAACACATTCTCAGGCTCCTGCAGGACCGCCATGGCTTATGATGACTCCAGGAAAAAAGAAGGTATGACTGCTTCATAATCTGAGAGGGTGTTCAAAAAGGGTACCCTCTACAGCCCCTGGAGTTGAGAGAGTGGGAAAGGAAGCCGGCCTCCTGCATGGCAGTACAGAACGTGAAGCCCCAGGGTATCAGTCTGGGTTTCTGCAGCATTTCAAGTCTCTCCTGGCCACAGGAAGTGAGATACTGGCACTTGAACATGGGTTTCACAGGTGGTATTTCAGACTGCTAACACCTTCATCACTGAACTCTACATTTGCAGCATTTATTATCCTTGTCAACTCCGTAGAACAGGAATGGGGGTAGGATTTAAATCTCCTTCACAGCAGCATAGTAATCTCTAGATTCTGGTTTTAATCTCAGCAGCATTAGCAGCTCCTGCTGTTTGGGAGAAAGAAACCACGACTAGGAATGGAACCGTGATCTCTCGTAGGGAGGATACTGCACAGCACGGAGCCTTTTCCCTATAGCTGGGGCAGTGCAGCGCACTAATTCCTAGTCCCCAGTATTCTTTTGGTTCTGGTTTTTTGTACATCAGATTGCTTCGACTTTGGCCTCTTTGATTGTGTTGCTTTTTATGTGGAATTAATCAGCTTCCATTGTTCCTTAATGGGGTGTTTCAATCCTTCCCTTTCTCACTACACCCACAAATGCTAGAGTGCTTAGAGGGTGACCGAAGTATTGACGACGTGGGGCTGGCAGCAGGTAGAACCCAGCGAGAGAAGAAACGTTCTTACAAGGATCTGCTGCGGGAAGAGGAGGAAATAGCAGCTCAGGTCAGAAAGACCTCAAAGAAAAGGTTAAAGGTGAGAAAATGCACTTCAAATCTTCTGTTGGGATTGGGGTGGGGAGAGTTTACTGTTTTCCTTTTGTAGAAATGGCCAGCAGTGGACCATGGAAAGCGGAGGGTGTGCTTCACATCACTCAGTGGCAGCATACAATCCTTCAAAGAGTGGTGTTGATTAGCTCTGAGGGGAAGTCAGGCTCAGTTATTATCTGTGATGTGTGGCCTCAGGATGGATGACTAGGGAGATCCTCTTCCAGCCCTGACAGGCATGGGAGATCAGGATTTGTAAGCAGAGCCCTGCGCGGATACACAAATGTGGATCCACCCCAATCAGCTTATTTCTAACCACCATCTGCAATGTAGTGATCCACGCCTGCAGCTCTGGGGCCCCCAATTAGCTATTTGGAGGCCATCCTGGCTGCAACTTCCACCACTGATCAGCTGTTTGGGGGCCAACCAACCCCTCCAAGCAGCTGCTCGACAGCTGGTAGGTGGCTGGCCGGGAGCCCAGCAGAACAGCTGATTGATTGGCAGCCGGTCTGGGAGCCCCCCAAGGAGCTGTTCCACGAGACTTTCCTGCCGGCTGCCGATCGGTTGCTTTCCCACCTTTGAGATCCTCATCCGATCCACTGTCCACAAAAAAGAGATCTGCGGATATCCACATCTGTGGATGCAGATATCCTCGGATTTGCAGGGCTCTACTTGTAAACTTTAATATAAAAAACAAAACTCTGGACATTAAGGTTACGAAGATAACCTTCAGAATATGAACAAAATAGATAAACTGATGCACTGTTGTCATCGTGATTCTGTAAATAGCCTGAAGTGATAGCTCTGAGAGGTGCGAACTGCCCTATTCATGACCTAGAGATATTAATACTGAAACCTAATAGTGACATTTAAGTTTCCCCTTTGAGCTGAAATTTCTGCTGCCTATCGTCAGTCCAGAGGTGACTAGTTTGAGGTTGGGGAGCAGTGGGGCTTAAGACCATTGCAAGTGTGGAAAAAATTGTCTCTTTTTTTTAATTTTCCACCACTCAAATGGAATTCCCCAAACAAGCTTAGTTTTTAAACTTAAGAACGCTCAATAACCAGAGACTGTATTTAGCGACAAGTATGGTTTCCAGAATTATCTATGTCAACAGCCATTATGAATTTGTTTTTGTTTCCCTACTGTTTTTTCAGCTCCTTTTCTTCTCTGATTCCAGGACAGCGATCTCTTCTTCCTGGGGACAGAATCTCACAAGAAGAAGAGGAAGCACTCCTCTGATGAGTTTTTTGACGGAGGTAAGGATAGGAAGCCTGCAGGATTGAGTCTGTGGGACAGAAAGGCTGATCGGTGACTGGTTTTAAATAAAGGGGGGGGGTCATTGGCCTAATTAATAAGTTCTCTGTTCAGAGGTTGATTATTTTTGTTTTTGTTATTTTTTTCTTTTTGGAGCCTTCAGTTGGTGGGAAGTGGAAAGGCTGGTAAGTGCTAAAGGAAGTGAAGAGAAAGCCCTTACCTGGACAGGAGAGACAGAGGACTAATATTTTTAGGGTCCAGAATAACAAATTCTAACTTTCAGTACTTGAGGATCTCTCCCTCCCTCCTTGACCAGTCATTGTTTTCTAGCACATCCAGACATGCCAACTTTCACAAATTTATCATGAGAGATGCCATTTCTAAGTAAAATTAAGCGTCATTCATGATCTCGGGCTAGAACTCTCAAATGTCAGGATCTTTTGTAGCCGTGGCTGAAAATAAAAGATCCTGCCATTTGAGAGTTCTAGCCTGAGATGATGAATGAGGCTTAATTTTACTTAGACATCTCCCGCAGTCAGCCTCCCCTGTCCCCTCCTTGTGGGGCCGACAGCAGGAGTCCCTTGTCACAGACTCTGGCTGTCAGCCCCAGGAGGCAGGGTTCTGGCTGTCAGCCTGGGAGGTGGGAGTGGGGACCCCACTGCAACCCCACTCCCCTCTCCCCTCAGGCTTGGAGGAGGTGAAGAACCCTAAGAGGGGCAGAGGTGAGGCTGGGAAGGCTGAACTATGGCCTAGTGGCTGCAGGGGAGCTGAAATGAGGAGGATGGAGTTAAATGGGATCTGGGGCTGTCTTGATGGCAAGCTTTGAGTAGATGGGTGAGTGCTGGGAGGGTGAATTGAGGGCGGTGGGGGTCGATAGGATAGGATGGCTGAACTGATGGGGGGGTGGTGATGGGGGCTGGGGCACTGAACTGAGAGGGGACTGGAGGACAGGATTAATTGCTGGGCAGGAGACGGGCAGATGTGGGGGTGAGAGCTCCTGCACCAGGGGCCAAAATCACCTTATCCAGTACAAACGGGAAGGTGGTCAATGCTAATTGTCACATGCACACACCCTGGGGAGTTCAAAATCAAGAGACTGACCTAAAACACACAATACAAACTTTTTAAAAAAACACCTCATGGTTTTGGGGTCTGACGCACGATTTTTGGTCTCTTGAAGTTAGCAATACTGCACATCTCTCCATGTGTGGCTTTTGTGCTTGGTTTTTTTTTCTCTTTGAAAGATCAAGCTATGGATTTTCCTCAGTCGTAAACTAAACGGGACAAGGAGTGTCTTTTTGCTAACTTTATACAGTGTCTCGCACATTGGGTTCCTGGTCTTTGATTGGGGCTCTTTGGTGTTACAAAGTACAAATAATAATAACAATACTAATAATACTCAAGGTAATACTGGCTCCTCTGAATTTTCAGTCACACTATATTTTTGCCATGGGATGATCAAACCAGTCTCTCTGAGTTTAATCTGAACACAGAGTTATCCTAACAGTTGATACTCATATCTAGCCAGGAGCCCACAGATTCCAGTTCTCTGTAGCTTTGTTTCTTCTGACCAGCCTAATGGCAGTCTTCCTTTGCAACACGATTTAGAGGACTTTTCTCTAAGCCAGAACGGTGACCATTTAGCCCTAAGCATGAGGAATATTGGGGGACTTTGAACCCTCTTCTTCAAGCCAGCATAAGAGGAGATTTGTCACATACTGTCTCCCCTCAGTTTGATTTTGGTCTTTTTCAGACCTTTCACCTTTGGAGTTGCCATCAAAAAAGAAGAAAAAATCAGTGTCAAGCCCAACCTCTTCTGACACAGCCATGGATCTTCTCAAGGCCATTACCTCACCTCTTGCCACGGGCTCCAAGCCCTCAAAAAAGACATCTGAAAAGTCATCCTTCCCTTCCTTTGCTGCCACAGGCTACTCAGAGAGCAAGAAGGAGCACCATAAGAAGAAGCTGAGTGGTAGCAGTGGAGAGCTGTCATTGGACGATGGCAGCTACCACAAATCCAAAAAGATGAAGCCACTCTATGTAAACACAGAAACACTGACCCTGCGTGAGCCTGATGGCTTGAAAATGAAGCTTATCCTTTCACCTAAAGAGAAGGGGGGCAGCACAGTAGACGAGGAATCATTCCCATACTCTTCACCACCAGCAGCAGCAAAAAAATCCTCCAAGAAATCAGCTCGAGATGAACAAGGCTCATTCCTCCTGGGGCATGAGCTTCAGAGCTTCCTGAAATCAGCTCGGAAGAAACACAAGCCACCACCAGACCCACATCCACCTCCAGCCCCCGAGGGATTTGGCCCCGACACCTCCCTGTTTTCAGAGGGTCACGGGAGTGAGTATGACCTTTCAGGTATGGAGCCACCATTGGAATCCGGTTCATCATCTGGGGGGGAGCTGGAGGCCGGAGAGCTGGTGATCGATGACTCCTATCGGGAGATCAAGAAGAAGAAGAAGTCAAAGAAGAGCAAGAAAAAAAAGGACAAGGAGAAACACAAGGAGAAGAAGCACTCCAAGTCTAAGAAGAGTTCTGGATTCTCTGCTTCTGTGGCAGTAGCCGAAGTTATAGTGACACCGCCACCACCGCCTCCCCCCAGCATTCCATTTGTCCTTCCTGTGCCTCCCCCACCACCTCCTGTTTTCCACACAGATGGACAAAGTGAGAAGAAAAAGAAAAAAGAAGAGAAAGAGAAAGAAAAAGCTGAGAGAGCAGAAAAGGATAAAGAAAAGGTAAAGAGCAGTAGCAGATAAATAGATAGCAGAAATTATGACTCCTAGAGGCTGTGACATTGGAGAAGACCCCTGTATTTTGCACTCACAGAATTGGCCACTGAACCATTACCATTGTTCCAGAAGCTGGGCTTCTGTTTAAAACAAAAAATCAGACTTTTTTGTTCTCATTGTTATGAAGATAACCTTCAAAATGTGAGCCAAGTATAAACTGAAGCAGTAGGGCTTAAAGACATGAACTGTCCTGTCCATCTCAAATAGATGTTAACCCTGAAACCTAAAGATGAAAAATTAAGTATCATATTAATTGTTTCACCGTTGAAACATATTCGCAAAACATCAGTTATCATGTGATATACACAACCATGCGTTAGGGCATAAACCATGCCCTGACTCTTGTCTAAAAGGAGAACTAAGAAACTTCTATTAACATGTTATACTATAACTGTCCTTTATGGGGTTTCTTGCATCTTTTTCTGAAGCATCTGATTCTGGCTACTGCCAGGCAGTCTATTGGAACAGAGTTGCCACGGAGCTGGTAAAGTATGGCAAGGGAAAACAACTCTATGCTGAAGTTGAAGCTATTTGTCCATTATCTCTTAGATTAAAGAAAAATAAGATTAATCTTGTGGAGGGACCACATTCCCAATTCCATCCTATGCTGAGAATCTAGGTTTCTAGAACATCAGATGTCCATGGCTAATTTATAAAACTGCGAGTGGGGAAAACTTTTGACACAGTATGAGAGGTGTGGCAGTAATTAAAACAGTGTCATCTTGCAGTATCCAGATGGAAGAGATGGCAGACTGGGCATAGAAAGTATGAGCTGGATTGTATCAGGAATTAAGCAGGAATAACCCAAGTGAGCAAGCCTATAACTCCCCTCATGCAATAAAATAGCCTAAATACAATCTTAGAGTCTTTCTCAGAGCACAGATTGGCAATTGCCTCTGCCACCACAGTTGCTGTACTGATAGTATCTTACTCTATTAGGAGTCCTAGGATTAGAATAAGAGAGGGTGCTAGTTGTGAGGATTGAGTTGAATTGGCAGATCTATTTGACATCCTAGGGTATGTCTACACTACAAGTTTGGGGTGTGAGTCCCATATTCATGTACACACCCTCCAGTGTCAGGCAGGGTTACTGGGCACAGCTCAGCCATGCCTTCACTGCCACTATCTGTGCTACTGAGGCTACGCTGCTGTTTGTACTCACACTAACTCAATGATGGCTAGCGCACACATGTGTATTCTAGCAGGGGAATTGCACCCCTGGCTCGTGGTAGATACAGCCCTAGGAATGGAATCAGAAGTGGTGCTGCAGGTTAAAATTGAGGTTTGTCAGTAGGGCTGTATGTTGATCCTGAACCAGAATAGCAGGGATTGCCTCAGGTCAGGAATGAAATGCGTTGGCAGAGATCTTCCAGGAGTAAAACAGATTATCCTTAAATTTAAATAGGTTTCAGTATAATTAAAAATCTTCATTGTTTCTTTTTGCCTTGTGACTAGCCAAAAAAGAAGAACATGTCAGCCTACCAAGTGTTCTGTAAGGAATATCGGGTGACCATTGTAGCTGAGCATCCAGGGATAGGTAAGAGAATAACCAAGCCTTTTCTTCTGTTCGTATACATCTGTCACTGGGACAGTCCAGCCAGACTGGTTACCAGAACACATCCTTGCTTTGTCCCAATACCCACTATTGCTGCTGAAGTACAAAGTGTCTGCCAGGATGGTTTAAATAAGAAGAAGCAAAATGAAAAGGAGAGGCTCCCATGATCTGATATCACACTGCTTCAACCCAACTGTGAATCTGGATAAATATTTGATCAAACCTCACTTCCTTTTATTACCAAACTCTCTCCAATAGTGTGTTGTGCAGCCTCCCATATACACAAGTTCCCCAGTTCAGTTGTATGTGCCCAGCATCCACCTGTCGTTTTAAGTTGAGACTATAGGAAATAGGCTCCAAGCATGAGTAGTTCTTGTTGTGGTACAGGCTCTTTACCAAAAGCATGTGCATGGGTCAGTTTCCTGAGCTTTCAGTATTTATACAAACTTTCCTCTGTCTTCTCTTGGTTGATTTTTATATTTGATTTTTTTTATTAACCTTTCCCCTTTTATTGCTCCCTCCCCTTTTCTTCCTAGACTTTGGGGAGTTGAGCAAAAAACTGGCAGAAGTGTGGAAGCAGCTGCCTGAGAAGGATAAACTGGTAAGTATGCACCCAGAGGTATTTTTTGTAGAATAAATTCTATAAATGACCTGCCTAGATCATGTCACACTGCCAGCACTGTGTTCACAGTGTGTTACGGTAATACAAATAAATGTACAACCTTGTGCAGTAAGGGAATTGGATGATCTCAGCCCCATGCTAACAAAAACGTCTGGTTTCTGCTTGTAAGAATTGCTTAGCTAGTCAACTACCCATAAAGTCACCCCACCTCCCAAATCCTGGCAGCAGGATTGCCTAATGGTTTGAATCCTGCCTTTCTTTCCATGTTCTGTGCAGGTTTGGAAGCAGAAAGCTCAATATCTGCAGCACAAGCAGAATAAAGCAGAGGCCACAACAGTGAAGAGGAAAGCAACCTCATCAGAGGGTGCCCCAAAAGTAAAAAGTAATAAACACACCCCGTTTGCACAAGTCTTTGGGGAAAGGGAAGAGTATTACCTGCACATAAGGGAATAGAGAGAGCACCTCCTGCTCTTTCCCATCTTCCTCCCCAAGAGCTTGGTTTTGATGTCTGATTATCCTGTTATTCAAAAATGATCCCTCTATAGAACTGAGGAATGGTGTTGATAGGTTTCAAAAGGGCATCCTGTCCAGGCCTAAGCTCTAAAAATGGTATCATTCATACAGTATCTTGATGATGGAGGTGTAAAGCACGAGGGAACAGGAAGGAAGTTTGGTTGGGTGCTAGATGCTGGAATTAAACAAATGGTATGATTAGTTTAGCATCTCTGTTTAATGAGAGACTCTCCCACCACCTCTATATTAATTATTTGTTATTAATATAGTGTCAAGAAGTGGGATTGGTGCTTTGCATATGTATGAGAGAGATCCCATCCCCAAAGAACTTACAATCTAAACAGACTTGTCAGTAAAGGAGTGAGAGAAGATAACGAGATTTTTTTTTTACCCATCTATTTTAAGCTTCCCCAACAGGTATGCTTTCTCCTCATAAGAAGTCGCCCTCCAGCACTGTGGTGTTATCGTCCTCACCAGCCAAAGTCCCTGAGACAGATCCCATTGATGTAGCTGCACATCTACAGTTACTGGGTGAATCTCTGAGCCTCATTGGACACAGGCTGCAAGAGACAGAGGTGGGTACAGAGCCAGTACCAAATCATGGAATCTGTCACATAATCTCCACATAGCATGTGTGTAATCTGGACTCTAAATTGCAGTGGGTTTAATGGGTCACACTTTCACTGTCCTGCACACTTTATCACCAGTAAAACAAACATACTTGAACTGTTTTTCCCCAGTGTCCCAAATGGGAATTCTGTACGGGGGAGTAGCTCCTGCCACTGTAAACGTGAAAACCTTTTCCTTCACAGTTGGATGTGGAAAAGCAATTCCTCGCTCCAAAAAATACCTCACCTTAGGGCAAGCCTAACCACAATCTTAACTCCTTGAGTCTGGAGAGGCAGTATTCTTCAATATGCTTTCTGTTTCTGGGTCTGAGTTTAAGTAAGTGTAGGTGACAAAAAGTGATTGTTTTTTTCAAATCACAAAAACTGTGGACTTAACAAGACGCACTTACTCCAGTACTCTCTGACTTTGTTTTCTGTTGTTTCCCACCCTTTTCCTGTATTTGTACATTGCCTATTGAGATCCTGTTGTATACTGTTTGGATCAGTGATATATGTGTATGACGTACCACTTGTGGTTTTGTTGTGATATAAACAGTAGAGAGAGAAGTGGGTTGGTGGATAAGCCCAAGAGAGAATCTGTGGTATCTGAGAGAATAGATTTCTGTGGTGACAAATTTGCAGTCTCCACTTCTCATACCTATTCAATTCCTTTCTCTTTCCTTACTTCCAGGGGATGGTGGCTGTATCAGGAAGTTTGTCAGTTCTTCTAGATTCTATTATCTGTGCCCTGGGCCCTTTAACATGTCTGACCACACAACTACCTGAACTGAATGGCTGCCCTAAGCAAGTTCTGGTGAGTTCCATGTGTTTCTTATTTCAGTTCTAGACCTGTTAGTCTCCATGAAAAGAGAGCTGGATTCCTGACTAGCATGGCTTTGTGACACTGGTGAACCTCTGCTGCTACACAGATGAATAAATAGTCCTGCTAAGGCCCAGTTACTATGGGAAGGATTTATGTGTGGTAATTCACTGAGAAGTTCTGCTGTAGGACATTGTGCCATAACTTTTCAGTAAAGAATACAAAGATGCTAACAGTTCAAGGGAACTTGACCTAGCCTTTATTCCATTTATTGCAGTACTTGCAGCTCTGTTTTTCAGTGACTGAAACAGTAAATCTGGAGCAAATAAAACAACTGTGTGCATGGCAGACATTTTAATAAGCTCTAAGTTTACATAAGAATTAAAAGGCCCTCTCCAACTGGTTTATATACACACATTCAGTTTTTGTTTAGTAGTGTAAACATTGTTCCAGTGACCTGCAACTAACCCACGACTTCTTATGTGGAGGGTGGCCACCTCAAAAGAATCAGTAAACTCCAGGCAAAGGAGACATGTTGTGGTCTGTCACTTACAGCTGTTGGGTTCACAGCTGCAAATTCTCTCCTCCATTCCTAAACCACATTTCATAGTGAGCCCTCATTGGGCAGTTTGCAGCACCAATGTAGCATGGTGGCAAATGTGAAGTGGGAACATGAGCGTAGAGAAAGGGACAGAAGTCAGAGCACCAGCAAGGGAGATGAACAACAAAAAAAGAGAGGACAGAAACAGGAATCAGAAAGAGAAAACATAACCAATCAAGTACACAGAAAATACTAGATGAAAAGTAACCTCCCCATGCCTAAGGTAGCCACCTGAAAATGCCAAGGTCAGGGCAGGCTGCAAAAGGAGAGCAGATTTTCCCAGCACTGGTGGGTGACACTTAAGTCAGACTTCCCAGCCAGACACAAACGGTGCTTCTGATTCCCCCACACTGGTTGTCAAGAAGCCAAAACAAAAATATACACAGCCCCCTTTACTGCATTTCAGTCTCCGGCTCCCAGTCAGCCACTAGGTTCAGTAAAAAGATTAGTTATCTAAAACTCTATGCTCTTTACCAAAAAGGTTTCTCCTGATCCCAAAGGGTCAGCTCTAGTACCAGATCAATATAAGTTCAGATCTTACCCAGAATACCACTCTGCCAAACAATACTTTAGTAACTAAAACTAAAAGTTTATTATAAAAAGAAACAAACTATAAAAGAAATATAAAAGGATTAAAGCAATCAAACACATACAGTTGATTTGAAAGTCCATATAGATCAGGTTTCTAACAGAATTGTGAAATTTGCAGGCTTGTATGGTCCCTCTGGTGTACATCCAGTACCTGGATGGGTCTCAGTCCTTTGTTTCACAGCTTCAGTTCAGTTGTAGATGAGTTGATCCAGAGGTAGGCTGGAGACTGAAGACAAAATGGATGTGGTGCAGCTGTCTTTTGTGTCCTTTGGCCTTTGCCATACTGCTTGTGGAAATTTACAGGCATAAGATGGAGTCCAGAGTCACGTGAGTAAGTCTTGGTGACTCATCAGGTATATCCCTGGCTTCTCCCTGGGCCCATTGTACCTGTGAATTTCTTTAATGGGCCATTAAGCAGGCTAGTGCTGCAGCCATCCTGTCTGGGGTGTCGCCTAGACACAGCACAATTTGAAATACAGATATAGCAACCATATCCATAACTTCCATTACACATGGACATAAACATCATCATCTCACTTAGCACATTGCAGCCTTTCTAACAGTACCTGACGTGGCATATCTCACATGAATTGTTATGATTCTGATGTATTGATGTTAAACAACATAATAAATGCCCCCGCCCTCCCCCCCATCGCCGCCGCAATCCAGCCAGCATGAGAAAAAGCAAATCTGACAAGGAAGAGAGAAAAGAAAAAATATATCGGAAAAAAATGGGAGATAAGGCAAATGCTCCAGGGTGATGTGACCGATCTTGTTTTGTGGGATAGTTCTGACACTGGCTCATCACAGGAAGGCATGTCTAACCAAAAAAAAGAGTGTAGCAGCTTCTGCTGTAAACTCCCATAGTGGCCATGGGTACATCCACTAGTATATCAGCCAGACAATGCCAGCTCAAGCCATGGCTATGTAACTGTTGTACAATACATCCTGCCCTTCAGTCTCTCCCACTTGCCAAAAGTATTCTGAGCACTGACACCCCCTCTCCACATCATTGATGGAAGTGGAAACTGGAACCTCTTTTTATTTCTGTTAAGAAGTAGGCAGCTGTAGGTGGGTTAAGGCACTAAAAGATGATTCTAAATTAGCTGTTACCACACAAGGAAGAGATTTTGGAGTCATTGTGGACAGTTCTCTGAAAACATTCACTCAATGTGCAGCTGCAGTCAAAAAAGCTAACAGAATGTTAGGAATCATTAGGAAAGGGATAGATTATAAAACAGAATATATTGCCTCTTTATAATTTCATGGTACACCTGCATCTTGAATACTGCGTGCAGATCTGATCGTCCCACATCAAAAAAGATATATCAGAATTGGAAAAGATACAGAAAAGGGCAATAAAAATGATTAGTGGTATGAAAAAGCTTCCATTTTAGGAGAGATTAATAAGACTGGAACTTTTCAGCTTGGAAAAGAGATAATTAAGGGGGGCACATGATAGAAGTCTATAAAATCATGACTAGTGTGGCGTCAGTAAATAAGGAAGTGTTATTTACTCCTCATAACAAGAATTAGAGGCCACCAAATGAAATTAATAGGCAGCAGGTTTAAAATGAACAAAAGGAAGTATGTCAACAATGTACAGTCAACCAATGGAACTCCTTGCCAGAGGATGTTGGGAAGACCAAGGCTATAATGGAGTTCAAAAAAAGAACTAGATAAGTTCATGGAGGATAGGTCCATCAATGACTGCTAGCCAGATGGGCAGGGATTGCTGTTTGCCAGAAGCTGGGAATGGCTGATGGGATGGATCACTTGAAGCACCAGGTACTGGCCACTGTCAAAAGACAGAATACTGGGCCAGATGGATCATTGTTCCAACCCAGTATGGCCGTTCTTATGTAATCTTTCACTTCTGGAGACGTGAACTCAGATCAGGTCACAAGTGCAGTTAGTTTGGTAGTTCCAGGCTAGTTTCCTATGAGACATTTGTCCACATCAGTAAACGTGCTGTTCCCACAGTGAGCTAGAATTTACAAGGCTTGTATGTCATGTAAGGTGCTGTTTATCTCTTCAGCCAGTAGGTGGCACTGCAAAATTACAGGACCAATCAAGAGACTGCCAACATTCCAATTTTTTTCTTCAAGCATTAACAGGAATGTATACCAAAAATACTGCTACCTGAAATTTGTCAGCCAAAACTTTTTCAGCAAAGGATGCAGATTCAGCAACACTAAAGGATTATGCAAATTTGTTGAATTATTCAGTTTAAAAAACATCAGAAAAAGCAAAACATTTCATTTTGACGTTTTCCAAACGAAATGCTTGATTTTTCAGTTTGAAATGACATCCAAATGTCCTTCAATTTTATATAAAAAGAAATCAAAAAACCTTTAAAAAGGGTTGACATTGAAATGAAGCATTTTGTTTTGGATTGAATGAAATATTTTGTTTGACCCAGAAAGAAACTTTTTCAATTTGCTGAAAATTATGAAAAAGGGTTTTTTAGGTACACCCAAAATGAGTTTCTCTTACATTTTATTTCTGGAATTGCAAGAGAACTGAAAAGTCTGTTATAGGCATAGCTCTAGTCTGAGGCATCTTTAGGGTAGCCAGCCATACTTCTGGGATTATTGGTGTGTTGCAGTCATAGACACTAGATAGACTCGCTGGAACATGTTTGCTTGAGATACAGGGGACCACAACCATGTTCTTCAGGCTGCCAACAGCATTTGCAAAGGAAATCCAGGAGCCCAGACAAACTTTTTTTCCCTTCCACCTTCCTTCTGGAATATTTTCCTTTTTTCACATTACAAATTATAGCAGAGTTTTTCATGCATGTGTGTAGGCAGGGACTTTGTCCGGGATTCCCCTGTTACTTCCATCACCCTGGGTTGGGTCCCTCCTCACTGATCATTCCTCTGGTGGATATGGGCTGGATATGGATTGCTTCCCAGTTCATCTGCACTGCTCCTAGCACTGTCCAGGTGGGAAGGAGAATCACTGGAAGGTGATATGAGTGTTTCCCTTACTTCCAGTTGCCCCCACTGTGCTCACAGTCCCTGAAACTACCTTTCAGATAAGTCTCCTTGTATTTCCAAAACTTCGACGGTTAGCCAACAGTACTGATAACTTCCAAGAAAATGGAGTCCCACCCTGTAGAAAATTATAAGACAAGATTGGGGATCTCCACGCCCCACTGCTCTGTTACACTGAAGCATTGTTTCTGTAGGATTTGCAATCACAACCAATTCTTTTAAAATATATTAACTGTTCTCTTTCCAGTCAAACACACTAGACAACATCGCCTACATCATGCCTGGACTCTGACAGGAAAGGATCCTGGGATGTACCCGCTTCCATATTACTGACTTGTGTACATACACACTATACCGGCACTCTCTAAGGGCTCCGTGTGTAGGGTTTTAAAGTTTTATATCTGTATAGTATATACATAGGATTGTAACTATTTTACTTTTATTAAATTGTATGAAAAGTTGTGAAGTGTAAGCTGAGAGAATCCTTTCCTGTTGGTGGGAGAAACCTGCTCAATGTATTCTTCAGTCTGAAGGTTTTTGCATGGGTGGAGTTCATAAAACTTTTGATATATCAGCCTTAAATTCAAAGAAGCCTTTTACTGGGAACTGGCCTGAGCATAGACTATGTCTGCCGATGGACGAGTACACACGCTAGTTTATTTTGGACCAAGCAATAGCACTGGACTTATCACCAACCCTGTTTCTAATTATTGAACTAGTACTGATCTGGGGAGGACTGGACGGCTGATGGAATATAGAGCCTTTGAGCTCTGGGTCATTTCTTCAAACCCCCAGATCATTAGTGACTGAAAGTTGAGACTGTCAGCTGGCTGGCTGGGAGTTGACGTTGAAACTGTTGTGGAGATGGTGAAGAATCTGTACTCCTCTAGTGGACTTGCACCTGCATTGTCATTAACACTAGATGCCAACCACAGAAGAGGGCCAAAGATTGAATGGACTGAGGAGAGTGAACCACCCTCTAATTCCTCTAGAGCAGGGTTGGGCCACCCTGATGGGAGGAGAGAACAATAGCTGGGTGAAACTTGCACTGCCTCTGCCCATCTGTACCTGTTTTGTAAGTAAAGAACTTTGTTTTGAAGAGTGTTGATCCCATCATCCCTTTCACCAGCAGTGTTAAAAAGAGTTATGGAATCCTCCTCGTGCTGCTGTATTATCTAGAGGGGTTCTTGCTGAGTGGAACATGGGTTGAGCAGACAGATCCCATCTGAGTTCCTTTTCCAAAGTGAGCTGCAGGAAAGCATGTGATTCTCACATAGGCGTGTGTGTGGCATATTTAACTTTTACCAATATCTGTAATGGATTTTAATTTATCCTGTATATCTCTGTATATATATGTGTGTGTGTATGTATATATATATATATATAATTTAAAAAGAAAAAAGCCTTCCTTCCACCAATCGTGTGGAAAACATGAATCAGCTTTGCTCACCCCCCTCCCCGCCCCGCCCCGCAGTAATTAGTTGCTCTTGTTGTAGCAGGCATGACTGTAAGGGGGAATAGCAACAACAGGGCATTAAGCCCTTGTGAAGAACAGTGTGTCCAGGGATGTCAGGTGGAAGCTGAAATGGGGAGACCCTTTTATTCTGGCCCAACCAGTCCATCCCTTATAAATTACAGGTTTTAAAGTTGTGGAAGGACACTTCTGCTTCTATTTTGAATTCTAGTTTCTTTCTTTTCCAGGGCAGCTGGAAATGAGCTGTACCTTACTAGGGCTGAGCTCTAAATCTATTGTGTTTAAGCAAATCCTCCGGTGCATAGAGGGATGCTTCCACTCAAAGCTCTCAACTGTGTGTTCCCCAGCTGCACCTACAAGGTATAGGCTGTCTTGCAGGGCTTCCTCTCTTCCCAGTTCAATGCTGCTTTGTTGGTCAGTCAACAGGGCTGGGTTGGTGGATGAAACAGAAGGCTCTTATAGAGCATATAGAAGATCTGGGCCCAGGCTTCAGGCTCAGGCGTACACATCTCAAAAAATACATGGCTAATTTCAAGCAGCATTTGAGGGAGCTTCGGGTGGGGGTGGGCGGAGAGATCTCAGTGTGGCTTCTGGCCCCTTACCAAAGCTTGTATTCTTAAAATGGCATAAAACACCTGGCTCTGTTTCCAGTTCTCCACAATGGAGATTGTTGTAATGAAGGATAGATACTCAGATCTCTATCTAAGGAACAGAAGGGGATGAATCATCTTTAGCTTTTGCCATCTGTGTAATGATCAATTCTTGCAGAGTTTAAAAAAGAAACAACCACACACTCAAACCCTAATATATTGTATTTTTATTTAAAATTTGTAAACATTTTGTATAATCTGTATCTTGTGGTATTTGGTACTAGAGGGAAAATTTTGGACTGAGACCTAGCAGTTTTTATATTTTTGTTATTTTTCTTGCCATTTGGTCCAGATTGCATTACAGTTGTATAAAGAAACCTTTTTGTACTGTACTTACATATAATTTTTGTTAACATTTGGCGTTTGTGTCGTTATTTTGTATTTATGATGTGCTCTGCATCTTCTCCCCAAAAAAGGGGGCTTCTAGTGTTTAGCATGACTAAATAGAGCATAGTGCTCTGTTTTATCAGCCTCTCCTGTTCTATGGGCAATGTGTTCCAACACCTCATTTCTAATAGCACAATCTGCTTGATATATCTCTTGAAAGAAGTTACTGATAATTTAGAATCATACTCCATACTTCTTAGCATCTTCAGCCTGAGAGCTGTCATCTAGCATTGCAAACATCCGACCATTGGGCCATTTTCCTGCCCCTGTGGCCCTCCCTGCAGCTCAATGTTACAAGCAAAATAGTACTAGTTGTTCAGGATCAGTATAGTAAAGCACCAGTTACTGGAAAGGGACACAGGAACAATAGGAATACATCTTGTCGTGATATTCTTTAAAAAGTCCCTGTTTTCAAGAGTTGAGCATCATGGGCCAGTTGCAGCCTCAAAACTCGTGTGCAGGGATGTCTCAACCATGACAATGTTGCAGAATATGACACTTCACCAACCCAAATTGTATTTGTATTTCAACACAAGTTGATGAGATAAATTTTAAAATACCTAACCACCTACCCTCACACATTTCAACACTCCAGGAAAACCACTGCCTGATGTTCTACGTTAAGAGAACATGTTGGAGGAAAAAGGCTTAAATAGTGACGGTGGTTACTTCATTCTACCACGATGTGTGAAATATTAGAAACAAACTCTAAAGCTAAAAGAGCATTTAGAACTGTTCTGTGTATGTGAAAAACTCCAGGCTGCATTCTAATCCACCTCTCACTCTCAACGTAGCAAATGTAGATTAGTTGGAGCTGGTGTTGGCCAGTTTAAGAGAGAGCTTTTATGGGGAGAGAAGAGTCCTAAACTCCCCAGCACAATCCCCATAGCAAAGGAAGCAGTTCCTTCCACCCCTCTTCAGCAGCCTCCACCCTGTCACCAGTGCCTACAGAAGTAATAAGCCTGACCTGATTCAGAGGCAAGTAGAACCCAAATTATTAGGTCTGTTTCAAGAATACATATGACACATACATAGTGTTATAATATGAGTTAATCTACATGGGTTAAAACTCATTAGTACATTCAGGTGTTTGGAGTAAGACGTTAAAACTATAAATTGTATTTGATTACAGTCTCTCCAAAAAGGTCTTTTGATTCTGAAACATTTTATGGACATCCTTGCTCCAGAAATACTTTCAAATGTTTCCCTTGTATGGAATAATTACAATAGAGGCATATTCTTTAGTATCCAGTACCCTTGTTTTAAGGAATAACAAATTAATCTGGTATTTTGTTTCTCACATCTACTAAAGTCTGTTATATTTTGGTTGAAGTTTTGGTTATATTTTGGTTGGCTGGACTTGGTATGAAGACTAGGTCCTCTTGCCTGAAAATTTCCATTTTAGGTCATTAGGGTGAATCAGTTCCTGTGAGGGTATTCACATTTTTCCCCTCTTCCCACACTGTTCTCTAGAGGTAAAATCAGCCTTTGATCTGTGTATCCACACAGAAATAGCACTGGTTTAAACCAATTGAGTTAAACTGGTGCAGCTTTTGTGTGTGGACTCTCTCACATGGTTTAGCTTGCATTTGTAAATCTATGGACCAGCCCAAGTGCTATACACCAGGCTTAATCTGATAGCATCCACACGCAAAGTTGCACCAATTTCACTCAGTATAAAATAAGACCTGTAGCTAAACCAGTATAACTTTTATGTGGGCCAGGCCTTGGTGGAGTCACTGAAGTCCTCAAACTTAGGAAAGTAAACACAGTTTGAAAATATTTAACTGGACCACTTGACAACCATTCCTGAGGAAAGCCTTACTGTGGGGGCTGGCCGGTGCCAGCTCGCCCTTCGGCACGCTGACAGGAGGGGGCTCTGCCCTCGCCCCGGCCAGCTGCACACCTATCCGCATGCTAGGCGAAGGTAGACAGGGAACCCAGAGGGAGGGGTGGGCGGGTCACAGCTACTTCGCAGCCCCCTTTATGACCCTGTGGCCCAGTGATGCTCTGGGACATGTAGGGTGACCAGCCAGGACAGGGCTGGGTGGGGGAGGGGTCATAGGCACCTAGACCGGACAGAGCCCCAAGTATCGGGACCGTCCCTATCAACTGGGGACATCTGGTCACCCTACATCATGCTGTGAGGTCACAGGGACATAGCTCTGTGACGTCATCGGGGTGGCGAACGCTACAGGCCCATCACTCGCTCGCTCGCTCACTGACCTCCCCACACCACAGCGCGCGCTCTGGTAGAAGACGAGTCCGGTTGGTTTCGTCATGCGTGGGCGGGGCCGCGAGGCACGCCCCGGTCCGAGCCGAGGGGGTTGTCACGTGACGGGCGCTCGCGCGGTCAGCTGATTCCCGGGCTGCGCGGCGGTGGCCATGGAGTTTCTCCTGGGCAGCCCCTTCAGCTCCCCCGTGGGGCAGCGCGTCGGTGAGTCCCTCGACCCCGCGCCCCGCTCGCTCGGAGTCGGACTCCGACCCCTCCCGCCCAGCCCCCTCCTCTGGGGGGCAGCGACAGCGGCGGGGTAGGCGCGAGCGGCTGGGCGGGTCCTACGGCCTCAAGGCGGGTTGGACACGGCTCCGGCCAATAGGAAGGCGAGGCTGATTTGAGTGATGCGCTCCAGTGGCTAATAGGGAGGCGGGCTCCCTTCCAGCCAATCCCCGTGCGCGGCGGGGGGTCTCAGAAGTTTTCTTGTTTAAAGGGCCCCGGCGGCGGCCACAGGCCCGACCCTTGGCCCGGGCTCACACTGCAGGGTGGGGGCGGCCCTCCACGGACCGTGGCGACCCTACAATAACAAACGCAGCGTCTCCGCCTGGCGGGCGGTGCTGGGCGGGGGTAGAAGGACATCACTGGAGCCTCGGTCGGGGTGGCAGGGTCTGTAGAGGGGGGCCCGCGCGTGCCCCTTGTGGGGAGGGGAGCTGTAATTCTCCGCTCCCTGAGCGTGGTGCCCCCCATCCCCAGTCGGGTGGCAGTACCGAGGTGGCTCCTCGGTTGGTGGAGGGGGGGCAGGACACATGCTCGGCTCATTGCAGCTTCACAGACAGCTCGTCAGGGCAAGGGTTGCCGTGTGCATGCTTCTCCACGTTTATGGCACTGTAATAACTGCTTGCACCTGGCCCCACTGTGTGCTAATTCCCGACTTGGCTCCTCAGGCCCTCCCTCTCATGGAATTATGGTTCTCCCCTCTGCCTCCTGCCACAAGACCCGTGATCAGTATGGCTAGAAACCGGGGGGAAACGTTGGCAAAATGTGTGGAATTTCTAAGAGGGAGCTTTTGTTGTATTTTTTAATCTGTTTAACTGGACTTTCTTAATTGGGGCATCTAGCCTGGTTGGAGAATGGGGTCATTTAGCCTAAACACTTTACGTTGTACTACTGTATTGATTTCTACTAATTGAGTCAGTTACTAGCCAGCATTTTTGCAGGATTGGTCCTTTATACAGCACCATGGATTTACCCCAGTGCTTTACAGGCAGATGAATACACATTCCCTGCCCTCTCAAGTTTCTAGGAAGGCGGAATACCAAAGACATAAATCACATCTCAGAACTTCAGAATGAATAGGGTCCAATCCAAAATCTTGCAAATCTAAGAAGGACAGCATTCTTCTTAGTCTTTTGGTTGACTTTAACTAAAGGAAGAGAAGAAATTAATGTTAAGATAAGGAACAAATAAGAAACAAGGTAGAAAACAAGAAATTGGAAAGTTGTTTTAGAGAGAAAGTACAAGAAAGGACTGGAGAAACAAAGCAGGGAGGGATACACAGTAAGTTTAAAAAGTATTTAACAAAGTATTCTTCCACTGTTTAAAAACAGTATATATAGACTGTGCCCGCTTGTATGGTGTAATTCTTTTAATTTTTCAAGGAAATCTTGTGTCTCTAAGAACTGGGCCTGTCCTTGTTTTCTGGTCCTTTCCTTCTTTACCTGTCAGTTCCACAATGTTTTGTCTCAGGCTTTGTAACCCTCTGCAGATTTTCTTTGACTGCCTGAACAAGTCACTGGTTAATTGAACCAATGACACTGATGACAGGCTGTTTAAGCACATATGCATTTCAAGAATCCCCACCACCTCCAAGCCACTCTTATGTTGGAGACATGCATTCCTCCCACTGTGGGGCCTTCTAGTTCATTCAACCCTAATTAGCTCTTCCTCACACTTCTAGCTGAGTCTACAGGGTGTCATAGAAGAAGAGGGAGGGAGTTTGCTTAGCTGAAGAGGGGAGGGAGGAGCAGATACCCTTTTCTCCCCTCTCTTCCCAGCCTGCCCCAGATTCGAAAACCCTCTCCTTGACCTGCACCAGAATTATTCAGTGGGCTTCCCATTACCCCTTGCCATGACATTCTATTCTATTCAGCTTCTTACAGTGAAAATGCGGTCATCGGTGTAGTATCTGAACACCTTCCAGTCGTGCATTAAGTAGTGTGACTAACCTCTGTCATGTGCTTGTTTTCTCATCCTCTCCTCAAGAGAAGCATTTGCAATCAAGTGTCTTATTGTGGAATTTACACCCACACACACCCATGTTGCTAGCTAATGTGAGGCACCAAAACATGGTGCCTTGGTTTTTCATCTTGAAAAGCTGGCTTGGTGTTTGTTGTTATAAGTGCCATTAATATCAAAGAGCCCAAAGCACTGTGCAAACCACATAAATAGAACACTGCTGAAGCGTGCCACAGTTTGGAATGGAGGGCAGCAGCCAGGTCCACAGCATGCACTACAACGGGGGGGGGGGGGGGAAGGATTGTTTTGGCCAAGAACACCAGGGCAAGCTCCTACTATCATAGAAAGTTCTATAACACACAGCAGGTATATGCATTGTCCACTATTTTCTGGAGGAGATTCTCCTAGACTCCTCTAGACCTTTTGATTCCTGAAGTGAATGGATCCTTCATGTTGCATTTGGTCAGGTTTGCCTGTGCCCACCCTTAGATGCTACCAGTCTTCCCTTCTTTTCCTACTTACTGTCCTGGTTGGACTAGTAGCCAGATCATAAGCAAGTTACCCCTGGTTCCTGTTTCTGATGTAGAGGGGTTTCCAGGCAACATGCTGGCAGCAAAGGGGAGGAGGGCAGAGTATCCAGGGCTGTTGATAGAAGGGGAAAGGGGAGCCTCATTTCTGCAGTACCTGAGATGTGGGGGAAATGGAGTGGGATTAGGAGAGCCCAAAGGGGTGTGGGTGTTCTGGCCAATCATGAAGAAGCCAGTGTGGAGAGGGTCGTGGTTCTACAAAGGCGGTGAGGAAAGGGTTGGCAATTATAATTTGAAACATGTTCTTTCCCTCTTTGGGCACTGCCTCACAACGCCCCTGTGATACGGGTAAATACTATTAGGCCCACTTTACAGACAGGTGAACCTGAGGCATAAGAGAGTGACTTGCCCAGTATCATGCAGCAGAACAGTGGCTAAGTTGGCTGTAGAACCCATCAGTCTTGAGCGCTAGACCAGCATAGTGCTACTATTTCAAGCTGTCTGCAGACTCAGAAGGATAATAGTGCAACAGCTTAAATGACAAGGTAAATGAAGCAATTCTGTGTCTATGGTTTGTAAAGTCTGTAAAACACTTTGCAGTGAAAGACACTGAATGCAATAATAAAAATACTTTGCACTTCTGTGGTGCCTTCCATTTGAGGATCTCAGTGCTTTACAAATATTAATGTGTTAAAGTCCCCTGAGGTAGAAAAGTAGTATATCCCCATTATTTTGCATTTGGGGAAACTGAGGCTCGGAGGATCTCAGCGATTTGCCCAGTGTTGCTCAGCAAGTCAGTTGCAGGCCAGGAATAGTTTCTCCAGCTCCTGACTCCAAGTCCTGTGATTTAACCACAAGATCAGGCTCTATCATGTTGTTATATCCTGAAGGCCCTTCTCAACCAAGGGGCCCAGAAACTTCGTTTTAAAGTGAGAGCTTTGTCCAAGGAAAGAAACCTCCCAATCCACAAAAAAAACTCTGTCTGCAGAGTTTGTGGATTTTTTGCATATGAGGCTTTTTGTGGTCCCTATCTAAAAGCTACTAGAATATCCCAGAGAGGAAAAACACAAAAGTATAAGGAAGCTCTCCATGTGTAACAAGGCCTCAGAGACCTTAGGGAAAGGGGACAGGGAACCGTCCATATGCCACATTCCCAGACCTTGAAATTTGGAGCTTAGAGAAAATTGCAGTCACAATGCAGAAGAAACAGAGCTTGGTTGTACCAGTGGGTGGGGGGCAGCTTGGGGAGAAAGATCTGTCACTTCCTGTGGGGAAAGAGGGCAAACGGGTGGGAGTGGGGAGGGAGGCATGGAGCAGTGCAGTATTTAAGGAAGATGAGAAATAGGAAGAACTAAGGTTGGAGGGGGGGTAGCAAAGGCCAGGAAGATTTGGGGGCCCTCAGCTGTGAGGTACAGAGGGGGGCAAATTAAAATAAAATGCACCAGAAAACCTCGCACAAGCAGTGAAAGGAGAGAAGTGAAGCCAGTGCAGCGTTCCCGCCACCACCACCACCTCTTAGAGGTCTTTCTACCCCAGCTCCTTGGGCTTGGGGGCTTCTTGGAGTTTCAGGGGTTGAGAGAGAGGAAAGAATCAGAGAGCAGCCGTTCTCTACAGCGTGCCCCCCTCAAAACCACACAGGTACCTGAAAGCCAAGGCTTCTCAGATAAGCATTAACGCCTTTTCTGTGTACTGCTTAGGAAGCCACGCCATGCTGCCTGTTGGGAGGGGAGCATGAGAAGAAGTGCAGAGGCCCTACTGCCCACAGGCATGGAGAGCCTGTCTCTGAGTATCCTCAGCCTGGACATGGTTTTGAACTGCACTCATCTCCACTCCTCTCTCTAAAGTGGAAGCCTCTCCCTTTGAGGGAAGAATGCAGATAAGAGTTTGAACTGTGGAGCTCTCCTGGAGCTTGTACCTCCTCCAGTAGGTTTCTTCATGGGAGGGGAGAGCATAGGGAGATTTTGAACAGGATTGTGAGCTGGACAGGAAGCTAGGGAGAACTTGGATTGGGGCGGAGGGGGGGTGTTTGCAGTCTCTTATGTCATCTTCTGCTGGATCTCCATGGTCAGGATCCATGATGCTGAGCACTGTCCACTTGTATTGAAGTCAGTGGGAGTTGTGAGTGCTCAGCACTTTGCAGCACCATTTAAAACTAGACTGAACAAAGCACTATAGGTAACATTGGCAAAGGGCATAAGGATAAATTGGAGGAGGGGATTATAGACTCACTGGGGAGCATTTGAGAATATAGGTGAGGAATTCCTGTGTGCCGCCCGGCTTGTAATGGATGATTCAATTCTTGAGGGAAGAAGGAGGCTGGGGTCTTGGAGGCTGATTGGTCTCTTCTGTCTCTAGCTTCTTCAGTACTCTGACTTGTTTGCCACATGGCATCTTGCTGCCATAGGAATGGTTGTATGAGATCACAAATCCAGCACCCGTACTATCCCCAGCAGGATTGGGAAGGATGAGGAGAGAGACTGGCAAATTAATAAAGTCCCTTGGTCAAATTCAGTCTTGGATTAGCAGGTGCACCTCCACTGTGCCACTTATGCCAGATTTGGAATTGACTCCCCTCTTGCGAACACAAATAGCTTTGATTACTTCGCCACAGTAGGCAGGAAAACATTGGATAGCAGAGGAAAAGAAAAAGAGATTCTGTTCTTCGCTAATATATGCCTTGGCCCTGAAGCTGCTGTTTGAGGGCAAAGGGTAAATGATTTGGGTTTGGAGCACGCCAGAGTTCCCAGCAGCCTGGATTATCCAGACGAGCACATAGAGCAATATGGTTCCCCATGGTTCAGTTCATTGGTTAAAGAAACACCAACATCGCCGCATCCTGGAGCTAGACTTACTGCCATAATAAAATGGATCTGAAGTTTCTATGGGGCAAAGATACTGTCAGCTTGGAATGTGCTATAGCCAATCAGATTCTGGCTCTTGGGAATGCCATAGTATATTCTTTGATGACCACTGCAATTTGGAATGTTCAGTGGCCAATCATGTTCAGGCTTTTTTGTGCCTCCTGCCTTTAGGAATCTATCACTGTTCTGTGCAGCAGGGTCAGTTTCCATGAGGTGCAGACAGCTCCTGTGCTAATTACAGCTCATGAAACACGACCCAGCTTCCTGATCCCTCACGTGATCAATAAACAGATTTTGTTTTGCCCCCAGAGCTCCAACAAAGCAGGAAAGTCCAGGATTTCCTGTCTTGGAGGAAATGCCAAGATCGCTTACCCAGCTCAGATAGTCCATTTTTGTATGGGAGCCAGAAGAATTAGAAGGGAATTAACTCCAGCTATCTCAAGGAGCAGCCTGGATGTGCAATGCTGAGGACAGGTGCTTTTAAAATGGTCCATCATGGGATAATAGAAGTTAGAGATGGAAAAGGCCTGTTAGATCAACTAGTCCTGCCCCTACACTGTATATAGGCTTGTCCCGTGTGCTTTGTCCTTGACCTGTTTCACAACCACACTTATTTTTCCCTGCGCCCCAGTGCTGCTCTCTGCTCTGGTTTTTGAGTGTGGGTTGCATTTTTAGCAGGTGTGCCCCTGTCATTGGCCACCACCAAACAGGATGGCTGAGTCAGTGAGCCAGTGGTGCATTCGAGTGTGGCCATGTGTGTACACATATGTCACTTATTTGGAATCCTCTCTTTCTACTAAGTGAACAGCCAGCCAGAGGAGTTTGTGCAGCGTGTTTGCATTCCTTTCTGAAAAGTAAATACCCTCCCATACCTTGAAAGGATCTCTTTGCAAGAGGGTGATATAGATAACTATGAAATCAGGCATTGGGGGGGTGGCCTGCAGAGTCTATTCAGGGTTGCGGAGGGTTAGGGGACGCTTGAATTGAAAGGACTCCATGATGGATGTGAGCAGCTTTCTTTCCACCCCCACCCTCTAGTTGCTGGTGCTGCTGAAGATTTTCCAACAAACAGCCCCATCCACTGCTGCCTCTCCTCCTATGCACAAGTGAGGTGGTTCCCTTTGTCCATCCACATGTGATTGGGTTTTCTGGAGAGGGGGGAGAATGGGATGTTTGGGTACAAGCCCTTTACAGTATAGCGAGCATGGTGTCACTTGTGCCCGTCAGTGCAGATGGTAACAGACAGTGTGGCAGAGTTTGAAGCCATCTTGGATTTTGTGCTGCGGTTTATAATGGGCAGGATGTACCCACGGAGTACTGGGGAAGGGGGCAAAGGGGATATTTCAAAGACCAGCATTGTTAAAAATTAATTCCTGAAATAGCAAATGGTCACCTGACCTGCCCAGAGTCTTCAGGGTATAGTAGTGGGGCAGGAGAAATCAGACTAGCCAGACTTTAAAAAGTGAAAAGCTACACTGGTATTTGTCCACAATCCTTTCCTTGTTCAGCTTACTGCCTTCTTGTTCTGAGTGATTAATCTGTCTCCCCCTACATTTTGCCCTACCAAAAAGTGCAAATTGCCAGATGCTCAAGGGCTGCATTGAATGGAGCAGATTATAGTTGCCCTTCAATTCAGATTATGATGGACAATTGCCTGCCTAGATTTGTAATCTCTGTGTGATGCACAACTATATAAAAATGAAGGTAGCCATGGGCAGCATTGCAGAATCTGTGCCCACTCCTGGATTAGTGGCATCATATCCAAAAAATTCAGGGATTTTCTTTTTCAATCTAGGAGTAGCTTCAGATAACCCTAGAGCAAAGACCTTCTCTAATCCTTCCCTCTCTGTCTCGCCTCTGCCTCTTTCAAATCCCAGCAGGGAGTGATGCACTGTAAGTGATTACAGTCTTCAGCAAAACCAGTAGCCGTTGCTATGACAGTAGAATGGTTGGGTCAGAAATGGGGAGAGAAGATAGATCAGCAGAGGGCTGTTTCTGAAGGGGAGGGAGAGGGGAATCCATGACTCAAAGGGCCAGAGATTCATGAGAGCCAGGAATGCTGAGTGCGCAGCACTTTTGAAAATCTGGCCTTTAATTGGGTGCCTAAATGGGGCTGAGCTCTTCTGAAACTGATCAATGAGCAGTTTAGAAGATGGGAGGGTTGGGAAGGATTCTTTCTGTTCCCTAGTATTTCTGTGTGTGCGGCATGCAGGTCAGTTGCAGTGTGTTTACTTGTCTCCCCATGCCCACCCCTCAGTTTTGCTATATATAGAGTCCCAGCTGCCTGTCTGCCTGTTAATGCTTATTTTCCCTTTGCAGGCTGGCAGTGTTCCTAGCCTATCCAGTCCTCTCGCCCGTGGGTGCGGGGCGGGACTGAGGCTTGGCTGATTACAGGGTGGAGGCTCTGGTAACTGAGTAATAACAGCTTGTTCCTTGGGATTTAGTCATGAATAACATCGTGGCAAATTGAGGAACTCCTATTTAAAGGGGACACAGTCAAAGTGGGACTGAAATTGCCCTGACTTGGTGCTGGAACCCATTCCCCTTCCTGCTCCCCACATTCTAAAGGGCCAGGTGTTTTGTTCTCATCAGAAGAGAAACTTAAAGGCTAAGCAGCTTTTTGTTTTTGTAGGGCCTACTTAAAACAAGGGGCATGATTCTGTTCTCACTTAGAGTGGTGTAAATCAAGAGTTAAACCAGTGTAATTGAGAGCAGGATCTGGCCCTTTGTGGTGTTGCTCCCCTGACTCGCTGTGCAGCAGCAGCAAAATGAAGAGGCACCAATCCTAATTTGGTTTCACTGTATTTTGGAGTTCGCTGGCCATGCCTTCGCATCTGAGCCTCTTCCCTTAAGTCTGAACCAATACCATATAGTGTGAAGCTCAGCGAGGTCGTAAACAAAGTGGATGTGCAATATCGATGGCGCAAAAACCTTGTCAACCAGAAAAGCTATTTGCAATAGTGCCACCTACTGGGCCATAGACTTCCGTCATCCCGCTGTATGGGGATTTTACAGGGATATTCTGGCCCACGTGCCTTTTAGTTAAGATTCCTGGAGGAGCATCATTTTGGCTCCCACTACCATCTGAGAGCAGCCTTTCACTCCTGGGTGTCCACTCTCCTCACATGAGATTACTGAACAACAGGCAGCAGCAAACTGGGGCCATTCTTAGCCTTGTCCTGTTTCTCCTTTCCCCAGAGAAAGCTACCGATGGATCCCTGCAGAGCGAGAACTGGGCCCTCAACATGGAGATTTGTGACATCATTAACGAGACAGAGGAAGGGTAAGGGAGCTGGCACCATGAACCTGTGTGCACGTACACGGTGCAGTCTCAGGGTCGGCTGTGTATGCACCTCCATAAACACACGCAGGCACACACTCGGTACAGTAAGATCTCCTGGTTGAGGAGGCAACATGGGTTGGTGGGATAAAAAGCCAGGTCACTGGACACTCCCAGGGTATGGGCTCTGTTAGAGGGATTTAAAGCTAATGTCAGCTGCCAAAGGCCTGATTAGTTATGATCCAGAATTCCAGTATGGGGAGCAGTTTATCATATGGGCTATCAGGTTCTCCTCGTACACCCTATTCAAGCCAATTCTTATCCTCTCTGATGAAAAGAAGTTTGAAATTCTTTTACTCTGTTATATTCCTTCTTTATAGCCCTCTCTTTCTCTCCTTTTCTCTCTCTGGGAGTTTGAGTCTCTAGGCTGGTGACTCAGGACACTGGAAAATCTCAGTCTGCCATTCAGTTCTCTGACTTTGTCCAGCTCCGGCTAGGGTTCTGCTCTCAGGTATTTTCATAGACAGTAAATCAGACCCATGCAAGGGGACGGAAGTCCAAGGTCTCCTCTCCCTGAGCAGCCCTGAGACGAGATATTCCAAAATCTGGGGAATGCCAGAAATGTTAACTTAGGACCTATAAATAACCTGCAGTGGGTTTGCTGGTGAGCTCAAAGGGGGCCATTCCCTCTGGCTGCAAAGACATCAGGAACAGTATGTCACGGGAATGGTGCTATATGAAATCCAAAACGAGGGCTTCGCTGCTCCCTCAGTTCCACCCAGAGCAGAATGGGGCTGGAGTGAGAGCTCCAGGGCTGGCCCAGTCTCCAGTTACGAAGCTTTTTATACTCTGAGTCACCTATCTTTGCCAGTGCATCTCAGCAGCAGCCTGCAGTCCCCCTTCAGTTCCAGTTCTGGTGTCCTCACTGCACACACCCAGCTCTGTCCATGTCCCTCAGTCCTAACCTGCAGTCCCCTTGCTATGCCAGTTCTGGGCCTCAGGCAGCTCACCAGTGCACCTCAGTCCTGACCTACCGTAGCCCTGTTACTCTCATCCCCACAGCCCTGTCAATGCACTTCGTTCCTACCCCTCTTCCCCACCTGTTGTTACAGCTTTGCTCCCTGTCTCAGCTCTGCCAGCACACATCAATGCTTTGCCCTGTCCTCATGCAATATTGCAATGCACTTGTGCCACAGCGCTTTCATCCTGACTGAGAAAGTTTGAAAGGTACCGACTCAGTTACAACTTGTCTCTTTTCCTCCCCAACATGACACTGCCACTGCCTCCTCCCTGCATTGCAGCTGGAAGTTCATTCCACCTGTGGAGCATTTCCTAAGGCTTTGGGATAACGTCTCTGTGTGGAAGTGGTGTGTTCATTTGTGGGGTGGACGGGCTCTTGCAGTCCTCCGTCTTCTGCCCTTGCACCTTCCCCCCACACCTGTCCCTTTCTGGCACACACCCATAGAGCTGTAGATACTACACTTCCCCCTTCTGCCACAAGATTTTGCTCTGTCCCAGCTGGTGAATCCAGGAGTGGCGCTTTCTTAGAGCAGACAAAAGGAGATGAGCTTTCTCACTCTCTCTGCTTTGCTCTGCGCATGTTGGATAGTCAATGATGTCAGCACGGATGCCCATGGCTCCAGAAAATGAAACTTGCTAATATTCACTACTGCTTCTGTGGCAGAGCCACCACAGTGAGCAGGCTCACCTGTTGTTGCTTTGGGCCACTCTGAAAGCCTGGGGGCCAATCATCGGCTGACTGTGACCCTCCTTAAAAGTCCCTGGAAACTGGCAGCCATATGGTTTGGTGTCTCTGTGGCCAGTCCAGCCCTCTGGGTAATCTTTCTCCAGGCCCAAAGATGCCTTCCGAGCCATAAAGAAGAGGATCGTAGGAAACAAGAATTTCCATGAGGTCATGCTGGCTTTGACAGTGAGTGGAATGATCCTTTTCTCAGCCCCATGAACCCTGCTGAGGTTAGGTCCTTGGGTTGCTCTGTCACTGTCCCTTGTCATCTCCAGGGGCTACCACAGTACAGCTCCATTGGTCATGGGAGCAAATAAGACAGGGAGGATATGGAGGTGTCTGGAGGATCTCTGGGCAAGTGGTATTCACATTCTGGGTGCGAGGGCCAAGGGGGCTTGAACTAAGGTGCAGGAGGGCGCTGTAAAGAGAGTCCGGGATGTGGGGTCAAGAGGATGGTGCAGCAGGGACACTTGCCTCTTGGGAGATGCAGAGTGAGCGGCGCCATGTGATTCCTGCTGTCTGAGTAGGGAAGGCTGCGGTTCCTGTAGGTGCCAGGGCTCCCACCATACAGGCATGTGGCAAATGTGACAGCCTTTACTTCAGGTGTGATGAGGGATACCATCGTGTGGGATTTTCCTTTTAGAGCCCTGTGTACCAGCTGATTCCACATAGGCTCAGGGAGATCAACTCCCCTCCCACCCCCACCAGCTAGGAATTTGAGCTAGTCAGCAGTTCTGAAGATCCCAACAGGGGGAAGAGTCTCTCCTGCCACCCCCACCTCCCTGCCACCTCTCTGACCTCTGCCATGCAGACATTCCATCTCCGGACCCTTGGCGGCTGTGTTGTGGACATATTAACACCTCCTGTCAAACTGAAACGGGGACTCAATTCCTCTGGCTGGAGGAGCAAGGCAAACAGGCTGGGATGGAGCGGGCTGCCGCTAATGGCCCTCTGACTCTGCAGGTTCTGGAGACGTGTGTCAAAAACTGCGGCCATCGCTTCCACGTTCTAGTGGCCAGCCAAGATTTCGTGGAAGGTGTCCTGGTGAGAATCATCCTCCCCAAGAACAACCCACCCACCATAGTGCACGACAAGGTGCTGACCCTCATACAGGTGAGTGAGGCAGCTCGACACGCCTGATTGCTGGGCAGGGCCTCTCCTCCCTCCAAAGCACTTGGCAAGAGGCTGGTCATGCAGAACTGTAGAGGAGCAAGGAACCAGGGTATCTCACAGTGCTGTGCTGAATAGCAGCTCCTAGGCCCCCAGGCCTCGCCCCCACAGCTCTTCCAGCCCTTGGGGCTGAGAATCGGATGTGGATCTCCTGCATGGCAGTGCCAGCACTGATCTCCAGACATAGGCCCCGACCTGGGTTATGTTCTCCTTAGGTGCTTGTGTAGAAGGGTGCAGGCTTTAACTGGCCATGGGACGTGCCGTCTGCTTCTCTCCCCAGTCCTGGGCAGATGCGTTCCGCAGCTCGCCAGACTTGACAGGCGTCGTAGCTGTCTACGAAGACCTGAGGAGAAAAGGCCTGGAGTTCCCCATGACTGACCTGGACATGCTGTCACCCATCCATACACCACAGAGGGTAAAGGGGGCCTCTGAGGGGATTGGCTACAGCTGCTGCCATGTGGGGGCTCTGAGGAGGGGGCTGGGGCCATGACTGCAACCAGCCCAGAGAGCTCACCATGGGAGTAAGGGTCTCTGATTGCTGCCTACTAGTGGGGCCCTGGGGAGGGGGAGGTGGAAAGCGGCTATGTCCAGAGTGCAGAAGCCATGGAAGTGGGGTGGTGACGGGCTGCAGCGGGCACATGGGGGCTGTGGAAGATATGGTAAAGAGAAGGAGGCAGAGCTTTTGGAAATGGTGAATTTGTATAAATGTTTCCCCCTCTCCCCCTGCAGTTGTGTCCTCTCGTTTGCAAGCTGTCTGAGTCCTCTCTGTTGTGCTGTGCTTGCTTCTCTCTCTCTAGACTGTCTATAGCTCTGAATCCCCATCCGAACAGAATTCGCCTGCTGGCGACTCCCCTCACAGAATAGACTCCATCCTGCACCCTGTTTCCTTGCCAGGGGGGCCAAGTGCCTCCGGGGATGCTCCCATCATGCCCACACCAGAGCAGGTAAGCAGAACACAGGCTCAATCTTGCTGCTACCATCTCCCCTCACTTTGAAGCGTTTTGTTCCATCGCTGCTTCCCCTGAGCTCCACCTTCCTAAAGCGTCCTGCCACTCTAGAATGTCCTAGGGACTCAGTCACTCCCCGGTGACAAGCCGTGATGTTACCAACCCTGAGCAATAACATCCCAAAGGAATCTGCCCAGGGCGAGCATAGCTGGCTAGAAAGGAGATGGCATCTCCTAATGCACAACCATGCAGGTGAGGAGTGGTGCTGGGACACAGAAATTTTCAGGGAACAGGCTCCTGCCATGTTTCCTCCACATTTCATCGTAGCAACAGTTTGCTCAACCAGTACCTCATATTCATCTCTGTTTGCCCCACCCGCAGCTGATTTTCCTCCACATGTATAAATGACTCTCCTGGCCATTGGCTTTGCCCAGGGAGGAAGTGTCTGGGAGCCAGTGCTTCCACCCCTGTCCCTGTCCCTGTCTTCTCCACAGTCCCATTGATTCAGCATGACATCAGATTTTCACCCACTCCCCCTGGAAAGAAGGAATTCTCCATCTTCTAGCAGACTGTGCCCCTGCATTAATAGGAGGTGAATTAACTGCTCTCCTGAGGCTCATTAGCAGCCTCCAGCACACAGCGCAGGCTCACACTTGGGCGGAGGTTTATTTTGTTCTCCCGCACTGTTCGTTTTGCCAGTGAGACTAGAGGAATGGCTGCAAAGGGGGACTTGGGTCACCATAGCAGCTTGTGCTAGCCCATAAAAGGCAGGGACGCAGCTTGGAGACTGAGGCCTGGTGGCAAAAGGTGTTGGTGATGACCTGGGTTTGGTCTCCAGCAAATGGAGCCCCATGAGATGGTAACTAGAGGGCCTGGAGAACTCCTGGCTGGTAGAGCTTCTGAGACTGTAACCAAAGAATCAGAGTCCAGTCCCCAGCAGCAGCAGTTCCCGAAGCCCCATAACCTGTACCCCTCCTTAGCCCAGGCTGTGGGCAGCCAGAGACTGATCAGCACTTTCCTCTTGCGTTTGCAGATTGGGAAGCTGCACAGCGAGCTGGAAGTGGTGAATGGGAATGTGAAGGTGATGTCCGAGATGCTGACAGAGCTGATGCCGGGACAGGCTGAGCCCTCTGATCTTGAACTACTTCAGGTAAGGAACGTCCAGCAGATGTCAGGGGAGGAGAGAGAAAAATGGAGTGCTTGGCTAAGCGATGGCTCAGTGAACTGAATGGGGGTTCTCACCATGGTGCAGGGAGAAATTGCATTTGGCCCTGAGGGGGATGGGGGTGTTACAGAGAGAATTATTTCAGGTGGGCTCCACTGGAGGATCACCAGGAGTGACAGGGTGAAATTAAGAAAGGGGAAAATTTAGTCTGAACTGCAAGGAAAAGCTGCCCCTTAGTGAGAGCTATTAGGCTGTGGAATGGTCTCCCAAGGGGGTTGACTCTCTATTTCTCACTGGGTAATTGGGGATTTCTACCTACCCAGGGGCCCAGGTTCAGCTTTCCCCAGCTGGGAGAGCCAACCAGGCCAGTAACCGAAAGAGCCACTCACACTAGTGTCCATGGAGCCTGGTTTTTACCCCCTCATTGGTAGAGACCCATTAGTCTCAGACTATTAAACCCAGGCCCCCCAAAGCTGTGAACTCTCAGGCCACTCTTGCATCCTTGGCTGGATCATCGCAGTTCTTTCTTCCTCGCGGACAGGAACTGAACCGGACATGTAAAGCGATGCAGCAGCGCGTGTTGGAGCTGATCCCCCGTATCCTCCACGAACAGCTAACGGAGGAGCTGCTCATCGTCAACGACAACCTCAACAACATCTTCCTGCGCTATGAACGGTACCCCTGAAGCCGCGTGCCCCCATCCGCTCCCTTGCCTGCCCCACACAGTGCAGCCCAGCTGTGTACCAAGGAACAAGTCAAAGGCTCTTTCTGCCTCATGTTTAGTGTGTCTGTCTTTCCATGAATGTAATGGGCAAGACCTAGCAACTTGGGTCCACCATCTTCCTTCTATTCAAGAAAACACGTGGTTCTCTCCGCTCCAGCTCATGTTGGTTCATCTCTGTCCCTTTGTGTGATTATTGATGGGACATAAAGAGATCTCTGCAGCACAGCCCTGAGGAGGGAGCTGCCTAGGAGGGCTGCAGAGCAGAGAGGATAGACACTGAGACCTCTAGCACATGCGGTGGCATTGACCACTCTCCTCCATTCCATCAGCCCCTCCTGTGATTCCAGTGGGAGATCGGAATGAATCTTAAGAGGAAGCAAAGGAATTTCTCCTTCTCCCATCAAAAAGGCAAAGCTGCTCCTGGGTCATTTTGGGATGGGAGTACTTCCAAAGGGGCATTAGACACTTCCCTGTGCCATGCTCTCTTTGCGTTTCCTCTAGTATCTGTTATCTTGGGTTGGAATCCGGCCCCAGACAGGGGTCCCTCCTTCCTCTGGGTGTGAAAGGGGCAAGCTGAGCCAGCCCTTGGAGATGGGTTAAGCTAGAAGGATCAGAGTGAATAACTGCTTGAAATGCTTGGGAGCCATGAAAGCTCTTGCCATTGAAACTCGTCTCATTTCACCTTTCCCTTGCAGGTTTGAGCGGCTGCAGGCTGGCCAGCCCGTTAAGGTAACTCTGACCTCCCTCCCCATGCAGAGTTCTCCACATCTTACAGATAGGAATGTACAGAAGCCTGGTTTGCATCCTCCACGCCCTGCCGTTTCTGGGTTGGGTGGAGGGAGAACCACTGTGCCTTGCTCACAAGCTGCAAGCCCGGTTCTGAAACTCAGCTGCCCTGCTGCATTGGCCTGGCCTGCGGTGGCAAGTAGGAAATAGTTCCATTCCCAGTCCCAGCCTCTCACCTAGGGCTGGCGGAGAGGTGGGTGTCCAGCATGGGTCGTGGTGGGGTCGTGGCCCAAAGATGGATGGCATACAGGTGTCTGGGGGTAGCAACCACCATGCTCATCATGTGTTGCTCTGTGAGGGGCAGGTCCCGGCATGGAAGAGGTTGAGAACCACCAATATCAGCCTAGCTACAGCCTCTCAGTTAGCATCTGACTGCTGGTATCCAAGAGAAATGGGAGGGTGGTGACCTAGGGAGAATCTGCTTTGACGCCATTCACAGCAACACCATTCACAGCATTCCCTGCAGGGAGCCTCCAAAGAGAGACCCTATGGCCTACATCTCTTGCTGAGGAGGGGTCTCACTCTCAGATGCTTGTGGTGAGGGAACTGGCAGGGATCTGTGAGGGCTGGGCCCAGGCTGCAGGAGTAGAAACTAACTCTCCTCTCTCCCCGAAGGTCCCAAACGAGGTGGAAAATAGTTTGATCAATATGGGGCCCAGTGCTCCTCCGGCAGCAAAACAGTCCCCCGCTGCCAATAGCCTCTCCTCTCAGTTGGCTGGAATAAGTAAGTAACCAATTAGGCAATGACCCCTACTTGCTCTGGGGAGCTCCTCAGGGAGGAGCGCATGGGTGTGTATTGGTTAATGTGTGTACAGTGCTCTGGAGATGGGGGAGGTGTGATGGAAATCCGATGCATTGTTACTAATTATTAGGGAGTCACTCACCCTGTCTTCACTGTTCTGAAGGGGCATCCGCCCAGGAGTCAGTGCAATAAGCTGGTGAACCTGGTGCTCTGGATGGACCGTTGTCTGAACTGCAAATGCATCAACTGAATAGCCATAGTGGTGGATTTCCCACTGCCCAGAGGGAGGATAGGAAGGGGGCCCCAGAGCAGAAATTTAACCTGTTTTAATTAGCCTCAAGCTTTCAAACTAGCTCCACAAGCGCCCACTTTCTGTTTTGCGGCGTTTCCCTTGTGCGGTGTATGTACCATGCTCCTCTCTTGCCCCTGCAGATCTGGGCTCCGGGAGCGTCAGTATGGGGCTGCAGTCCCTAGACAGCTCTGGCAAACTGGAAGAAGAGTTTGACATGTTTGCATTGACCCGTGGCAACTCGCTGGCTGAGCAGCGCAAAGAGTGAGTGGTGGCACCTCCTTGTTCTGCTCCCTGTCGTGTTCTCTGGGGATGTTCGGTTGCAGGGCATGGTGAGGAGAAGGGTCACTTGAGTCAGGAGAAGGTGGTCCTGGATTCCTAGCTGCTAATCGTTCACGAGCGTCCTGAGGATGAGGAGAGCTGCTAGCCCTTTCCATGTACTGTTGTGCCGCAGGGTTTCTGCTCTCATTGCTTTGCTCTTAGCTGTTTCCCCCCAAGTCAGTGGTCTTCAAACTTTTTTCATTTGCGGATCCCTAAAAAATGTCAAAAGGGAGTGCGGACCCCTTTGGAAATCTCATACACAGTCTGCAGACCCCCCAGGGTCCATGGACCACAGGTCGAAAACCATGTTCTAAGGTAACAACTGCCTTTTGCGAATCCCTTAGATACAGTCTGTGGATCCCCAGGGTAGCAATGGGAATTGAACTTTGGACCTCTTGATCTCAAACCATGAGCACTTATTGGGTGGCAGTGTGACCTGGTAGATAGAGTATTGGACTGAGACTCAGGGGACGTGGGTTCTATTGCTAGCTCTGCCACTGGCTTGCTGTGACTCAGGTAAGTCGCTGCCCCTCGCTGTGCCTCAGTTTCCCCATCTGTAAAAAGGCGCGCGATGATACTGCACTCCTGTCAAGTGCTTTGAGATCTACTGGTGAAAAGCGCCATGTAAGGACTAGGTGTACTATTGTTACTTCAGCTAAAGAGCCCAGCTCCCATACTTCAGCCTCTGTACATGGACTAGCCACTAGAAGGGGACAGTGATTCACACTGTTGGGTTCATCTTGCTTCTGGCGCCTGTGCTTCAGGTTTGAAAACCAGGCCTTAACCCACAGGAGCGCACTGTGCCATCATGTGTTGCTTGCGGCAGACTGAGGGCATCTTTAGGATTGACCCATCCTCTACCTAGTGTGCCTCTCACACTGCTTCTGGGAATTGCAGCTGCAATGAAATGGATGGTTGACTTACAGACTCATGGTCCCTTCTGACCTTAAAGTCTATCATGATTATCTTATCTGACCATTGCAGGCCACAGGACCTTACCCACCATTCCTGAAATGGACCCCTAACCTCTGGCTGTGTTACTGAAGTCCTCAAATCATGATTTAAAGACTTCAAGTTACGGAGAATCCACCATTTACACTAGTTTAAACCTACAAGTGACCCACACTGCAGAGGAAGGCAAAAAAATGCCCAGATTTTCTGCCAATCTGACCCAGGGAAAATTCTTTCCTGACCTCAAATATGGCGATCAGCAAGACCCACCAGGCAGACACTGGGGAATGAATTCTCTGTAGTAACTCAGATCCCTCCCCATCTAGTGTTCCATCACCCGTCTTTGGAGAGATTTGCTGCTAGCAGTTAAAGACCAGCTACATACCATTCTAGCCAGTTCCATTACACCATCCCCTCCATAAACTGACAGTCTTGAAGCCAGTTAGGTTTTTTCCCTCCACTGCTCTCCTTGGAAGCCTGTTCCAGAACTTCGCTCCTCTGACGGTTAGAAACCGTCATCTAATTTCAAGCCTAAGCTTGTTGATGGCCAGTTTATATCCATTTGTTCTTGGGTCCACGTTGACGCTTAACTTAAATAACTAAATAGCTTTAGTTGATTCAGTCTTAGCAGCATTAGCCAAGCGAGATGGAGTTTATTAACCTTTTGACATAGGAGCCTTGCTGCTGAAAAGCAGAGCTCTGGGTTAGGAATACCAAGTTGCCCCCTAGGTAGGCCAATACTCTGAGGAATCCTGGACCCTGGTGTACTGGTTTAGATCCTTGGTCCTTCTAGCCTGGTGCCCTGCTTCCAGGGAGTCAAACCATTACAAATTTTGGTTCATTTCTGGTTTGTGTTCATCAATATTTCCTAACTCTCTGGTTTGGCTCCACTTCAGACACTAGCTTAGAATGATGGTTCGGTAACAGGTTCAGCCACGTTGAACCTGCTGGAACCGGTTCAGATATTAATCCTGCGGATTAAGGTCACACACTCCTATGCTTGCACTGTAACTCCTAGCAAAAGAATGTAATGATAAGTATTTCTTTCTCTGTAGAGAAATTATTTATTTATTTAAATGAGTTCGTTGCACACTCACTAATACAACACCCTCCAGAACTCAGTCATATCTGACCGCTGAGGTGACAAACTGAATGTCAGCCCAGAAAACACCTTTTTTATATTGCCTTGTGTAGCAAAAACAAGCAGGAAGCAGGGAGGAGGAAGGAGACTGAGTAGGATGTAGTTCCCTTCCATGGGCAGTCCTCTACCTGGGCATAACAGACAAGAAAACTACCAGTCCCAGAACCTCTCTCTTCCCTCTCCTTCCTTTCGTCTTATCTCCTCCAATGGCTTCCTGGGATCTGTAGTCTCTTCCCCCTCTTTGTAGGTGGGGAGCTGGGAAAGATCCTTCCTCAGCACCATCAAGAAACGCTCCCTGAGCACCTGATTATTAAATGTGGTATTTTGACCTAGTTAGTGGTTTTTGCTTTTTTGGGTTCAGTTCCAGTTTGGGTTCAGTGCGACTGAGAGGTTTTCAGGGCAGGGTTTGCTCCGGTTCACTCAGAAAACCTCTCCGACTCAGTTTGCATGTTCAGGTCAACTCCCTGCTTGTTTCTGCTGCTGGCCAGTGCTGGCTGGCACAGAGAAAGTGGGTAATCCTGTCACAGCCCTTCTTAAAAGCAGGCTGGACCAGACTCCACCTGTAGAGTTTACCAAGCGCACGTGAAAACATGCAGTTGTGTCACAGAAACCCTGGTCCCCAGAATCTATCCAGGCAGCATTTTGGCTTGGTAACTAACTCTCCCTGCTGCTGCTGGGACACGTGTAATTGCAGGGGAAGGAGGGTTGTGCTTGAATGCACACACCCATGCAGAGATTGGCAAACTCAGCAGGCTCCCAGAATGTTTCCTGAACGTACTTGATACCAAAAGGATTAGCCCTGGGATCTGAACCCCTGTCACTTGTGTGGTTGGGCCACAACCTGAAAGCAGCTGTGTGGGGACGAGGGTGCATGAGCTGTGCATAGAGTGGGCTGCGGGAAGAGTGCTTTCGATGGGCTATCTGCAGAGAGCTGGGGTGCTGTGGAGCTGCATGGACAGAGGCAGGATGGCATCGTAGCAAACAGCACTTGATCTTGTAATGAAACCTGACCTCCTGGCATACACTCAGTGTGCTCCCTTCCCCCACTGTGCTGGACGGCGGTCTCGGGCTGGGCAGGACTGGAAGCGTACCCTCGCCAGCATAACCCGATCCTTCAAGGACAGGGACTTGAGATCTTTCCAAAAACAAGGCTTCTTCTATTTATTCCTTGCCACCGCCTTCAGCCTGCTCTTGCCGCCCCTGTGCTGGCTCTTTCTGCCAGCCAGCCTCTGCACTTGCTGAATCAGGCTTCCTGTGGTACCAGCACTGCACTTGCTGCATCTCCCTCTCTCTGCTGAGCTGCTCCCCTGCTGCCGTCGGACTGGGACACTTCGGCTGGAGAGCCCAGTGGCGGGACCAAGGCGTCTTTCCCCTCCCCCCCCCCTGCCCTGTGGCTCATGAGTACCTTGGCGCAGCAGTGCTGGAAGCACCTCAAGCCCTTCCTGCCCTTCTTCCTCATCAGTGGCATGGTGGCAGCGCTCTACTTCATCCTCCACTCCATCGTCCACAGCGGGCCCTTCACTGACAAGAACTTCTTCGACAAGTTTGAGCGCAAGTGGCCCAAGCCCCTGCCCGCCAATGAGAGCGGCTCCAGGTGACGACCCCTCTGTGCCGCAGGAGGGCCTCAGCTGGCAGACATCCAGCGGTGGGACGTCATCCAAGGGGGCTTCGTTCTCCCGGCATCAGAAGTGGGTTCCCTGGCCTGCGCTGCTCTGATGGGGACTGCAAGCTGCTTGAGAGGGAGCAACCTAAAGGAGGAGGCAGATAGGTGGTGTGTGTCTGTGAGAGATCTTGGATGAGATGTGTTTGTGCATGGAGAGGTCCTTGTATTTGCTCATTGATTAACAGTAAGGCCAGAAGTGACCCTTCAGCTCATCTGTTCTGACCTCCTGCCTTAGAGGCCATGGAATCTCAGCCACCAATGGTTCCTGACTGCCAATGAAGGCTTTGGTGGGTGGGGTCTTTAGGGGAGATGTGTTCACATGGGGAGAGGTGAGGTGTGCCTGTGTATGTGAAGGTGGGTGGGTATGTGAAGCTGTAGGCCCTCATCCAGCCATTGTAACCCACTGGTCAGTGTATGTTGTGGTCTCTGTGCCCAATCCAGAGAGGATGTCAATCTGTTCCAGCTCTCATCTCGAGAGGGCTGGCTCTTTAGCTCAAGCTGTGGCTTCTAGCTTTGGCAGTCCCTGGTTTCATCCTTGGTGTTGGCTAAGATGGTGGCCCAGCCATCATACAGTCATGTCCCAGAACCTTCTTGTGGGTACCTCACAGTCTTGCTGCAGTGCTGGGGCTGGGCCTCACGGGTAGTGTTTCTAACAAGCCAGGGTTTGCACACATCTGAGATCTCCGGAGTGTCCCGGGGAGATCTCCAGGGTCACAGCAAGTAAGCCGTGGTGCGGCCAGCAGCCCTGAATATTTATATGTATGAATTCTGCTAGGAGACCAGTCCTCCACAGCTTGCCCCTGATGTACTCCTGCTGGTTCTGTGTGTTCATTTAATTTGCTGCTGTCTTTCAGGGTAAAGTACGAAGACCCCCACGCAAACAAAGGGCTGGCTAGAGCCCTGGATGCCCGGCAGCAGAGCACAGGAGCGGTAAGTGGCCACGGGGCTTTGCACACCCCACCAGTAATGGGCCCATCCTCCCTGCCCACCAGGTGTGCCAGCTGTGAGGTCTGTTGGGACAGAGACTCCCAAAGCATTTAACACCGGCCAGTCTGATGGTGGTCATTTCCAATCGTTGCTAACCTGAGGCTGGATTGGATTTGGTATCTGAGTGATGTGAGGCTCCATAGCCCCTTCTCCAAGCCCCTCAGCAGAGACAAGGGTGGACTCTTTTTCTTTGGCCTGTAGACTCCCCGTCCCCACCCTCCTGGCGATCTAGAAGGTCAAGGACTGACTTGTTCCGCTAATGGGGCAGCCTCCCGAAATCCACTGGGAACCTCGAGGAAGGGGGGAAGAATGTTGGGGTGTGGAGGTGTTCAGATCCAGTCGTCCCCCTTCTGCAGAGGAGGGGTTGACCACTGGACAGATCCCTCACCACTGAACAGCGCCCCTGCTCTCTCTCTACCTGCTCCGGTAGCCTTTTCCACCACTCGCTCCCTCCCCGCCTTAAAAACAGCTCTGCATGCACGCTCTCTCTTAACCAGATGGAACCTAGTGCTTCCGCTGACGGAGCCCCACTAACTAACTGGATGGTGCGGCAAGGAATGGTGAGAAGGCCTGTAGCCAGCGGAGAGGAAAGAGAGCCGGGGCTGCTGGGCTAGAACGTGAAACTGGCACAGGGTCTGGGCATGCACAGCAGGCTGGCCAGCGAGGAGCCTGGCCAAACCAGTGTACATGAAGGGGACCCTGGTCTGGGCAGGTAGTAGAGACTAAGGAAAGGAGCCGGACACTGGGCCTCCCTCTCCTGGTGTAATCATGCTCCTGGGGAAGTCTGTGATCCAAAAGCACGAGTGTCTGTAGCTTGAGCTAAAAGGCCAGGTCTGCATAGGTGCACAGATCTGCATAGGTCCGGCGTTCATCCATCTAAGCGTTGAGTGCTGGTGCCCAGAGGGGGATTTGAACGGCTGCTGACCTCTGATCCTTGCGGCTGAGGAGTGTGCTGTGCTGTGCATGTTAACCCAGTGGGGGTGGTGTTCCCCTCTAGTACCTGGGCCGTGTAAATTGGTTTGAGGCTGCTCCTGTCTTGAAGCTAATGCCCGTGCTGTCTGAGCTGAAGGACCAGGCTCTTGTGCTTTCAGACCCAGAGGTCTCTGGTTCAAGCCCTGCAAATGTGCTGGCCGGGGCATCAATACACTCACAGCACTTCCCCTTTCAGGCTGAGGCTTCAGGCTTCCTCGCAGAGCCGCACCCGCAGAAACCTCTGGTTTGGGGAGTCCCCACATGCTATCGAGTTAGCTTGTGTAAATCTCTACCCCTGTGACCTCGGCGATCCCACTGGGAGAGACTGAAACCTCCCTAACTGCAGCCTGCACCCCCCAACCATGGGAACTGCCGGAGGACTGCCCCTCCCTCCCAGAGGAGCTTCATCTTGACTCCGGGGAGGCTGCGGCAGTATCCGTTCAGAGGCTGGTGACTGGTCTGGGGGAACCTGCTCTTGGGAGGAGAGGGATGCTGCTGTGGCTTTGCTATTCCTTGGAGGGTCCCATGGATTCGGGAGATGAAGGGACGACGTCCTGTGAAGCACCACCTCCTATTTCTGCTTGGGGAACCCTCTGCTACTGCTGCTTCTCTCTCAGCTGCTCCTGGGGCTTGCTCTTGGGATAAGGATCTGAGGCTTCTGACTGGTGTTGGGTGACTAGTGACCCCTGGCCACAAGAAGGGCCCCTCTCCCTTTTCACAGCAAAATCAGCTGATGGTGAAAGCACCCGTGACAGAGCCACTTCCATGGGGGAGCCAGCCGTCAAGTATCTCCACCTTAAATGTAGGAGTTTCCCCCTCCTGTGTGCATTTCCATAGCTTGGCTTGACATGCTGAGTACCACATCGATCCCCGATTAGATCTGGGCCTTCCTCCTTGCCAGGCTCACCTCTTCCTCACCTCTGATCCCTCAGTCGGGCTGTGACGCCAAACCTGTGGCAGCCCCATTGTTGGCAGCGCAGTGGGCTGTGATATCACATGCTGTGGAATGGCCTGAGAGGGGGGAGAGCATCTCTTGCTCGTTGGGGAAGACTCTGCAGGGATAGCAAGGGGAATCCAGAAAAGTACCACTGGGGAGGTGTGTTCCTGGCTGAGTTTCAGTCGGTGCTGCCCTTCCAGACCGAGCAGGGATGGCGAGGTGAATGAGCCCTGTCAGGGTGTAGGCCAGTGGCAGTGCCCTAGCAGCAGTCTCAAACCTCCTGATCCCTCCGACCCTTTTTGCTGGAAAACACATCTGTGGGTAGGGAGAAGGCATACAGTGGCACTCCTGGCTGGGAGAGCTGTGGGGGGATTGGCCAGTGGAACAAGGGTCTGGGTTCAATGAACCATGTGGGAGGGAGAGAGTTCCTGCAGGGATGAGTTGGAAAAACGTTTTTTTTTTTTGGTTGTTGTTGTCTCATTCCTCCTTTCCGCCCCAGATCCCGGTCTCCCAGGCCAGCTTCATGGAGGATGTCGAGCAGTGGCTCTCTACTGATGTGGTAAGTGAGGGGCAGAGCAGGGGCAGTTCCTTTGGCACTTCACTTACTGCTCAGGGTTGGCCATGAACTGTGTCTCCCCTCTGGCCTCTGGCGAGGCTTGAAATCCCTTGGGTGATGAATTTCCGAGACTCTTTCAGGTGGCAGCGCGGGCCAGGTCGACTTGGGCAGGGGTTTCCCTCACATTCCCTTCTTCATAGCACATGCTGACCTTCCCCTGCTCCTTTCACACTGCCGCCTCCCCAGCTCTCCTGATTGTCACTACGCCCTCCCCCACCTGCAAACACTGAGGCGTGTGCTTAGCTCTATGGGCCTGCATAGACTCAGTGAAGTCAGCCAGGGTTTTGGAGCAGGACCTCTTGACTGATGGGAGAGGGTGGGGTAACAAGACCAGGACAGACTGTGCAGTGTGCCTATGGCACACTGCTGGGAGGGGACAGCGGGGTGACCCCAGTCACCAAAGGTCTCCTGGCTTTGGGGTGAGCAAGGGGATCGGTGGGGTCTCTTGTGTGGCATGGAAGCAGAGGGTGTCTTCTGGAGGCCCTATGACAAGGCCCTCTGGCTGGCAAAAGGCTTCCAGAGAAATCTGATGTGGGTGAAGAGTTTTTCACACCCTCTGGCCAACATTGCCAGCTTTTACTGCTGGGGTGGGGTAGAGAAACCTCCTCCCCATTTCCTGTCGGGGGGGATGGATGGATGGATGGATGGATGGGGATCACAGTCCCATCTGCCTTGGTGGAGTGGAGCGCTGTGTCCACCTGAGGTGCTCAGGCCTGCTTTCTAATGTGCCTTCCTTCTTCTTTCCCAGGGGAACAAGACAGAGGATGCTAAGGGCGTCACCAGCGAAGGTAAAAGCCACCGGTCCCTCTCCTTCTTCCTGAGCCCTTCTCAGGCCAACTCCATCCTCCTCCTCGTCGCTAACTCTGTCTTCCCATCCCAGAGTTCGACAAGTTCCTGGAAGAGCGCGCCAAGGTGGCGGACCAACTGCCCACGCTCCCCAGCCCCGCGGCAGGGACCCCCGCCGCCTCCGGCCGGCATCAGAAGCAGGAGAAGGAAGACAACACTATGTTTGCCTTATGAACCCTACAGACTGGTGTGCAGTGGAGCAAGAGGACACGTGCTGTTGTGCTCCGTTCCTGCCAGGGGCGGAGAGAGGAAGGGCCCTGCGCCCCCTTTGCTCTCCTCTGATTCCTATCCCCCCTCCCCCCTTACCGATTTTAGGCTGCTTTGGGGTTAAGTTAATCATTGCTGTGTTTGGGGATATCACAGAGCAGGCTCCTGCAGGGCGCTGGCGAAGCTGCTGGAGATGTCGCCGCCAGACAAGGCTGGGGGTTGTGTTTTTGTGATGAGGGCAAGCAGAGGGCTCTCCCCACCCCTCTTTCTGGTGAAATCATTGTAACCCCTCCTGAGAACTGGGAGCTGCCTGCAGCTGGGATCTTTCCTGCCTGTCTGCTCCCTTTGACGGGCTGTCTCCCCCACGTCACGCTGGGGTGCTCTGTTCTGGGCTGCTCTTCAGAGTGGGTCCCCGCCCTTCTGACTGACCTTTGCCCATCCCGGGGTGCAGTGGGACGCGTAGGGGTGAGGCAGTGGCAGCGATTCTTATGGGGAGAGCACTGACAGCGGTGAGGGCTCTTGTATTCGTTTCCCTGTCACGTAAGCACATGTATGCAACACCCCCCGCTAACGTTCCCAGAATCCCATCTGTGGGCCATGTGATTTTGTTGCACGTAGCCCAGGTACCAAATCTCATGGCGGGATATGGGGATGAGGCTGCAAACGGTACCAAAGGTGCGTGCAATCTAACCTTGGAAAGGGGGGACCAAGGGGCAAATGTGCCTTCAGGAAACGCTTTGAGGTGAATTGGCTTGACTCTGATTTCCTTGAGTCTCCTCCCCCCGCCCCCAACTAAACTCCCCCCTTGACATTCAGCTGAACCTCCCCTTGTTCCTACTGTGGCCCGGGGGAGCAAGAGGAGAGCGTCTCGGAGAGAAAGTGGAGAACAGTTGAAGCAAATGATGCATGCTATGTTGGACAGCCATGGCGGGCGAGGGGTGTGCCAGGCCCAGGGCTCATGCTGACTATGCGATGTAATCTGGGAGACTTGCCTTTTGTATCGCACATTAAACAAGCAACGTCCTGACCCCCTTGGAGAGCGTGTGCTGCCGCAGTTGTGGGTGGAGGAACCTGAGGAGCCAGGCTGCTGAGAGCGGGCACCGGCTGGATGTGAGAGGGGAGAAGGGTGCCCTGGATGCTGAGAGCAGGCACCATCTTGGCATACGAGGGGAGAAGGGTGCCATGCTGTGGAGGTGGGCAATGTTTCGCCATAGGAGGCGAGAACGGTGCCATCTTGCTGAGCGCTTGCACCAGCTCAACGTGGGAGGGGAGCAGGGGCCTAGGACTGCTGAGAGCAGGCATTGGCTAGGGGAGAAGGGGGCCACAGCTGCTGGGAGCGGATACCATCTGACTCTTCTCATTGCAATCTCCCTGAGCCCCGCAGAGACAGAGGAAGAGAGTGCAAGAGCAGGGAGCAGAGCGGGCACGTGCATTTATGCACCTCTGCTGGTGCAAGTGCGGTAGCAGTTCAAGCTACCCTCCCTCTTTACAAGCGCTCGGTTTCGGGTCGAGTATGTGGCCTCCAGCTTTCCAAGATGATGGGAACATTCCCCCGGGGTTGCCCGGGAAGCAGGATTTCTCATTCCAATGCCTGTAGCTGCCTGTGATTTTTGAGGAGGGAGGAGTAAAGGACCGTGAACGGGAACTCTCCCTCCAGCTGCGGCAGAGGGATAGGACATGAAGGCTCAGGCTGTGCAGCAGCTCCAGCCCCTCATTCTCTCTGAATGCACTTTCATCTCTGCCAAGTTTACCATCCTTTTGTGCACGTGTGGGTCCACCAGAGGAGGGGAAGGAACTGCCAATCGCCCTCTGTCCCACTTCTCCCAGTTACCCCCTGATGTCTTGGTGCGGTGCCCTGCTGATGTCCTGAAGCAAGGAGGAAGTTGATTTGTTGTTGCTGACTCCCAAAGATTTGTCTCCCTCTGGGTGTAATGATTTTAGGTGTCTCAGTCAAGTCCCTGATTGGGACAAACGTCCGCCTCACAAAAATGTGCACCAGTTACTCAGGGCATTGTAAGGGTTAATTGGGTCAGGTTTGTAAAGTATGCTGTTGGAGTTGAAAAGCGAAATATAAGTGCTTCATGTTTCTGTTATGTGTATGTTATGCGGGTGCCTAGTGCATTCCAGGAAGAGCCAGTCCAAGTCCTCTGAAACTAAAGGCCCAAGCCTCAATTGGGGTGGGGAGGGAGGTGAGCCACAAAGCCCAGAGAGCACCTGATTCCAGGGGAATCAAATACAAAAACCAAGATGGGAGTGCAGGTCACAGGCCTCCAATGACAGAAACGGAGCACAGAATTCTGCACCCACGGCTCTTCTAAGGACACAGGGAGCCAGTGGACACCACCCAGGCCCTGCAGTCTCAGAGCACCGCTCCATCAAACTACTTCTGGGCTGAGAGATGGCCATCTTGGCCCATGGCAGGAGCAGGCTGACAAAGAGCTCTTGCGAATTTGTGGGGCCATGGATGGCATGTGCAAACTGCAGAGCCGAAGGGAAAAGGGCAGCCACAACCACAGCAGGAGGAGCTGGAAGTGGGGCTGTCACAAGTTTGCAGGGGGTGACCACTGAAGATAAGGTGGGTTTCACAGCAGATTTCTGTTAGGACCCCATTTCCACGTGCTCAGGGCTTGCTCAAACCTTCTCCTGTGGTGACTGAACTCAGGCTTGAGGGGCAACAGAACTAAAACATGGGGGAGGATGCAGTTTCGTGCAGGGATGGCCTCATTAGAGGAGCCCCAATTCTAGCATCTGCTGTAGCCATCATCAAAAGAACCCCAAAGCCAACTTAACCAGGGAGACGGTCCCCTCCCCCCCTGCAACCCTTGGGGTGTGGTTCTAGTAGTCTGCTATTCTCGGCTGGTAGAGCAACCCCAGGGGTTGCTCTCCCATACACAGGCGATATCACAATGTCTCCTGTATTTTGCCATCGTGGTCCAGCAAGGGCACCCACTCTCAGGCTTCCAGCTCCCCAGCTGTTGCCTCTCCTGCGTGGAGACCTGCCTCTCCCTCCCTTCTGACCAGGTATTTCCAGGCTGCACAGTTCCCTGCCTTCACTGTGTTACTCCCATCAGAGACAGGGTGCCCAAGGACCCCTGCTCGCTTTCTCCTTCAAGGTGGTTAACAGATATAATTGCCACAGTTATAAGTCACGCACACAGCACTTTCTGTGCCGGCCGGCCTATGTTATGCTTAAGGTAAAAAGTACAACAGATAAAACATATTAAAAAGAATTAAAGAACCTGTATGCGTGCTAATAAGCTTACCAGTGATCACCCCAATTCTCACGGGCTCTTGCAGGAGTAGGCCTTCAACACCCCAGCCATGGGCTTTTTTTTTTGTGGTCACAAGTTCACTGCAGCTTCAGCTCAGCCCAAGCACCTAGTCTTACGGGGCCTCCGCAGACCCAGTTCTTCCAACCCTTCCTTAAGAATTCCCTCTGTGGATCAGGGCTCCTGTCTGTTTGCTGGATCAGGAAGAAGGCCCTAACCCAGTTTAAAACCACACTATTTATCCAAAACCTCTTTCTTTGTCTGTTGGTCCCTGGATAATCTAGTTTGAACTAGAATATGCGTCTCTCTTGGGGGGGATGGCTTCAAAGGGCTGACGGCAGAGGACATATACTAGCATCCCTGCCATTAGAGATCGTACATACAATGCCACAAAAACATACAAAATTTGCATTTTTAATACAGTGGGCTTCAAACCCTAATTCAATAAGGTTTGTCTTAATTCCTTAAAGTTTGCCCAGGATATACTGCTGGGGGAGGGGGATCTGTGCCACGGCGCATGCTCAGAATTCAGGTGCTGTGCAGAATTTTTTTTTCCCCTGCAGAAAAGACATTCTGCTGAAAATGTGATGCAGTTACACCTTTCACCCACTAAGGGACGCTGTGGTACCAGAACAGCAGCTGGAGCCCCAGGCCAGGCCTAGCTGGCAAAAGGGAAGAGAAGAGGCTGCCTTTCTCAGTGCCCTGCCCAGGGGACCACAGGTCAGGAGGCACAGGATATGGGGGGATGAACAGCATGGGGCACATGGGGCTGCTGGGGGTCACAGACTGGGATTCAGAAGGGCTAGTGGGGGTGACAGACTGGGGCAGGGGCTGGATGGGAATGGGGGTGCAGGGACACAAGGATAGGGGAAGAGGTGAAGGGACACATGGGAAAAGAGGGGTAGCTGAGTGGGGTTGCAGCACCACATGGGGATTGGGCAGCAGGGTGGCTGACTGGTGGGAGGGGTGTAGGGACACGTGGGGACAGGGAGAGGGAGTGGCTGAATGGGGATGCAGGGACTCAGGGTGGGCGTGTAGAAATACAGAGAAAGAGAGGGGTGGGTGCAGGAACACATGGGGACGGGCAGATGTGCCTGACTGAATGAGAGAGACTGGGGTGAGTCAGGATTCCCTCCCCGCCCAAAAAAAACCTTGTTCCATACTTCTCCCACCCACACCGAACAAGTCTCCAAGTTCACACCACTTCCCAGCAATTACTTCCCTCTCCCTCTGTGTTACTCCTGACTCCCCCAAGCCTTTGCACAGCTTCTGAAGGGTGCGGGAAATACGTTTCTATATTGTAGTTTAAATGAATTATCGTTCAGGGTTCTGTATTAATATGACTAGTGAGGAATCTATTCATCAAAAAAACCCACATTTCTGGAATCTTTTTTTGTTGTCTGTCTTGTTACAGACATAGTTACTGGCAGGTATTTTGAAATAAATTACCAAAATAATTGAAACTGGCATGATTATGTTGTGTTGCTTCGACAAATAAAATTTGCAGAATTTTAGAATATTGGGTGGAAAAAAATTAATTTTTTGGTGCAGAACTTTTAAATTTTGGTTGCAGAATTCCCCCAGGAGCAAGGATGTTACAGGATATTGTCAGTCTGTCACAGGGAGTCGTGCCCAGATTTCAGGAGGTACAGAGGTGGTTTAAAGCTACTTTCTCCAACCACCAGGCTGTACTTTGGGATGGATGCAGCTCAGAATCTGGCATGGAGAGTCCGCAGGTCCCTGCTGCCTCCATCCACAAATGAAGAATGTAATATAATGGAAAAGCTTATGTACCCTTTCCAGAGAAGATCAAAGATCAGCACTCTCTCTGAGCTCCCTATCTAAAATAGACAGAGCCTGCAAGATAGAAGGCAATAATAAAAGAACTTCGCAGACCTGAGAGATGGTTCCTCTAACTACAGACCCAGAGTGCTATAGGTAGAATGGGAACTAATACAGGGCTCTGTGTCTCCTTGCTGTCCTTCAACTGGCCCTCACCAGCTGGTTGGGTTAAGAGGAGTTTCTTCTTTAGAATACTTTTTATTGTGAATTTATTTTTAGAGCTTTTGAAAGGTGCCAGGCTATTAGATGACTGGGATTGGTGGGCAGAGCCCACCAAAGCAACAGAAGGCCTACCCCCTCAACTGAGGGACGGCCACAGAGCCCAGTCATCAACTGTTAGCCCTGGAGAGTTGGGATGTTTTATTTGTCCAAAGAATATGTGCCATCCTGGCAGCACAAGTGCAAGGTTCACACTAACCTACCAACATGCTTTAAATCTGAGCTGGAGAGACCTCCTTGTGGCTATACGTTCCTTGGCCTCTCTGTTGAGGCTACCAGCATTGTAAAATTCAGGAAGCTATTTTTATGAGGACGCCTGTCCACTGGGAACTGGATTGATGCTATCTTACTAACTTAACAAGGCCCAACAGATGGTGGTAATGTGTAAGCGCTGCAGAGTTGGAGTCTGTTGGAAGCAATAACCTACAAATGCAAGGTCCTGAGAGAGTGTGTGCGCGCGCGTGTGTGTGTGTACACACTCAGACTTTTAAGCACAGTTAAGCATGTACAGAGTAAATAAGTAACGTAATTCCACAAGACGCTCTCGTGGTTTGATTTAAATCCGTCACTTTCTTCTCCATCGCCACCCTGAAACACCAGGCCAGAACATGTAGTGCTGCGGGTGAGGCGCAAACCGCCGTACAGGCAATAGTGCCTCACGAAGCTGCCTCACTACCACGGCAACTTACCATGCCTAGGAGTCATTTTATGAGTGTTGCTGTGGTGAACTCGGCTTGGAGGGACCAGGGCAAGATTGCAGTAGTTGGGGCCTGTTCTGACAGTGGGGTTGCGGGGTGCTCCCTGCACAGCCCAGGGGCCCAGAGCACCAGGGCGTAAGGTGAGGGGGAGGCTGAAGTCATCCTGGCCCAGCGACTGGGCCAGGACTGCAAGAAAGAAGGTCTATATCGGAATTTGTGAGATATGTCCCTCACCTGTTAAAAAAGTCACCAGCTGCCACTGCCCCCCAACCAGATGTCAGAGGGTAAAGGGGAACCAAAGGCTGCAGGAGAGCAGGCCAGAGGCAACAGCCTGGGAGCTGGCTATGGAGGGAAGGCCAGGGGCTGGGACTGAAAAGCTCAGAGTCAAGCTGGGAAGCAGCTTGTGGCTGGCAAAGGGGCTAGCAGTAATCGTGACAGGCACGTAACTGGGAGCCGCCTGTAAGCAAGGGCACCGTGTGGATGGGCCTGAAGGAGCCTACGGGTGCCAGACAAAAGGACTGGACTCCGGCTAGGGGATTTGCGGGCCAGTGCTTGAGTACCCCTGGAAGAGGGGTGGCTTTGTGCGAGCATCCCTGACACTCAATCTGAGGAGCCCTCTCTTCATAGCCCTGGACTGGACTGACACTAGGGGCTGGGAGGGACCTGCTGTGTAGCGTGATCAGACAGCAAGTGTGAAAAATCGAGACAAGGGGTGGGGGGGTAATAGGTGCCTATAGAAGACAAAGCCTGGAATGTCGGGACTGTCCCTCTAAAATCGGGACATCGGGTTACCCTACTGCTGTGTGTGGGGTATTATCCCCTTTTGTTAGCAGCTTTAAAGCAGTTGTGTCTTGGGTACCTACCTTGTTTCTGGGAGCCCTAATAAAGCAACCCTTTATCTTTCATCTGAACCTGCTGAGAGCTACAGCCCAAAGGGTCTATTGCTCAGAGCACTTGCTCCAGTCAGACCTATACACAACCAAAACTCTGGGGCAGGTGTACCACACCACTTGCAATGAGATTGAGTTATTTACAATATTAGTCATGAAGTAAATGGAAGCTGCTATGGTTTCAATTATTTTAATGCCAATGATTCTATTCATAGCCTCAGCTCCAGGATGTTTATTGCTGATGGAAATAACTTCCTCAAATAACAGTGATGGGGGCACAAAATCCATGTGGAAAGTAGGGCCTTTGGGATTAAAAAGAGGGCTATCGGAGAGGTGTGTGCAAAGAGGGTCATCTAGACCACAGGGGCTGTGAAAAGAGAAAGCAAAATGGGAAATGGTGAGGAGAGAGGCAGACAGGGAAAGCAAAACTATTATAACAGGAAGGGAGAAAAGAGACAGCGAAGAAAGAGGAGTGAGGAAATGGTCAGAGAAGGTGAGAAGATTGTAACTGCAGTAGGTCTGGGGCAAGAAGATTCAGGGGGCATGCAGGGGACAATTGACCCTAAGGGGGTACTCTAGCAAAAATAAAGGGGGAAGCCCTTTAGAGCAGTAGATGGGGCTGTCTTTCCTCCCAGAGTGCGTAACAGACTGCAGGAATGGGTGGAGGATTGAATGATCTACCCAAACAACAACATATCACCCTCCACCAAAAGTAAATTCCAATAGCCTCTTGCTGTTCCTGATAAAGAACAAGCCAAAAATGCTGTCATAACCACCTTTCGCGGGAGACACTAGCTTCTGACCAAACACTGTGAAACTGAAGCATTTGGTCTCTTTGAATTAAGAAAGGTAAGACTATGATTGCAATTATTTGGATAACCTGTGAAAAGGGGCTATGCCTCAGCCCCAGTGGAGTGGTGATCCCCTGCATGTCTTTGTTATTCTGACCTTTTCCAAGTCCGTCTCTTTTTGGTTGTGGATTGTTCATTTGGTAGATGCTTGAATCACGCTCTAGACTAGCCGCTGAAATGGAATTCTGGGTTTAGCAACTGCTCTGAACTACTGAGGAAGGGCACTTGCTGCTTAGCCATGTAGCCCCCTGCTGAAGCTTTACCACATCACTGAAATCTTCTGAGGAAAAGCTAATCTATGTGCCTGTCAGGTGGGAATGATCTGCCTAGTACAGAATAGTAGCAGCCCCGGGAGGGAGTCACCACAGACCACCAGCTGACATCTGTAGACATTGATTGCTTGTTAGTGGAAATTAGTGGGAGGAAGGGTTTGAAGGTACCACAAAGGACCTTTGGACTTTGAGGGTACTTTGGAAGAAATATCCATGGACCCATAGCCTATCCACTGGACCCATGGTATTACACTGCTCTGATTTAAGAAATTGGGGGTCGGGAGCAAGGATTGTATAGGCTCTGCATTCCCATCCCAGCACTTCCTCTTTCCCATCTGTTCTTTGCCTTACAAAATCTTGTAAACAGGAGGCAGCTTCTGATTCTGCTTCTCTCTGCAAGAGTCTGATTGGATTCACTTCCTTTTTCTGACTCCTGGGTTATTCAGAGTCACAGAACCAGAAAAGAAAGGGAGGCGGCTATCTGTCTGTCTCAGTCAAAAAGTTCTTTGTGTGGTGGTGTCTTTGGGAGTAATACTTCTTCCGTTCATTTCTGTAGGCCTGCTCCTTCCATGTCGCTCCTCTTTCTCTCTAGCTCTTCAAGTGCCTTCGGTTCCTACTTGGCAGTCCAGCCAGTGTCTCTGTTCGGTCCATGATTTTTAGTGTCTAGCAGAGTTATGAATTTAAGCTCCAAGGCTCATCTTTTGAAGGTGTTGTGCAGGTTTCCTTTGAGGATGAGGACTGACGGGTCACATATAGAGAGATTGCTTTGTGAAAAGTCTTCCACAGGTGATAGGCTGTTTTTGTCTTTTCATCATTTCCCATGTGAGTTCATCTGAGAGCATAGTGATTGTCTGGTATCCCCCACATAGTAGTTACTGAGGCATTTAGTGCACTGGATGAGGTGCACCACATGTTGTGATAGATGTGTGTAGGATCCCTGGATTTTCAAGGTGTGTTATGGGAGGTGTTGATAATGGTAGCAGTGGAGATATGTCTGCAGGTTTTGCATCTGTTGTTCTGGCAGGGACAGGTGCCACTTTGAATTGGTGTGTCCTGGTCCATGGAGAGCTTGCTTTTGATGATGAGCTTGGAGAGGTTGGGGTTGTTTGAAGGCCAAAAGTGGGGTTATGGGATTGTAGTTGTTTCAGGATGGGGTGCCATCAAGTAAGGGTTGCAGTTGTTTAATGATACCCTGTGGGGTGGTATCTGACAACTAGGCGTGTGTGGTCAGAGGGGATTTTCTTTCTGTAATGAAGCAGGTTCTCTTGGGATATTTGGATGGCATGTTCTATGATGGGATCTACTTCTCTGGTGGTGTGTCCTTGTTTGGTGAAGGCAATTTTAAGTGTGTTAAGATATATATCCTGAACTTTCTCCTCAGAGCCTGTTCTATGGTATCTGAGTCGCTGGCTGTAGATAACAGATTTCTTGGTGTGTTTGGGGTGATCATGGGAACTATGAAGGTAAGTGTGGTGATCCATGGGTCTCTGGTATATAAGTGTCCGTAGGGTTCTGTTGTTGAAGCTGATTGTGGTGTCCAGGAAATAGATGCTAGTGTGGGAGTTGCTGAGAGTACAGTAGACAATAACTATTGTGTGATGCTGGAGAACATTGTGAGAGAATGCACAGAATGGAGGCTACTCTAGCAAAGGCCCGGTCTACGGGAGGTACGCAAGTGACGTAAATCACTTGAGCATCTCCCATCGATTTTGCAGCATCTCCTCTGCGCGGCGTCCACACTGTGCTGTGTCGAAGGGAACAGCGCTCCCTTTGACGCAGCACCACTCCACTTACCGGTGTTGTTTTCCTGCGTTGCTTACTGGATCGACTGAGCGTGTCTACACAGACCGCTCAGTCAATCCAGAGCAATTGATGTGACGGCAGCGAATTTGCCGCTGTCAATGTAGACCCAGTCTTAGTCTGTAGCACCAATCTTAGTATCTAAGCACCGCTGTCCCTGGAATTTTTGGCTTTAAACTCTGTTTAACATTGAGACGCTCTCTGTTAAGGTCTTTATGGGGAGGTTGAGTCAAACTCAAAGACCTTCATGAGGTCTTCCACTGGCTGCTCACCAAATAATCTGATATGTTCCTGGTGGCTTTCTGCCTTTCTAATCTGTAGGAATATTACTGAATAATAATTAGTATCGACATAGTATTTTTAATCAACAAAGCACTTTACAGATATGAACTTGGTCTGGCAAAATTACTCCTGTTTGCATGTGCATTTTTCCTTTTTTTTTAAAGCACAAGTAAAAAAACATTTCTGGTCTGGCCACACACTTCCTGAGCAGCCTGAGGCAAGTCACTTAATCTTTTGTGCCTCAGTTCGCCATCTCTAAAATAAGACTTCCTTTGTCTCCAGGATGGAGACTCTAATTACAATGTATTTATACTGCACTGAACCCCATAATAATAATACCTTGTGCTTATCAACCATAAATCTCAAAGTGCTTTACAAACTAGGGTGTTATCATTCCCATTTTGCACATGGGTAAATTGAGGCACGGGGAGGTGAAGTGATTTCCGAAAGTCACAGCAGGCAAGTGGTAGAGCCAAGAATAGAACCCAAGTCCCCAGCGTGCTTGTTCAGCTTTATCTACTAGGCTGCATTGCCTCAGCACGGCCCAGATCTCGGATGGGGCCTTTAGGAGCTACTATAATACAAATAATAATTGTGGTTCATTATCCTCAGTAGCATGGTAAAGAATAAATGAGTAGCTATGTGACCCATCCGTGCCTAGGGTAGACTACCTGAACATGCCAAGATCAGGGCAGGCTGCAAAAAGGGAGCAGATTCTCCCAGCACTGGTGGGTGACACTGAAGTCAGACTTCCCAACCAATCACAAACAGTGCTTCTGATTCCCCACACTGGTCATCAAGAAGGTTAAAAAATATATACACAGCCCCCTTTACTGCATTTCAGTTTCTGGCTCTCTATCAGTCACTAGGTCTAGTAAAGAGATAAGTTATTTAAAACTCTATGCTTTTTACCAAAAGGTTCTCCTGACCCCAAAGGGTCAGCCACAGTACCAGAGCAATATGTTTGGATCTTACCCACAATCCCATGCTGCCAGCCAATCCTTTAGTAAGTAAAATTAAAGGTTTATTATAAAAGGAAATAAACAAACTATAAGAGAAATGTTAAAGGATTAAAGCAATCAGATGCATACAAATGATTTGAAAGGCCCTATATATGAGGTTTTCATTAAAATTGTGGAGTTTGCAGGCTGGTATAGTCCCTCTGGTGTACATCCAGTACCTGGATGGGTCTCAGTCTTTTGTTTCACAGCTTCAGTTTAGATGAGTTGATTCCAGAGGTGGGTGAAGACTGAAGAGTCAAGATCAAATGGATGTGGTGTGCAGCTGCCTTTTATGTCCCTTTTACGTGCTGTTTTTGGAAATCTACAAAAATAAGATGGCATCCAGGATCAAGTGAATAAATCACCTGGTGACTCATACATTGTAACCCCTGGGTCCTTTCCCTGGGCTTATTGTATCTTTGAGTTCCCTTGATGAGCCATTAAGCAGCTAGTGCTGTAACCATCCTCTTTGGGGTGTTGCCCAGAAACACAGCACAAACTGACAAACAGATATGCCTTATATATTTCTAACCCAGATTACAAATAGGACACACACACTTAAACAATATCATCATACTTGACAAATTATACCCTTTCTAATGGTACCTGACATGGCACATTTCATATGAATTATTGTAATTCTGAAATATTGGTGTTAAATAATATAAATGGTCCCCCCTAATCCAGACAGCGCCACAAATGATTGTGCCTGGCCTGGCAAATTTTGCAAGGGGGCATTAACTAATCCACTGCATCTGCTTGTTTAACAATCAGAGCGTGTCAGATACGTTTTCTGGTGGCTAAAACGACAAGAGTCCTGTAGCAATTTAAAGACTAACGAATTTAATTTCTGCAGGCATAAACTTTCGTGGGCTGCCACCCACTTTGTCAGATGCAGGTTGTGGCTGTTAGTCTTGCTTCCAGGATTGTCGCTGTTTGTCGCTCTGAAGTCTAGAATGTTTGTTGAGCCAGTGTGAAGCGGTGGAAACAGCTGTAAGCATGGCTGAGAGCTCTTTTTGTTCAGAACATCACTGGATCCGTGGTCTGTTACCATCTGGTTTGTAAGTTCTCTGCTATTTTGACTTCACTAATCACACCCAGGGGTGGTGGGTATAATAGACCTCCAGACGCGTGAGACATAGTGGCCCTGCCTCTTCCCGTCCCTGCTCCGCCCCTTTCCTGAGGATCCCACACTGGCCGCTGCATTGCTTCTTTTACTCCCCGGGATTCGGAGCTGTGCCGGGTGCTGGTTGGGGTTCAGGGCTGTGCCAGATGGTGGGGGGTTGGGGCTGGGCCAGGTGGCAGTGGGCTGGCCGGGGTTTGGGGCTGCACCAGTGGGCTGGCCAGCAAGAGCTGGGGTTGGGGGGATGAAGGTTGAAAAGGCAGAGTGAGGGGGAGGCAGAAGGAGCAGGGAGAGGCCCCATGGAAGGGGGCGGGCAGGGGGCTAGCCTCCCCAAAGGGGGGGTGCATGTGCCAACCACGTTCACACCTAATAAGATGTACAGCTACAGTAAGGCCTGTATCTACACCATGCCAAGAGTCCGCTGACCATTGTGATATCAGAGGTAACTCAACCAACCACTACCGTTGTTCTACAGCTAATTTGCATGCAATAGATTCGTTGGTTGAATGAGGGAGGCAGCACGTTACTTGGCCCAACAGCCACACCTGTGCACTCAACCACCATTTGCACAAATCTCCCAGCACACCCCACCAACACCAGTCCACGCAGCCACCCACACAACGCAAAACAGTACGCGCAAAACCCCAAACTCACGCAACCCCACACCGCAGCACATGCCCCTCATTCATCATCCACACGACTCCCCCAGCATAACACAAACCACGCACAAATCAACACAATCACCCACACGACACCACGACAGTAACCCCAAGCTAAAGCCTAGAATGTCTGCTGAGTCAATGTGAAGTGATGGAAACAGCTACAAGCACGGTTGAGAGCTCTTTTTGTTGAGAACGCCACCAGGTTCAGTCGGCCCTGGGATTCGCAGTCTGTTATTGCGCAGTTTTTAAGTTCTCAGCCATGTTTGGCTTTTTTACACACAGGACTACGAATTACACTCGTGCCGTGGCTTTCAGCCACTAGTATATGACGCACTGCAGTCTGACACTGCAGGCACTTACGGGTATGTGTACACGGCAGAGTGAAGTCGACACACTTAAAGTCGACTTTCACCCGCCGATTTTTGGAAGCCGCTGGAGCATGTACACACCACGCGGTTTGCGCCCGTCTCGTGCATCCACACTCACCATGCTTGTTTCGACATTCAAAGCAGTGCACTGTGGGTTGCTATCCCACAGTGCAACTAGCCACGGTGGCTGTTGGGACAAGTTTCATCGTCCCATGATGCAACGCTCCTTCCCCCTCCCTTCTTCCCCCAAACAAACAGGAAACCTATTTTCGCGCCGTTTTTTTATGCTGCGTGCTCACCATTGCTGCAGAGATTTAGAGCAAGCTCAACTCTGCACTATTATTGTGAGTGTCACAAATACACCGCGGCTTACCATCGAGTATTTTCGAAGTAGAGCAAGAAGCTGAAGCACAGGCAACAGCGATGCCACAGAGGCTGCCCTGCTACAAGCCATCGAGTGGAACAATTCCAATTCCTGCTGCAGGCTGTAATGCATCATCTTCAGTCTGTGGAGTGCCAGTTCTGGTCCCGGGAAACAAGCACAGACTGGTGGGACTGCATCGTTATGCAGCTGTGGGATGATGACCAGTGGCTGCAAAACTTTCATATGCAAAAGGCCACTTTCCTTGAACTTTGCTCGGAGCTGGCCCCATCCCCGAAGTGCGTGAATACTCGCTTGAGACAAGCTCTGACGGTGGAGAAGCGAGTGGCCATCACTCTGTGGAAGCTGGCAACCCCCAACTGTAGCCGCTTGGTTGGGAATCAATTGGGAGTTGGTAAATCCAGAGTGGGCGCCGCCATGATTCAAGTGTGCAGGGCCATCAATAGACTTCTGCTACAAAGGATAGTGACTTTGAGAAATGTGCAGGACACAGGGGACGGGTTTGCCATGATGGGATTCCCAAACTGCAGGGGGGCTACTGATGGGACACACATCCCTATCTTAGCGCCTGCCCACATAGCAACCGAGTATATAAGCCACAAGGGGGACTTTTCCATAGTCCTGCAGGGCCTTGAGGATCACAGGGGTCGTTTCACTGACATGCGTGGAGTGGTCTGGGAAGGTGCGTGACGCGTGCGTGTTTTGGAATTCAGGGCTGTTCTCTAAGATGCAGGCGGGCACTTTCTTCCCTGACCAAAAAATTCACATCGGGGGTGTGGAAATGCCCATAGTGATCCTGGGGGATCCTGCTTACCCCTTGCTCCCTTGGCTAAACAAGCCATACACCAGGCACCTTGACAGTGACAAGGAGTGTTTTAATAACAGGTTAAGCAGTTGCAGAATGGCTGTAGAATGTGCCTTTGGACAATTAAAGGGCAGATGGAGGAGTCTCCTCACTAGGCTGGACATAAGTGAAAAGAACCTCCCGTTGGTGATATCTGCATGCTGTGTTCTTCATAATGTGTGTGAAGTAAAGGGGGAGAGGTTCCCCCAGGGTTGGGCTATGGAGGCAGAAAGACTGGCCACCAATTATGAGCAGCCAGATGCCAGCAGTATGCTGAGAGCTAACCGCAGAGTGCTTTGCATTAGAGAAGCTTTGAAAACCAGGTTCTGCAATGAGATGCAGGACTGATTTCTGTTCCTGTATGTTGTTTGCCTTTGCTAAACATCCCCCCTGCCATCGATATCTGTACCCTCCCGACCAAGATATGATTTAATAAAGAAATGTGTTCAAAATGATGCAAACTTTTATTTATGAACATTCAAGTCATGGGAGCAGAGGGGAAGTGTTCATTCACGTCTGAAGGGGTAGTGTGGTTACTTGCAGGCCAACTGTCAGCAGGGCTGCCGCTGCTTTCTGCTCACCTCCACCAGGGTGAAGGCCATCACATATTGCAGCCTGGCCATTCTCCTCTGAGACCTCTTGGAGGTGAGGGAGGGGCAAGGCAGCAAAGCCCTAGGTGAGGAGCCTTATGGAGGAGCTGCAGCGGGACTCTGTCCGGCCTCTGATCCTCCTGAAACTCCAGAAGCCACCGGAGCATATCTGCCTGGTCACGCATGATTCACAGCATCTCCTGCATGGTACTGCGATCATGCTCCTGCATTTCTCTGCGACTCTACCTGTCCATGTCCATATTCTGGGACAAGGTCAGTTGCCACGCTCTGAGCTCTGTCTCTGTAGCCGCAGAGGAGTTCATGAGCTCGCCAAACATGTCATCTCTTGATCTTTTTTTTTTCCTCTTTCTAATCTGCGATAGTCTTTCCGCAGCATTTCTAGAGAGTTGGGCCAAGGCCGAGGAGTCTACAGAACGAAAAGAAATTCACAAGGCAGCCATTGTTAGCAGACTAAAGAAAATGATACAACTGCAACTATGTATACAATATTCCCCATGCAGTGCACAGGGCAAACCCAGACCCTCATTCCGTTCCTAACATCCCAGAAGGGTCTGTTCGCTGTGCTCTTACAGAGATGGTAAGCAAGGGGATCTGCGGACAGCGCGGGGCGGGGTTATAGTCTCTTCTGAAACCAAATCAAAATAATTAAAGTGACTTGGTAGGACACTACAATGGGGAATACAGAGTTATAGGGCATCTGCTGTATAGTTTGGGTATTTTAAACATGCGTCGTCTTCCCTAGGTGACCATGAGCGATATCAGTCTCCTGAGGGTAACGTACAAGGAAAGGGAAGATTTGCTGCATGCAGCGGGGTACCAGTCTGGTCCTTATGCCGCTACGCTGTGTTCCGCCATGATGCTGGCTCCCTTGACTGCAGCGTGGCGCGGCAAAGTATCCTACCAGGGAGGGAGGAACAAGGCAGCCCTCTCTCGAAAACTTTTGCAACGGATAACAGATTACCTACATGAACGTTCCCGTGAGATATCAACTGATGATTATCAGAGCATATCTCATCACATAAATAATCTGTTCCGGGGGTAACCCCCCCCCCCAGTAAAGTCTGCTAAACTCCTGAAATCCCCTTCCTGGCCCCTCCCTCCCAATGTAAAAAGACAGAACTGCTAAGAAGAAAAAAAACTCACCAGATGTGCCTTCCCCAGGATCATTATTGCTGTCCTGTGTGCTGCTGGACTGCTCTGGGGTCAGGAATAGGTCCTGACTGTCTGGGAGAACGGCCACCCCTCTCTCCTGCACCCTGCTCTCCTCAGCCTCCTCCTCGTTCACAGAGTCGTCCTCATTGTCCATGGACTGTGATCTAGTGGAGGTATCGATGCTGTAGAGCGGCTCTATGGTGGGGTCACCACCGAGAATTTCATGCACCTCCTCGTAGAAGCGGCATGCTTTTGGCGAGGAGCCAGAATGGCTGTTAGCTTCCCTGGCTTTCTGATATGACTGCCGCAGCTCCTTGATCTTCATGCGGCACTGCTGCGCGTCCCTGTTGTGTCCCTTCTCCAGCATGCCCTGAGATATCTTCCTGTAAATGTCCAAATTCCTTTTGCTGGCTCTGAGCTGAGCCAGAACGGACTCCTCGCCCTACAGACCAATGAGATCTAAGACCTCTGGTCGACTCCATGCTGGAGCGCGTTTGGGCTTTGCAGGAGCCAAGAGGAGCACAGCGACAAAGCTCTCTCCACAGTGGCTGCCCAAGAAATGAAAATTCAAATTTTCCCAGAGCATGAGGGGAGGGGCCATTTCCGAGTAGCGTGACCATGTAACAGCAGAACGCAAATGTCCAGAGCGGTTACAACGGGACATTGTGGGATACCTCCCAGAGGCCACAAATGTCAAATTACATTACGTTCTGTCTACACTGATGCAAAATGGAACCAATAAATTCGAATTACGTGCTACGTCACTTGCGGAGGTGGTTTTATTATGTCGACTTTTGCCACAATTTTAGTCGACGGAACTGCCGTGCCGGTGTAGACGCAGGGTTTCGGAGACAGACGTAAGTGACGTTACGTCGACCTCCGTCGCCAGCATAGATCAGTGAATAACTTAACTCAGTCCCAATGTTGTTTTCACACTGTAGACTCAAAACCAGGAATTCTGCTACTTTGAAGCACAGCAATTTACAGCTTGTTCTGGTGTAAAGTAGAGTTGTGAAGAGGTTGGGGAAGGCAGTTAGGTGGGGTGACTGATTTGTTTTTAAATGCCAAACAGGGTCCTGGCCTTCTGGCAGGCTGCCCCCCACCTTGGCTCCCCGTTCCCCACTGAGAGTCAGGGAAGCTGCCCAGATCTTCTAGCCCTGACTCCCAGCCAGGATTGTGGGGTCCAGCTATCCAGGGGAATTTCTGGGGCTGTGAGATTGACAAGAATGACAGCCAACAGTTGATCTAAGGAACGCACTGTCTGCACAGACACTGTGTCACCCTATCTACACCAACATAAGCCCTAGGCCTCTCGCTGAGGTGGTTTTATTATGTCGGCGTAGCAGGGGAGTTACATCAGCTGGAAGAGCATTTTAGTGTGTACACCTCTACTGTTTTGTCGACCAAAGCTGACTTTTGTCGACAAAACTGTGTAGTGTAGACCAGGCCTCAGACTGTGCTCTTTTGCTGAGGAGGAAATTTCTGATTTTCTTTGTTTTACAACCTTCTGCTGTTTATGAAAGTGAACAAAGCTGTATTTTATTTAGCTGGTCTGCCCCCTGACATGCTGGTAACTTGGGCAGCTGTGCGTCTCTATCAGAAATCCCATCTGTTTTGTGAACTCTGTAACCACAGAACAGCAAACTCCAAAAATGCACAGAGCAACTCCAGGAGCCCTGTGCCTGGATTATGCTGACTAACCTTTTCGAGGGCCTCCAAAACCACGTGCAGGTCTCCTCATTTTGCTGAGTCACTGTAGTATGTGTTTGCCTCTCCAGATTGCTGTGTAAAGTTTCAGTCAAGGGGCTTTTTTTGCTGAGTCACGGCAGGCCAGAGGCCCATGTGAGGCTGTGTATTAATCAAACAGTTTCCTGTTTTCTTGCCTGAGGTTGCAGCTGCTTCAGTTGGCTCTAGTCCTGCTTTGAAAACAATCAGACCTCAGAAGTAGCTGGAAATACGTCTAAACCAGTGGTTGCCAACCTTTTTGCCTCGAGGGCCACAAATATAATTTCTACAACCTGAAGGGCCACCAGTCTATCAACTCATAAAAAAATGTATTGACATATAGACTGTTAAGGGCTACAAATCACTACATATTTAAAGTAAACATTTTGATGCTACTGTGCTCATTTTTACATTCACTATTTTACCGCTACAAATCACTCTCAATGTGTGTCACACTCACAGACAAAGCACTCCGATAGATGAGTGACTGCCTCTACACACTGAAGCACATGACCTGGCAGCTAAGTCATGGTGGTGGCCTGCTAAGTGCAGGCCAAACTGGAAGGCACTGATTTTTAGAGCCTTCCCCTCCTCAAGCATGGTAGGTCCTGGCTACTCCACCAGCAGCCCCTACCCCACTGTAGCCAGACGGAAGGAGTTGTTGATCTCCCGTCCCCTGGCTGCAGCAGGGAAACTGCACGAGTCATGTAGCCCTGTGCGTTCCAAGTGGGTCCTTAGGCAGTGGCTCTCTTCTGCAATCAGGCAGATGGGAAACCCATAGTCCCCTCCCTCTGGCTCCAGCAGGGACCCCAGCCCCTATGGACCCAGGAGGAGCGCTTTGCCATACTCCTTGCAACAGCCAGGGGAGGGGAGTGTTGATCTCCCATCCCCTTGGGTACCGCAAGGAGCCTGCCCCAGTCTCGTAGCCCCACGATAACATGCTCCGCCTGGGTCTTTAGGCAGAGGCTCCCTTCTGCAGCCAGCAGGAGGTGAGCAGCAGGCCACTCTTGGCCCCCAGGCCACAGGTTGGGAACCACTGGTCTAACCCTTAAATCCAGAGAGCCCCCTACATTACTGTTTCAAGGGGAAGGGAAGATGACTTATTTTCCCTTATAGCTGGAAGAAAATGGGATTTTTGGTAAAGTGGAACTTGAGTTCTAATTCCTGCTGGTTCCCCTAATCTGAGAAAGACACACCAGACAGATTTACCTGTTTGTGTGTGAGCTTTTCAAATGCTATTTATTGCCCCAATCCGGCAAACACTTACACACATCTTTCACTTTAGACACGTGCAGTCTTGTTGATTTCAAAGGGACAACACAGTTAAGTACTAAGGGTTTGCGGGGTCGAGTCATTATCTTGTTCTTTGTGGGTTTACTATGTGAGTTCCTATACTCTCTCTCTCTCTCTCTTTCTCTTCCTTCCCCTTCCCTCCCGCCCCCCCACGGCCACATGTATTTGTGAAGGTGTCGGAGCCCAGAGGGCATGGCACGGGCAAACACCGCTAATACACAGCCCACATAGTTGATCACAGTGCTTGTTCTCATTCTCATAACAGCCCTAAGGACTTTATCCATCCTATGTGCTCCCATCAAACTCTCAGCAGCATTTGTTGCTTCTTTGTGCGCTCTACCAATGTCCTAAAGAGTTCATTGTTCTTGTGCCTCCTGTTATACAGAGAGCATATGTCCTGGGAAGTTTTTTCTCTGTTTTTCACTCTCATCACAGCCCCTGCCATATGTACATGTTACGTGTGTGCTCAGCACATCTGTCAGTACTAAGAGCTCTGGAATATTAGGAACCATTAATCTGTATATGCACGTCTGTCATGCTTGGAGCATTAGTCCTGGGAATCCACCTGGACCTCATTCTTCTGTCGCCTTAGGAATGTTTGTCCTAGGAGTTCATTTGTGCTATGTTCTCCAGAACCCTGGAAGCAAGTTGTCCTAGGAATTCATCTATAGTGTATGCTGTCATCTTGTTTGGAACATTTGTCCATGGAATTCATCTGTACTGTATGAAACCATTACTCTTGAAGTGTATAACCTAAGAATTCGTCTTTGTTGTGTGCGCATCCATTACCCTAGAGGTATGCATCTGTAAGAATTCAGCTGTACTGTGTGTCCATTCATCACCTTAGCAGTGTGCATCATAGGAATTCTGCCATACTGTGTGCGCATACCCGTCACCCTAGAGATATGCACGTGTAGGAGTTCAGCCCTCGTGCTAGGAGCCGAATCCCAGGAATTTTCAGTACTGACTTTTCTGACTTCTGAACTGTGAAATCAGACTTTACACTTGATCTAGGCTTTGATTGTAAAATGATTGCCTACACCTGCACCATAGCTGTGTTGATTGTAGGCTGGGCTATCCTGCCCTTGGTAAACATAATTTTGTTCACTTTGGATTAATTTATCTCACTGTTGTAATTGCCAGCTAAGCTGTAGGGTTGCTATAACCCCGGTCTGAAGATGGGTCATGTTTCTGTTTTGCTGGGGGAAGCTTTTAGGCTCTAAAAAGCTCCTGTCATCTCCATTAAATCTTTTTAACTGAATATTAACTGCTTTTTTTCTGTTACACTACAGACTATGATTACAGAGTCAGCCTGACCCTTCCAAACCAACAGGCCGCATTCTGCTGTGTCATGGTCTGGCAAATACTGCTAACCGCTTGTTTACATAGAAGGAGTAATGTTTCCTGAGCAATGTGTTCTCTTTGTAGTCCAGCCTCTGGCATTACTCACTGCTGCTGCTGCAGCAGGAACAGCACTTCTCACAGAGAAGTGAAACTTTTAGGAGGTTTGATTTCACGTGCTGTAACTGGAAATACAACTTCTACTTATAAAATTTGCTGTTAATCCTATATAAGGCTAAATGCCCCTTGATTTCTCCTTCCCCATCCCATTTAATGATCAGTAATTCTTTATCATCTGCTAAACCATCTTGACTTCATGGTGTAACTTGCTCATCCACTAGGATTCATAGACGTTAAGATCAGAAGCAATCATTGTGAGTATCTTGTCTGACTTTCTGCCAGGCTGTAGAATTTTACCAAGTGATCCTTGCAGTTGAGCAAAAGCATATCTCTTAGAAAGACACTCCCTTTTGATGTCAAGTTTTCTAGTGACAAAGTGACTACATCTCTTGCTACATTGTTCCAGTGGTTAATTAAGCCTTTCTGTTAAAATAATTGCACCTCATTTCCTGTTTGCATTTTTCAAACTTCAGTGCTGGCACTGGAATTGCTTAGTCCTGTGCTCCTGCCCTTTTTGGATGTGGAACTCATAACAGGAAGAGAGGAGCCGTTCTCAAATCTGCGTTAGCACACACTAGCTAACTCAAAACCTTTGTCCCTTCCACCACATGTCACATCTGCAGCGTGGCAGAAGTTAAATAATCTCTCTGACAACAGCAGTCTAGAAGATGAGAAATGCTCCAGTCCTGCCACTGAAAAGACTAGGGATGTTTAATTTTCAGATAGTCCCTAAAATATCCTGATTGATTGTTCAATTCCTGTGGCACATCATCTCTTCAGATAGCCAGGACATGTAAGAAGGCTGCGGGGAGGGTGTGCACATGGAAGGAAGGGGCTCTTACATACCAACCTAACCTTCCCCTCCCCCAGAGTTAGAGGTCTGATTTCTTGTGGCCCCCATCTCTTATCAGCACTCCTTAAAGAGACCTGAAAGTCCCACATGCCCCTGAGGACTATGTGAGAGAGAAATGGTGACTTCAAGGACACAACTCTTCCACCTTCCATGAGGTAGGTCCGGAAGAAGGATCTCATATGTGCAGACCTGCATGTGAGTGGTCACCCCACAGGATCCCTGTGACACAAGCATGTTTTAGGCCTCATGAGGTCAAGTCATGATGTGAGGATGCAACATCATTGACAGGGAGACTCAAACATGGCACAGTTGTTCTATCCTGCAGGACAAATGCAGAACACCAAGTGCAATGACATGATGGAGGAAGGGAACTAGAGGCTTTGCAAGAATGTTCTCGAACGCCCTCATTGTTTTAAGAGAAAAAGGGAAGTCAGGGAGCCCAGCTGAGTCAGCTGCAGAAATGCTGTATAATCTTTCCTGAACGTGCAGCCTCCTGACTCCAAATGTCTGACTGATGCGAAAACCCTTGTAGATACACAAATCCTACCGGCCAGCTTCTATATCATAGTAATAGAGTGGTCCCCAATCGGTGCTATAAATCCTGGCCAAAGGTCTGGGGTGAGCGGCTCACACTGCAGCGCCCCCAGGGCCCGTTTTTAATTGTATCCCTGTCTTCTGGTTGAAGGATAATGTTCTGCTTGCCCAAAACAAAGCCGACATGCATTTTCCACATCCAGCTCCACACTAGCAAGTTGAATTTCTAACCCATCTAAATCCTGAAGTGAACCCCATTTTAGCCCTGCAAGTTCCTAATTGTTCACAAGTTATGATAGCAGAGGGCCAGGCACCAGCCAACCACTGTCAGGAAACCAGCCTCTTTTGCCCCTAATCCCAGGTCAGATGAACTATCTGCACTGCAAGACTTCCACCAGTGTTTCCCTTAGCCTAGGTATAGTTCAGCATATGTACCTTCTCTGTGGGGTGGAATATAGTTCACCGTCTGCCCAGAATGCATTGCATCCCCATGGTAGCTATTGTGTAGGAACATAGTACACCTTGCCCTTGAAGCTGCCAACCATCATTTCTGTTTACCCCTCCTTAAAGTCCAGGCTCCATGTTATCTGAAAGAGACCACATGTGAGGATAGACTTGGAGGGCTTGTCTATATGGGGAGTTATTCTGGAACAGCTATTCCTCATTAAGTCCTCATGTGGATGCTCATATTCTGGAATCAGAGAGTTTATTCTGAATTAGTTAATCCACTTCCAAAAATGGATTAAACTAATTTGGAAAAAGTCACTCTTATTCTGGAATCAGAGAGTCCATACAGATTGTTAATCAGGACTAGCTATTGCACTTTCAATTTACACCCTATTTAATCTGAATTAATTTCCCTTTGTAATCTCCCCCTCCTGCCCCGCATAGAGCTTTAGTGAATCCTCCCAAGCTTCCACACTGGTTCTTGGTGCTACCAGCTGGGCAGAAAAAGGGTTAATGAGCTTGGGCAAGTTGCCCGGTATTCCTAAGGAAATCTTTCAACATCCTGCTGTAGAGCTTCATTGTCAAGGCAGGTCAGGAGACTCCCTCCCTCCCAGGGGGAAGCAGGCGGAGGGAAGGGGGTGTGGAGTGAGGAAAGTGTATGTTGCAACAAGTTACATTTACACCAGGGTCAGCTGTTTGCCGGGCTGTTCACGTGATCTGAGCAAAGTATAAAGCAGGATACAGGAGCAGAGCTGCTTAACTTGGATGCTTCTAAGAGCCCTGAGAGAAGAGAGGACAGAGGGGGAAGGAAAGAGGAAGACGACAGAAGAGCGAAGAAGAGAAGGAAAGAAAGAAAAGAGAAATGGACAGTTCCAAGACACACAGCTCTGAAAGGTGAGAGCAGAGCTAAATTAAAGGGAAATTGCCTATAAGAAAGGAATGCTATTTCTTCCCCCTTCTCTCTTTGGGATGGGATTTTAGTTGCTGCTCTCCACCTCTGCCGTACCAGGAATGGGTGGCTCCGTTCCCCTTCCTCCACCTTCTATTTAGGATGGGGTTTGACAATCTCTTCCCCCTCTCAGGGCAGAATGTGGGGTGCTGAGGTGCCTTCTCTTTCCCACTCTCACCCTCATCATCCTGGGATGCTTTTTCTCCCCAGCCTCTCCCGTTCTGGAGGGGATGGTGAGAAGTTTCTGACAGTGACGGTTTTTCCATCTACTTTCCCAGCATGCCTGGAGACTTGTCAGAAGCCCTGAAGACAGCCACCAAAGAGGTGCACGAGCAGGCAGAGAGCACAGAGTTCATGAAGAATTTCCAGAAGGGGCAGCTGTCACTCCAGGAATTTAAGGTATCCCGGCAGCACTGTTGGGGTGGAGGGGGAAAACCGAGAGCTGTGGAACGTCTTGTGTCTAATTCAGAACACCCAAGCCAGGGCTCCTGAATGGGAAAATCTTTGGGTCGTGACAACACGGCATCATTGTCAGTCACTTGTAACATGAACATCTGGCCCCAAGTAACATCAGGGTCTTTCAAGCTCCTCTTGCAGAATGTGATGCAGAGCTGTGCATTTTTGAGAGGGGTAGCAAAGCTGCACTTAGTGGGCAGGAGGGGGGGGTGCCTTGCTTTGCTGAGGCTTCAGGAAAGAGCTGAGGAAATTGATTTCTGAGAAAAGAGTAAAGCAATTAAATGCCCACATGTTTATTATGGTCAAATGACGACATTTGTACAAGCGTATGAAGGGTTTAAAATATCAAGGAGGGTGAAGAATTATTTAGAATGATCTAAGTGGGTATAAGTGGTAGTAACAGTGGGAATAGTCTCTGGTCCTGAAGGTTCCTAATCATTTCCTCTGTGATATTAGAATTATAATTTGGTTTTCCACTGGACCTGAATACTCAGCTATACATGAGCAAACCCATGTCTCTCACAAACATGCAAGGGCTAATCATTGCTCCAGCTGAACGAATAAATAAATGCTAATTACCTTATGGAGCCCTTTTTGCTCAGATCGAGCAGAACCAGATATGTAATTCTGTTATTTCTATGATTGTATATATCTAGGTGTAACCCTGATAACGAGGTATGATAATGAGGTTCCAATAGCTGAATCACATAATAAACAAAGACGTAAGGAGAAATAGGAGAGCCAAGTGAACTAGAAATTCCTGAGAGCCTTGAGGATGTCACACATGGATTGTCATGCCACAGATGTTAGTTTGATCGAGGGTTTAAGTACCCTGTTGTTAAGTACACAAGGACATGGGATTGCAGAGGGGAGGGCAGTGGTGGCTAATCAAAAATGGCTCACACGAGTCAATCATCCATCAAGTTCTGGAACCAATTCCAATGCTGAACTGTGCAAATAGACATGTGGCATTCGCTAGGCAATGAACTTCAAATGTGAGATAGCAGTAACAAAAAAACCAAGTCAGTCCTCAGAGACCAAGGGATCCGGGTCAGTTTCTGAGACAATAGTGATTTGTTGTCAGGGAGAGTCAGAATAAGTGACTGTGGGCCCAAAAAGGTAATGCTGACTGGCTGAGATGGTCAACATCAACTGGGGTATTTAGCCACACAGTTCCCACTAAATCCTCTAGTTAATTTTGAAAATACCAACTACTCTAGTTAAATTTTCTTAACTTGTCATGCAATTTTCCTCTGTTTGGTAAACAAGTTTCCCTACATTGTTACCAGATCTTCCCAGGAACTGGGCTAATGTTCAAAATCCTTTTATTTCTGTTGCTACCTTCCCTGTAATATACAGGTCTCTTCTGAACATGACTATGTAGAAATAGCACTTTGTATATTCAATCTGCTGACTGTAGCGGTAAATGTGGAAGTGATTACTTTCTACTGGAGTCAGCCCTGTAGAATCAATACAGATCAGAGAGAGTAAACTAGTTTCTTTTCTGGTTTGTGTATCAGCAGCAGAATTTTTAACCCAGCCTGAGCTGTCTATACTGCATTGTCTTCAGATTCTGCCCTTAGTTACCCCCGAGCACCATGACTGTAAAGACAATGGGATTGTACATGTGTTAACAAAGGCAGCATTTGACCAACAGAATCTTCCATCCTGGTGAGGGTGCACAAGAAGGAAAGAATCTAGTTCAACTGTCCAATCCTAGTTTGAAGGGCTGGCAGTTAAAAAAAGCATCTTGTAAAAGGAGAAAATGTTGTATGCAATGGAGACACAATGAACACACACAGCCTCACAATGACCTGTTCACAAGGTCACTTTTCAGAGTTGAACTGTGCTTTTGGTCTTTGTTTATGCCAGCAGTGACCTTGGCCACCACAGTGGGTATTTTTGAGGAATACTAGCTGAATGTCTCTGAAAAGATGTTCTTACCTAGTCCCCTTGAGGAAACGAAAATGAAAGGAAAGGGACCACCCTACTTACTGATCTTAATGAAGGGACAGGGGCTGCAGCTCCAACATCAATGGTATCTGAGCAGAGGTCTGCCCATCGGATGAACAGGTCATAAAGTAAAAGGGTTGAGTCACAGTCTGTCAAGGCCTGGGGAAGGATAGGACCCCAATCTCTTGAGACATTCAGAACTGAACAGTGCACTGGAGAATATACCTTTGGGAATAATCCCTGTATGAGGGGTGGGAAGGTGCTAAGGGAATAGACTAGATGTGACGTAATAGGGTTCTTTGGGCTCTTCTTTCTGTGATCCCAAGGTGAAGGACCCTGTCTTGGTGAAGGTGAAGTTGGGGATATGGTGCGACCCAATAACCAGTGCCACATACACAGTGTATATATGCAGATATGTTATATTAAAAGGAAGAGCACATGGAGCCGGAAGGAGAGAGACCCCAAAGCTGATTTATTCCTTCCCTTTTTTTGCAGATGGTTATGGCTTCTCTGTACTACATCTACTCTGCTCTGGAGGAAGAGATTGAGCAGAACAAGGATCACCCAGCCTACATCCCCGTTTACTTCCCAGCTGAACTGCACCGAACGACTGCCCTGCAGCAAGACTTGGAGTATTTTTATGGCCCGTCGTGGAGGGAAGAGATTCCGTGTCCTGAGGCCACTCAGATATATGTAGATAGGCTCCACTATGTGGGCCAGCACGAACCAGAGCTCCTGGTGGCCCATGCCTACACTCGATACCTAGGAGACCTGTCTGGTGGACAGGTGTTAAAGAAGATTGCCCAGAAAGTTCTCCACTTGCCCAGTACTGGAGAAGGGCTGGAATTCTTCACCTTTGAAGGGGTATCCAATGCCACCAAGTTCAAGCAGCTGTACCGCTCCCGAATGAACTCCATTGAGATGGACCCAGCTACCAAGAAGAGAGTCTTGGAGGAAGCCAAGCAGGCATTCTTGCTGAACATACAAGTAAGTAACTAGTCTGCATTTCCCACTGCATCCCCCCCCTCCCCAGCAGCTGCTATCTGAACATAGGTGAGGTGGTGTTGGTATTGATGAGCTGAAGGGAAGCTGTGGGCTGGCAGGAGCTAGTGAGAGCTGTCTTAGGTGAAAGTTGCTTTTTTATGAGCCTCTCAGACACTGGATTCTAGAAATGTTTTTTTTCCCCTTTGGGCAATGGATCCTTTCCAGGATTTAAATACAGGCTCTTCCTTGCTGCTCTTGTTCAAACATGAGTGTTTATTTTGGAGGCAGGAATTGGACTCTACATACCTCATTATCTGAGTATTTCCACATATCCCCTCCCTCCCCTATAACTCTCTTCTATACAAACACAAACACACCCTGCTTCCGTTATGAGCTGCAGGATGAGCATTGAGGCATAGTTTCCTATTGAATTGCCCTGAGAAAGCATTTCACATACTTCACACTATTAAACAAGCAAGGAATATAGAGTTCAAGAGAGAGGAAAGACTCAAGGGGTCAGTGGCTGGGTCAAATATCTTTCTCTAGTTCCCAAAATCTTTTATGCAGTAAGAGGGGTTCAGGGAGGAGAGGAGACAACATTTCCAGTTAAGGAGGTAACTGTGTGTTTCTTGTTTGCAAGGTATTTGAGGAGCTGCAGAAAATTGTGTCCCAGAACCATGAGAATGGTCACCCTGCACAACAGAAGCCAGAGCTTCGCACAAGAGGCACCGGCAAAGCACATGAGCATGGTAAGAACCTTCCTAAAGCCAGTTTTTAGCGTTTCCCTTGTTTTTTTCTTCCCTTTTAACTTTCTTTGCTGAGTTGTGGGAAAGAGGAGTTTGCTCCAGTTGTCCTTGAGCTTCTCTATTTCCACTCCACTAGTGTTGGCCAGTGTAGCAGAAGCGTATGTGAGAAACTGCTGCTGAGAGGCATCAAAGGAGGCTGGAAACATGTGGAGTCATGTGAGCTCTGCAGAAATAATAATACCCAGCTTTTATACGGTGCTTTTCACCGGTAGATTTTAAAGCACTTTACAAAGGAAGGCAGTATCATTATCCTGATGGGGAAATTGACTGGTAGGAAGGTTTACAATTAATGGGCCTGATCTGCCTCTCTCTCTTGTTGGTTTTACACCAGTATAACTCCATTGGCTTCACTGGAGACACACCAGTGTAAGCGATAGGAGAATTAGGCTCAGTGAGACTATTTGCCGGAGTGAAGGCTGCAGGATTGGGCCCAGTGTAGCACAGTAATGGTTGATGGTACAGCCCTGACTGAGGAGGCACTTACATCATAAGCCCCTGGACATGAAGACCTATCCAAACTCCTGTCTTTTGGACTGAAACTTCTCGTGCTTGTTGGCAGTAAATATTTCTGGAGAGCAAGAGAAAATTCTCTCGTCTCCTGAGTGTTGGGAAAGTGCCATGTGGTCCCCACTGATTTTCCTTCCTGTGAAACATAACAAAGTCAGAACTACGGGTCTCATCCCTGTGCTTGAGATCTTGTGGCCCCAGTATCTGGGGGTGGCTACATTCCCAATCCTCAGAATTCTAGTCTAACTTTAGAGTAGAAAAGGCTCCATCTATTGACAAGATGCTGCCATTGCAGGAATGACACGGCGAGGTTCCCAGATCATCTCCAGTCATTGCAAACCATGCCATTGTTGCATGGTCAGAGTAGTTATTCCATAGCTATTTGCTTCCAGACTTCCACTTATCTGATAATGTGTGGTTAAAATAAGAAAGGTCTTCTTGTAACCTAAGAATTTTGAAACTAGCAAGCAACCAACGCTTTCATATGGTATTCAGTAAGGACAGCTTCATCTCAGTAATAAGGAACATTATTCTTAATTTCACCTGTGTATTTAGGTCTCTACACATTTAAGCATGGGGTAATTTTCACAGAAATGGCATGAGAAATTATTAATGAATCTTTTATCATTATGCTCGTAATGAGCCTTTTGAAAATCCCACCCTAAAGTTTGTTTTAAGTACTTACCTGCATTCGGGAACTGCCCAGAGTTGGAGGGGCCTATGGGAGAGTACTAAACCAGAGTGAGGGGCGCAGGGAGGCCAGGGATACAAAGAGGGAGCCAGGAAGAGAGGGAGGCTCCCATTACTTCAGTGCAGGCACTTTTGGCAGCTGGCAGATCTGCGCAGATCTGTTAAAGAAAAGTGCTGCTTCAAGAGAGTTAGTATAGTTCTGTATAGCAGGGCTGCCCTCATGCAGACCCCGGAGGGAAGAGAATTGTGTGGGAAAGGGTAGGAGGGAACAAGGGCTGATTGGTGAGTCAGAGCTAATATTGGGCCATGACACAGAGCTGGAACCAGGGAACGAAGCCTGGTTGGGGAAAACAAGACTGGAGACTGCAAGACTGGGTCCTCGGTTGGACGAGTAGAAAGGCCGGGGGGCAGACGGAAAATCTTAAGTGCTCCAGGAAAACCTTTATACATCTAGCGGGGAAGGCTTTAACCAACGCTCAGGCTTTCTCTACATAGTGCAGTGAGCTGCTTCTATGAGGCAGTAGGAGCCTGGCATTGTACTAAATTTGAAATTTACAAAAATCAAAGGAAGCAAAACACATTGAGCTACAGCAATGGGAGGTTACCCCACACATCTGGTATGGTGGAAACAGACCACAGAGTGCACCTGGAGGGAAGGGAGGGCTATTATACCACACGGCTGTGAGGGTTTACACCACAAACCTACCCTTCTGAACTGCTTGAAGGCACTTATAGACTCATAGACTCATAGACTCATAGGTCAGAAGGGACCAATATGATCATCTAGTCTGACCTCCCGCACAAGGCAGGCCACAAAACCCTACCCATACACATTTATAACAACCCCGAACCCATGACTGAGTTATTGAAATCCTCAAAAGTGAGATTTGAAGACCTCAAGCTGCAGGGAATCCACCAGCAAGCGACCCATGCCCCATGCTGCAGGGGAAGGCGAAAAACCTCCGTGGCCCCTGCCAATCCGCCCCGGAGGAAAATTCCTTCCCGACCCCAAATATGGCGATCAGCTAAACCCTGAGCATGTGGGCAAGACTCACCAGCCAGCACCCAAAAAGGAATTCTCTGCAGTAACTCAGTTCCCATCCCATCCAGCATTCCCACAGACCATTGAGCAGACTTATCTGCCGATCATCCAAATCAATTGCTCAAATTAAACTATCCCATCATAACATCCCCTCCATATACTTATCAAGCTTAGTCTTAAAGCCTGTTGACTTGACTATTGACCTTGTGTCTCACTAGCCCACTCACCATACACTTGTGGTGTATGTCCAGTGTAACCCTTCGTCATTATCCTGTGCAATTGCTCACTTTAGCCACAGTTAGTGTGCCGGGTGATATCAGTACCCCTTTGGAGATTAACATAAAATGAACATAGAAACCCTAACCCTAGCCTGATTCCTGCTCTTACAAATTTGATTTCTGTTGCTTTAGGACCAACTCCTGTGAAAGAAGAGGAAAAGACACAGATAAAGCACCCAGACATGCTGCCTAGCACTCCGCTGGTACGGTGGATTCTCGCCCTCAGCTTCATAGTGACAACGGTTGCTGTGGGCTTGTTTGCCATGTGAACAGAAGGACTTGCCCTCCTGCCTTCCCCTCCCCAAACTAACACACTTTTCCCATCTGATATGGGTAGTGTCATTCAACCAGCCCTTAGCCCGGACACTCTGACCTTGGCTGTGCCATTAACACTTTTCCAGTGGATTAAAAGAACTCTAAAGGCTTTGTGTGAATTCTCTCTGATCTGTGCTGAGAGCATTTCTGAACCCACAGACTGAACTTCGCCAAAAAGCTGAGGCAGAAAGGTTCGGAAAGGCATTGCTTCAGACAGCATGGGACCTGGCATTGCTTCAGACAGTTCCTGCAAAGAGCCCCAGATATAAAGTACGGGTTTGGTAGCTTCCTTGCTGCCTGGGAAATAAACCTTACTGGTGCTTTGTTCACTCAGCATTTTGTACTGCTGGCTGATGCTGCAACAATTGCTTCTGTGGAGTTATGAGGCTCCCCTTAGATCATAGATTGTTTTATATGACAATATTAGCTCTTTATAGTGTATTTTTCTAATCATGATTCACATCAATTTTGTTTTTAGACAGCAGAATGCATTTGTTAAAAGTACAGTGTTGTCCTTGTTTCCTGTCTGTTTAATTTATACACTAACAATAAACCTCAGTGTAAGATGACTCTGCTGTGTGTTTCCTGGTGTTAGCACCTTATATGATCTGGGGAAGGAAAGTGCCTTTTGCTGGTTCTATTAATGTTTTTGGAGGGGCTGGCTGTGCGCTCAGAAAACTGACATGATGAGGCATAGAATGGGGTGTCAACAGACCTGGGCTCTGTTCCCAGTTCTCACACCAATACGTTGTGTGACCATAGGAAAGTCTCTTAACCTGTCTATGCCATGGAGGTAACTACACTTACCCATCTGCATACAGCATTTTGAGATCTGTGGATGAATAGCTTTATGTAAGAGCTAGGTGCTGTTCATTTTAAAATGTCTCTGACCCTAAAGGAAATACTTGGTGAGTCAAAACCCTCCACGTTCCATGGCCCTGAACCTCAGCTGATGTCAGCTGGCACAGCTCATTGGAAGTGCTGACTTATGCCATTCACAAGGGCCTGGCCCATGAATCCATTCACAGTGCTTTGCTGCGAACTTCAGCGTAGATTAGAAAAACAGGTGTATTGTAAAACCAAGGAGTTAAGTTAATACCTGACTAGCTTTTAATTATGCAGAGCAAACAAGAGATAGCGAGCGTATACCCACACAACCCAACATAGCTAACAATCAAGGCAGCACCAATTATTAGTCACAAGATCTGACCTATTCATTGAGGTGATAAAGACAACATCTGTAACAGTATTGCTACAGCAACAATTATGCAAAGGAGTCTCTTTCCGCCTCCCCTTTCACTGACTGAAATCTGGATGCCTGGCTAGCAGCGATTATGATTGCAGGTGTTATGAGAAAAGTCTCCCCTCACACAGGCTATATCACTTCACATTGTGGTCTTATAAACAAGTGCTTGCGGAAGATATTGTCTTTCAAGTGTGACATAAAACAGAGGTGTTGCCAACCTTTGGTCATCCATTTTCCACTGCAGGTTCCCTCCCTCTTCCTACCTGATAGTCTCTACTGTCCATTGGTCATCTGGCTGCTCCGGTTCCCTTCCCGATCACATGGCAGTGTACTCCTAGGTGACCTGTCTGCCAATTGCCATTAGCCGACCCAGTCAAACAGCAGCAGTCAGAAGGCAGGTGGTGTGGGGAATAAAAACTGGGGAGAACCTCCTGTTCGTTAGCTTGAAACTAAAGTTCCCGTGTACCCCATCTCTCAGAACCCTCCTTGATCTCCAGACCGGCATCCCCTACTTGGATACATTTACCAAGCCTGGAAAAACACCAGTTATTTGAAATTGGTTAATTTTTTAAGATTTGAAAAGTAGGAGTGTCAGTCTTTGATGTCTGACCAAATTTAAATATTTATTCATTCACAATTGTTTCGTGTTCCACTGATCAGGCTCCTCTAAGTATAAAAAATTACAAGTGCACCATTAATTCAAACTTGTCAAATAGGACACACCCACACAAACAGACCACCCACATACTCTCAGGCCTCAAACAACATACTCCACCCCAACATCTCTCCCGTCTCCAACTCATCCCTCCACTGAAGGACAAGACTGTGGAAAAAGGTGAGTCTTTGATTGTGCCTTTAAGGGCACTAAGTCTGAGTTCAGGTAGACACAGAGAATGCTGTGCCATTAGCCCCTCCTGTTAGTGTCAAGAGAAGGCTCATGTCTTCTGTCTCAAATGATCACAGCCACTGTGGTATTGCACCAAGAGAGGTAATCTTTCAGGTAGCTTGAACCAAACCGTTTAACTTTTTGATTTTGACCTTTTAAAGGCCTAAACTTTATCCATGACAATCACAGATGAGCAATTACATTTTGTCCCTCCTAAAATCCTGCCGCAGTTTCATTGGCTAGTCTACACATTCTGTCCTGTGCTTCCACCCAACCAATGTCTCCACTTCAGTGATGGGCAAATTCATTTGAAAACCAGTTTGCAGTGAACTTTTAAAGAAAAATTCTGTATCAGTGTCAATAATAATTTAGTTGTGTATATTACTCCTTTTCACTTGCACAAGTGATGGAACAAAATACTTTTAAAATGTTGTTCTAACCCAAAGCTGAGTGCAAAGTTTACAGTAATCAAATACTTTCAATTATGAAATTTAACACTTTATATTGAATAAGTGCTGTACAAACTGTAACTAAGTAATCCTCACAACATCCTTGCTAAGTAGATGTGCATTACCCCTTTTTATATACATAAGGCCTGGGGTTGACAACCGTCCAGAATTGTCCTTGAGTCACCAGGAATTAAAATTAATCTTTAATTAAAGATTATGTCCTAATGAAACCTCCAGGAATACATCCAACCAAAATTGGCAACCCTAATAAGGCTTGAGCCAAAACTCAGCAAAGTAAATGGAAAAATTGTCACTGATTTAATAGGTTTTGGATTTGGTCCATAGAAAGGATAAGTGATTTGATTAAGGTTTCACAGTGAGTCAATATCAGAGCCACTATGAAGTCAGGAGTTCCTGGTTTCCAAGTTAACATTTAATCCATTAGACCATGCTACTTCTAAGCATTTATACAACTCTTAACTTGTCTAATATGATCAAGCTCGCTAAAGCCATGAGATATATTAGAGAAAATAAACTATTCGTGTACCTTGGATGTTGACCTTCAGAGAGTCACAATAATGAGGACTGATGTTTGGGGGAGAAGTGGGTATTAGTTGGATTTGATTTATTGTAGCTGGTTATTTTTTGTTTTGGAGGTAATATGTGGGGGTGCTCTTTTTTGGGTTTGACTGTATTTCTGGTTTTTGGCAAAGGTAGGTAGGCTCTGGATAGGCACTTCTAAAAAATATTCTAATTTGAAATAAATAGGTGCTGAAATATTATGGGGAAGAGTTCCATAGAAATACCTATCAATTAGTTATTTCTGCAGAGTATATGTGTTGGAGGACATTATGAGAGTTCTACTTTCTTTTCTAACTTTTTTAAAGTGAATTAAATTCTGCTAAAAGGCACCAGACACGGAGAGCCTTAGAGACCACTGTAAATTGACAGACGAGATACAGCACAGACACAAGGCCTAGCCCACATGTACCATCTAGTCACACAGAAAGCCAGCTGGTTTGGAAGGAGTACTAGGACAGCCAATACAGTCACAGACTAAGAAGTATGGCAAGTGTCTAACAACCAAGCAAACAGGGGACATGTGCATGAAAAAAGAAAACACAGGTAAGCTTACTTTAGAGCAGGGGTGGCCAACTGTGTCTCGTGAGCCCACATGTGCCTCTTTTACAATTAAAGTGCAGTTTGCAGAGCCTATCCCTGTCCCCATCCCTCCCTTCCGCCTATGGTCTAGATTGGAGTGGGGAGCTTGGGCTTTCTGCCCTGCAGCAGAGTGGTAAAGCTAGAGGATTTTGCCCAGCAGAGAGGGGGATCTGAGGAGTTCAGTATGTTTGGCCACCCCTGCTTTGGAGGATCAGCTCCCACCTATATATTATTCATGATACAAGAACTCATGCACACATTGTACTTCTTAGGATTGCCAATTTTGGTTGGCAGTAGTCCTGGAGGTTTCATCACATGACATAATCTTAATTAAAGATTAATCTTTTATCCCTGGAGATTCCAGGACAATCCTGGAGCGTTGGCAACCCTGCTCTCTGCATGAATGCTTGTAGACTTGTAATATAATTGTAATGATCTGGGGTTTATTAAATAACAAACCAGTGAAGGAGTAAGGAGTAAAACAAACTGGACACTATCTCTAGCAAACTGCTGCACAAAGCCATGGGGTTTTCCTCCAGGGCACATCTCCAAATTCCTATGTTATAATCCCTTATCAGGCAGCGTCTCTAAATAATAATCTTCTCCAAGCATCTGTCTACAATAATCAAATGCTTTTTAACAGCAGCCTTCTTAGAAGTATCTTCTGTTTCTTGGGGACCCTTAAGGTGATCTGCTGCTGCCAGTGGCCTTGGTGGAGCCCAACAGGCAAAGATGACATTTGCTCTGGGGCTAGGACACGCTTCTATTTTTTTTTTTAATTGAATGCAAAAAAAAGAAAAAAGGAAAACGGACTTTAAAAGGTAGGGCTGTGTTGCAATAGTGCTGGTGCCCGGCAGGATGGGTCTCTGGGGGCAGTAAGGATCAGGGGACAGTTAGTGAGTGGCCAGCTTGTGCTACTACCGCACTGGAGCCCAGCAGAATGGCCCATATAGGAGTCGTGTGGACCAGGGGATAGTTATGTAGGGTCCAGTTTGTATTCCTACAAGACTAGAGCCCAGCAGGATGGGCCATAATGGTGCAGTATGGACCAGCGGATAGTAATTGAGGGTCCAGTCTGTGTCGCTATGGCAGTGGAGCCCAGCAGAACGGCCCACATGGGAGTCGTGTGGACCAGGGGATAGTTATGTAGGGTCCAGTTTGTATTCCTACAAGACTAGAGCCCAGCAGGATGGGCCATATCGGTGTGGTATGGCCCAGGGCAGGCTAACTGAGGGGCCAGTCTGTGGCCACGTGACAGCCATGGACCGTCACACATGTTGAGGGGCCTGGGGTGCGCTGTCGGCTCCCGGGACCCACGTGGGCAAATACTGCCAATCGCCGCCCGCAGCGCCTGGGGCTGGTCGCTCCGACCCCCACCGCTCGCAAAGACGGAGCCACGTGCAGGAGGCGTGACCCCCTCCCCGCGCGCCCGGCCCGGAATGGTTCGGCCCAGCCGCCCCCCCCGCGCGCGCTCACTTCCTTCCCAGCCGGGGTTTTCGCGCCAAACGGCTCCTGACCACACGTGGGGGCGGTGCTTCGGCGTCTGCTCCAATCCTCTGCCGTCGCCATAGCGACGGCCCGCGCGCTTCCCGTTCAGACAGGACCAGGCGGGACGCTGCCGGACCAATCACAGGCGTCAAGCTCCAGGCTGGCCAATAGGGGCGCGCGTGTCCGGTCAGCTGGCCTCGATAGAACGTTGCGGAGTTTTTCTTCCCCCCTCCCTCTCTGACAGTTTTGCCGCGAAAACCTGCCGGGGCCCGGGTCGCTGCTGCTGGGCGGTGCGAGGTGAGTGCGCGAGCGGGGCCCGGCCGGGGGGGCTGACGCGGGTGAGCACCTGCCCGGGGGAGACGGGGGAGCGACTCCGGTTTGGGGGCGGCAGCGGCCGGAGGGGGGTCCCCCGGCGGGTCGGATGGGGGGTAGGGTGGCCGGAGGGGGGTCCCCCGGCGGGTCGGATGGGGGGTTGGGTGGCCGGAGGGGGTCCCTGGCGGGTCGGATGGGGGGTTGGGTGGCCGGAGGGGGGTCCCTGGCCGTCCGGGGGAAATGATGGCTGGGGACTGTTGCAGGGGTGAGTCCGAGAGCAGCGCTCTTTGGGGAGCTGGGCTGATCGTGTGTCCCCCCTCCCTCGCCCCCCCGACTTGCTCAGGGCAGCGGAGCAGACTTCAGCCATGTCCGGCTTTGACGATCCCGGCATTTACTACAGCGACAGCTTTGGGGACGACCCGGTGGCAAACGAGGGCCAGGTCCGGAAATCGCAGCTGCAGAGGCGGTTCAAGGAGTTCCTGAGGCAGTACCGGGTGGGCACAGACCGGTCTGGCTTCACCTTCAAATACAGGTGCTGCTGAGACAGAGAAAGGCAGAATTGGCTGGACCGGCTCTGTCTACCCCCTCTTCTGTCCTGAAGGGGCACTTTCCTTCTAGCATGTGCCCAAGCTAAATAATAGTTAGCTCTTACATAGCGCTTTCACCTGTAGATCCCCAACTGCTTGTTTGTGCAGGTGGGGAAACTGAGACACTGAGGGGAGCAGTGATTTCCCCAGGATCACACAGTGGGCCAGTGACAGCAAGGAATAAAACCCAGTTCTCTAGTTTCTCCATCCAGTGCCCTACTCACTGGATTATGCTGCTTTCAATGGGCCTGCATTGCAAAGTTTGGCTTTAATTTTGAATTTCAGGTATCCAGTTTCATGTTTCATGGTGTTTAGATCTGGGGTTTAGTTTGAATCTCTCTTTAGTGTAAGTTTTATAATGGTTTTCATCCCATGTCTTCTGAGATCTGTGAAGATTCCTCTGTGGATTAAATATGTTTTTACTTTTTGTATGTTTTTAAACTGCAAGTCTGTGATTCCTTTATTTATAAAACCTTGAGTAAGTGCTGAATTATCTGCAGGATGCAAGGAAATAAACAATTGACATGGATAACCCAAGACTAGGAAATAACCAATCTTCTATCTTTTATTTCCCTGCATCTTGATTTTTAAAGTGAACATCAAGGATGGTTCTTACATCATGCATTTTAAAATCCATAATTTGGATGTGATGGACCTTCTCATTTATGCTTAAAGTATGTCAACCATCTATGTAACTTTGATAGCTCATTGGCACTTAATGTTGCATGTGCCATTTGGGCTAGAACAGAGCCAGGTCTGGTGTCACTTGAACACAATTTTAGAAAGTGGATTTGGATTGCTGGGCAGATTTTTCACAAGACATCTCCATTTCGCTCGCATTTCTTATGGAGCTCTTATCACTAATGAATCATCTTCCTTGCTAAGGAGGCCTCTGTACAAAACCTATCCATTCTGCTTCCAACTTAGCCAGAAGATCACTTTGAATAATTTACCGGGTGGTGACTGGCTCCCTTCTGTGGGAGTTCCCTGCCCCGGGCTTGCTGACTTAGGCTTGGTCTGCACTTACCCCGGCGATATGGCAGCAGTCGACTGGAGTTATGCAAACTATGCAGCGAACTCGCATGACTCCTGTCGACTGCTGTGCTCTTCTGTGCGCTATCTTCACTGCACTCCCCCAACGGGAACCACGTTCCTATCGACGCAGCACTATGCCGCTTGCAGGGCTGGGTTAATAGAGGCGACTTCTGGATCGACTGAGTGGGTCTTCACTGACCGCTCAGTCGATCCAGATAGGTCGATCTGACGGCGGCGACTCTGCCGCCGTCAGTATAGACATAGCCCTACATGCATTTGCTAAGATTTGCATGGCGCTTTCTGCCCTTCAAATCTTACTTCTTGTCGTCTCGCAGAGATGAGCTCAAACGGCATTACAATCTGGGCCACTACTGGATCGAGGTGGAGATGGAGGACCTGGCCAGCTTTGATGAGGACCTGGCAGATTACTTGTACAAGCAGCCTGCAGAGCACCTGCAGCTGGTAAGGACTGGGGTGACTGTGGAAAGAGGGCCACAGAGGACTACTGTAAAAGTAGGCCTAGAACTTGCATGCTGCCGTCTAATCATGGGCAGACAGGTAACAACGGTAGCCCTGAGGATTTTTCTTGGTGTGAGTGGCAACATAAGCTGTGTTTTTCCCTCTCCAGCTGGAGGAAGCGGCAAAGGAAGTGGCAGATGAGGTCACCCGTCCTCGCCCAGCAGGGGAGGAGACACTTCAAGACGTCCAGGTCATGCTGAGGTCAGATGCCAATGCAGCCAATATCCGCAGTCTGAAGGTGAGCTGAATTCACCTGTGATATGGAGCAGTGGGGAAACGAATTGTCCGCTGGTGGATTTGATGGTGGCAAGAGCTGTTAGAACCTGATGACTTGCTCAGGCTTCGTTCGGGGGTGGGTTGGATAAATGGTTTGGGTTTTGACCCATCTCTGCTCTGTTTATCAGGATGAAACTGCGCCAGATGGCGAGTATTTGACTTACTACACTTGATGGGACTTGTTAGTCTTAGGGCTGCTTTACACACAGTTGTTGTACCGCTTGAACATTGGTTTGAGCCAGTGTAGTTAAAGCAGTACGTCCCCTTAGTGTGGATATATCAGTATCAGTATAAAGGTGTTTATACTGCTATAGCTTGTTTCCATAAGTTTAGGGGAACAAGCTATACTGATACAAGGCATCTTTATGCAGGTACATCCATGTCTGTACTAGAGGGTATAGCAACGTAACTGCTTCAGTACAATAGCCCATTCCAACTGAAGTAGTTAAATTGGTACCAAAACTGTGCGTACACCAGATTTTAATAGCTCTGGTGACCGGTTTGGTGGCGAATTGTCCGTGGATGGGTATTCTGATCTGTCTGTTCATTAGATGCAAGAATTATTTCTGCATCTCTGAGGGTCTTTCTGGGGAACGCTGCTTTCTTCACCACAAGCTTCTCTGATAAAATACAATGCAAAATGCAGCAGGAGGACACATGGCTATCGAATAATGAAGCGTCTTGTTAAAAAAAAGAATCCCTTCCCTCTGCTGAGGCTGTACAGTGCTGCCTGCCTTGTCTGTGTGGGGGGAAGGCTGTTTCCCTGAGATGCACGCTGCAGCTGTGAGCCCCAATGCGTACAGGAGAAGGGCTCGGAGAGGGTGCGGACCCTTGGGCCAGGGTACAGCAGAACACCATTATTCAGATGGCACTCATAGCACATACTAAAGTCCATCTGTTTCATTTCCTATTTGCAAATGGAACCAAGGAGCATAACTGAGCTGGCAGGCTACCACATGGTTCCAAACTACTGATCGAAAATATTCTGCGAGGAGGTTTTTTGGGGGAAGAATGTCCATGTTAGTTCCAAACACTCCTCCTTGGCTCCCCGTGTGGGCAGCTTTCCCCATGTTGCTCATGGAGCATCATACCCATGATCCGGGCGGCTGTATATGGAGGCTGCTGTTTCCCTCCCCCTCAGCGCCCTCTGCCATGATGGGGTTTCCCCTCTCATCACTCCAAACCTCTCCTTTCTCAGTCCGATCAGATGTCCCATCTGGTGAAGATCCCTGGGATTATAATTGCTGCAGCTGCTGTGAGATCCAAAGCTACCAAGATCACCATCCAGTGCCGGAGCTGCCGTAACACCATCAGCAACATCACCGTGCGCCCCGGCCTGGAGGGTTACGCCCTGCCCAGGAAGTGTAATACGTAAGCAGTGGGAGTCCTTTCAGGAGTCCTGGGTGGGGTGGAGGAGACCAAATTTCTGTCCTTCTGGCTGTGGATGCTGCATGAGTAGGTCTCACCTGGTGCCCTGTGCTGGGATCTACAGGACCATCATCCAGCCCTCTACCAGGTGGAGATTCCTCTGTGCTCATCAATAAGTCTGTGATGACTAAGTGAGTTGAGCTGTGAGTTGAAGGCCTTGCCATATCTTCATGTGTTGAGGGCTAGGGTGGTTAAGGCCAAATATAGCTACCAGAGTAGCACAACTATACTGAAGTGTGGTCTCTGGCCCCCCGAGCTTAACTGGGGCAATCACACACACGTTTCCTTCCTTCAGCACCTCACCTTCCCCAAAAGTCTTCTCACCACCTTCCCAGAATCATAGAAGTCAGTAAGCACCTGCCTACGGGGTGCGCAACATGGCCTGAGCCTTAAAAATAGATGGTCCTTGTCTCCAAGAGCTTCCAGTCTAAAAAGACTGGCTTTTTACTAATAGTTCTGATTGCTCAATCACCAGACAGCATTTACCCATTGGGTGGGTGGGTGTAAAGATAAATGAAATGCCCTGCATGGTCATCTGGTCCATTTAATTCATTAATTTAATTACCTTCCCCTGTTCCCAGTGAGTGCATTGTTCCTTATAGTCAGCTTGATTGTGATCCGCTTTCTCGCACTGAGGCTATGTCTACACTACAGTTTATGTTGGCAGAACTTATGTCGCCCAGGGGTGTGAACAAACCATGCTCCGAGCGATGCGAGTTACAGGGACATCAGCCTTGGTGTGGACCAGTATGTCGGTGGAGGGCTTCACAGTAGCCCTGTTGAATTCAATTGCGTTATTTATTGTGTCATTTAGCATTCAGCATAAATAAGGGGACCATGAAATGGCTCTGTGCACTTAGGATGGCCTTCCCAAAGCTGCCGTTCCAAAGGATTTAGATGCCCAATTTTCATTAGAAACGAACAGGAGCTGTGTGAGTGTGCCAGTCCCTTAGGTATCTTTGGTGATCTCAGCTTTGAAAATGACTTCCGCATCCCTTGGGGGACTGTAGATCAGGCTAATAAATCTCTCAATGTTAGGATGCTTTCCCTGCTATTCAGCCTACACTTTCCCTTTTATAGTTTATCCCACTAACCTTAACTTAATCTCCTTGTACAGCTGTACATATCTCCTTTCTTCCTTTGTGTTACAGCCTCATAGGGTTTTGGCACCACTTAGTTACTATTTACCAAGATAAACATATTTAAACCTCTAAAATCTTTCCCCATCGGTCTGTCCCTTTTCTCCTTATTCTGTGTTGTTTCTTTTCTCTGAGCTTCCCCTTTTTGCCTGCCTTTCTCTGTCGCCTTTGTTTTAGCTCTGGGGGCAGGGATGGACTCTTACTACGTGTGTAAACAGCACCGAGCACAGCAGAGCCCTGATCTCAGTTGGGGCCCCTAGCATTCCTGTTTACAAATAGCCTCCTCCAGTTTGTCACTGTCTTGTCAACGAGGTGGCTTTTTACCTACCCGATCTGCCCACTTTGGGGGCTCCCATGGAGAGGCTCTTCTGTGGGGAAGTAGGGGATCCAAGCATGCATTGCTGCCTGCTTCACTAATGGTTCACTAGGCAGTGCTAAGTAAGGACAAAATTCAGCCCTGTGTGTTTGCAGGGTGCTGCTCTCCGTAGCATCACTGGATGCAAATAAACTCCATGGTGGTCTCTCCTGAATAGTTCCTGATGAAAAGCTCCTGGTGGTCTCTCCCAATGGCCCTGAATAGTTTGTGTGACTCATTTCTTTAATGTTCCCCCATTGCTCAGGGAACAGGCCGGCCGCCCAAAGTGCCCCTTGGATCCGTACTTCATCATGCCGGACAAGTGCAAATGCGTGGACTTCCAGACCCTGAAGCTGCAGGAGTCTCCAGATGCTGTGCCACATGGGGAGATGCCCCGGCACATGCAGCTGTACTGTGACAGGTAATGCTGCCCTCCCTTGCTGCCTGTCCTCAAGGAGAGTCCATGACAGATGTTTGGATGGATGTGGGGGTCTCTCTCGTCTTCCCAACTAATTTTTTTGGGTTGGGGGAGGAATGGATATAAGCACTGATTTATATTGACATTCCTACCTCACAACCATTCCATGAGGCTTAATGGTTTGCAGCGTGCTCTGAGATCCTTGGATCGGTGCATGCAAAGTTGCTCAGATGCCATCCTGAAGGGAGAGCCGAACTGGAGCGCACGAGGTTTTTCTTTTTTTGTTGGGCTTGAGGTGAAGATGGTGTTTTTTGGTGTGTGGTTCCTTTGCCTTGAAACAGGGAAGCTGCCGCTTAACAGCCCTGGTTCTCTAGTGCCCGGAATCGAAACACCTTGTCTAAATGTGGATGGGGAGGCAAGGAGGAGCTGAAGTGGCTTTTCCAATGTCTGGTAGCCTTCCATCCTATCCCTTTCTTATGCAGAAATAACACTCTTCTCCTCTCCCCTTCCTCCTCTCAGGTATCTGTGTGATAAAGTCGTCCCTGGAAACAAAGTTACCATCATGGGCATCTATTCCATCAAGAAGTCTGGCCAGACCAAGAGCAAAGGCCGGGACAATGTGGGCGTGGGAATCCGAAGCTCTTATATCCGTGTGGTGGGCATCCAAGTGGACACCGCTGGCTCAGGTAAAACCTTGCTTTGGATTTGTCTCTGGCTCAGGTTATAGCATGGGGTTAGAAAACCCTCCATTCTGAACAGCCTGTACCTGTGACCTCCAGCTAGTGCTGCTGTGGGGGAGAGCTGCATTTCTGTACAAAACTGCAGCGCACATCAGTCAGTGCCACTCACACAGCAAAGGCTACAGGCTGGCCCAGGCAGGGTCCAGCATTAGTCTCAGCTTCCTTGTGTGTGTGCACTTCTGCTTTCTTATACAGCTCTGTGCTGCTTGTGCTTGGTAAGATTAAGCAGGAGACCTCATCAGCTTTAAAAATCCAGCCGATATTTAAATCTGATTTTTATTCTGCTCCCAATCCTCCACCTTCCCCCAAAGCATCAGGCCCAGCTTCCTCCTCCAGATCCTCTTTTTCCTCTCCTCGCATCAATCAAGCCTCTTGATCTTTCTCCCCGCATCAGACCATGACCCGTGTTGGTGTCCTCCTTATGTCTGTTACACCTTTCCAAGGTGGTTTTGCCATCAACTGAACCAACTTTAGGTCTTGCCTCTTGATTGCAGGATAAAACAAATGCTTTTAAGGTCCTCTACTCAGTGCAGCACTCTCCGGTTTTAATAGCAAACTCCAGGCCCAGCTGAGTTTATTACACACAGCAATCCTTTCCTTGTGAACTTGTAACAGTGATACTAAAGTAACCTCCAGACCTCAGCTGTCCCAGACAGTAGGCTTCTGGAGGAGACTATGGTGACCAGCCAGGTTGATCTAGGTTCATCTCTGTGGATGACAATTCATTGAGAGTTTACTTCCCTCCACCCTCTCTAGGCCGCAGTTTTGCCGGTTCTGTGACTCCACAGGAAGAGGAGGAATTTCGCCATCTCACTTCCATGCCCCACATCTATGAGGCGATCGCCAAGAGCATCGCGCCCTCCATCTACGGCAGCACTGACATCAAGAAGGCCATTGCCTGCCTGCTCTTCGGCGGCTCTCGCAAAAGGTCAGAGAAATGAATCCGATGGGGCACGGTGGGAACGGAGCAGGCACAGAGATTCCACACAAGGCATAAAACCCTTCTGGGATCCTTTTCTGCTTCCTGACAGCAAAAACTTCTGTGGTCAGTGATGTTTTTGCTTGCGCACTGTCTAACCAGAACTCCCCTTGCCTCCCTCCTCCTGCCTTTCTCTGCAGGCTTCCGGATGGCTTAACCCGCAGAGGGGACATTAACCTGCTGATGCTGGGGGACCCTGGCACAGCCAAGTCCCAGCTCCTGAAATTTGTCGAGAAGTGTTCACCCATTGGCGTAAGTGCCCTTGGTTACTTCCTTACCATCAGGTGGAGATTTTGTATCAAGGCCACTCAGTGTCTCATTTTGCTTCATGCATCGTTGAGAATCCAAGCCAGTAAGTGATTCCATTGGTGGTTCATGGGGCAGAACAGAAGGCAGCATGTGCTTCCGCAGCAGTACCTATTCCACAGGGCTGGTGAGCTCACGGGCCTCTTGTTTACAGTAAATAGCAGAGAAATGAGCACAAGGAGAAGGAAAATCTGGGTAGGAACCAGCGAGCGCTTCTCACAGGGCCACTTTCTGAATGTAGCCATGATTTATTGGAGTATTTAACTGGGCATATTTTCCCCAACCTGTTGCCTAAACTGGCTGAGCAGCTTATAGCAAACTGGATTAACAGGGAGGTTGGAAGATCAGGTGAAATAATATTGATTGACTGCATCCGTCAGGCACGGAGGTCCAAGCTGAGACCAAGTGTGGAATTTGATTTCCATCCATGTTTTTCTGCCGCCTCTGGGCACCCTTCTTGTTCCTGAGTGAAACAAACATAACTCTACAGCCCACTGATGTGATCCAGTAAACCACTCTCTGTGTGCAATAACCGCATCAGCTGCCTACAAGCCCTCTAATGTCTTGTAGCTACTTAGCCCAAACCCTGGCTAAATAAAGGCCCCTTTCTCTGTATCCTGAAGGCTGCCAAGCACTGGGTGTACTGAGGAGGTACTTTCCAGGGCTTGGGATCTCATAGAGCAGCTGCTGTGCTGGCCTGTTGCTCTTGCAAGGCCAAAGTCAGAACCCAGGGCTGGATTTCTTTCATTCCCTGGCTGAGTGATGCAGACTCATGGATGTGGTGGTGCCTGACCAGCTGTCCTCTTCCTATCGTTCCCTCAGGTGTACACCTCCGGGAAAGGCAGCAGTGCAGCTGGCTTGACCGCCTCAGTGATCCGAGACCCCTCTACCCGGAGCTTCTTCATGGAGGGAGGAGCCATGGTCCTGGCAGACGGGGGAGTGGTCTGCATTGATGAATTCGACAAGGTACAAACCTAGCACGCAGAAGGAGAGGCCCTGTGGTGTGAAGGGAGGGGCAATGGAGGGGAAGTGCCATGTTCCCTCACAGTGGAGGGAAATATATGTGCTGCTATAAGAATGGAAGGGAGTTCTTGCGGCGGGGGGGGCGCGATGCTTTGTGCTGCAGTGTGGTGGGGTTACGGTGGATGGAGTTCCGTGCCCCCAGCGGGTAGGGCAGGAAAAGGGCCTGCCATCTGGAGGCAATTGCAAGGGAACTCTCTCTTTGTGTGCATTAAAAATAAGAAACAGTGCTGGCTGCACGAAGCTGTCCTGTGAGCCCAGGCACGGCCTCAGAAAGAGCGTGCAGCTGAAATCAGACGGGTCTGAACGGTTTTATTTTTCCCCTCCCCGTCCGTTAACAAGATGCGGGAGGACGACCGAGTGGCCATCCACGAGGCTATGGAACAGCAGACTATCTCCATCGCCAAGGTGAGCTGCCAGCACACGGCCTGCAGGCTGCATCGACCGGTCTGTGAAATTGCACGGCTGCTGCTGAGATGGGGGGGGTTGGGGAGAAGGAGGGGAGAGCTGTAGGGAAAGGTCCCGGAATCCAGCGCAGGGCTTCTTGCAGAGCAGAATGACCAGCAGGTGGCTGAGCCCAGTGGTTCCCTGCTAATCGCTGCTTTGACAGCTTGTAAAATCTGAGTGTTGGCACTTCGACGACTCTAGTCCGAGTGCAGCAGGCCCAGCTCCGGGGCACTGGATCTCTGAGTGCGCCTGAAGGGAATCCTTCTCAAGTGCAGCGTGACTGGAACCCAGCTCCCTGTCTGCCCCCCCAGCCGCCTCCAGCTTTGCTCCCTGACCACTAGAAATTCTGCCCTGCTCCCTGCCCCTCAGGCTCACGCCGAGGGGTAACTTTTGACTCCTCTCTCTCTCTCCTGCCGCCCTAAGCTTGTGGATTCTGCTGTTGCCAGAGTCTCACCACTCCCCTGGACTGCATCTCCAACAGCCGCCTGTTCCTTTCCATCCATTGAACTTGTGATGGGACAACTCCCTCGAGCATGGCCTGGGGTGACACTCCATGGTCTCTTTACCTGTCCCTGCAGCACCTGTCATGCTGTTACGTATTAAATGTGGCTTCCATCAGTGGGTGACTTTGGTTTAGGGGGAGGTCTGCCTAAAATGGTTCTCATCTGTCTGCACAGTCCCCACCCTGTATGGTCATCCTGCCAGCCTCTGCCAGAATGGAGCCGTCACTGGCCAACTGAATGCTGCTTATGGAGCCTTATTTAAATGCTAGTATCTGTGAGGACTCTGGGAACAGGAGGTAGAGGAAATGGTTAAACAGCTTTCTCCACCCCACCCATCTGCCATCCCGGGATGCTCCTGTGTGATCCTGACATCTTACACGAGGCGCTGTATTAGGACATGGTTATCGCATTGATGTGTAGCTTGACTTCCTTCTCCCCCCCCCACCTCCTGTTGTGTTTCCCATGCAGGCTGGTATCACAACCACTCTGAACTCCCGCTGCTCAGTGCTGGCTGCTGCCAACTCTGTCTTCGGGCGCTGGGATGAAACCAAAGGCGAGGAGAATATAGATTTCATGCCTACAATCCTGTCCCGATTCGACATGATCTTCATCGTCAAGGATGAGCACAATGAGGAGCGAGACATGGTGAGGGCAGGCAGTGGGCTTGGCATAGTGGCTTGCCGAGGGGTGGTTAGGACACATGCAGCAGGAGGATTAGCTGGGAGCAGCGTCGGCACAGAGGATTTATGGAAGGGGGAAAGTGCCTGTTCAGCTCACCTCCCTAGCGTGTCTGGTGCCAAGTGGGTTATTTGATTAGAAGTACCTTGGGCTCACTCCCATGGGCCTGCTCCCTGTTCCCTTGTTTAGCAGGGCTGAGCACAGCACAGCTGCCTTGGATTTGGGGAAAGAGAAAATATTTTTGGCAGGCATTGGAAGACAGGTTTAAAGGTGTTTTCTGTGGTCCCAAACTGTCCACTTCAGCAATGTTGGGTCAGAACTTTAGCACAAACAGCAGGGCCCTTCTTGTCTCCTGGCTGGCCCCAGATAAGATGGATGGTGTTGGCTTGCTCTTTTTTGCCCTGCCGCCTGCAACAGGGCAGAATATCTGTAGCATTCAAAGGGTGGAAGGAATTCTGTTATCCCCCTCTTCTCTGCACTGCTTCTAGACACTGGCCAAACACGTGATGTCATTACACGTGAGCGCCCTGATGCAGACCCAGGCTGTGGAGGGCGAGATTGAACTGAACAAGCTGAAGAAGCTGATCTCCTACTGTCGAACGTAAGCCTGCAGCGACCCTCGGGTGACGTGCCTGGGCTGGCCAGCAGGACCTAAGGCAGGCTGCAAAGCTTGCTGAGCGTGTTCTGCGGGGTGCCGTGCTAAGCTGCTCTCTGCTGCGCTCAAACTGCCGGGATTTACGGTTACACTGAGCAGTTCTGGACCTGCTGCTGGGCCAATCGCCTCCCTGACGTGACTTCCCTTAGGTGGGCCCAGCGTCAGACCTTTAATTCCTTAGTGGGGACCGTCAGCGCTCCTTCTCTACAGTGAGCCCCGGTTATTTCCCGCCCCTGGTTCTGCCGAGGACATGGTCTCCTCTGCGGTTCGAGTTTGCGAAGCCAGCTGCATGCGTTGTCACCAGGGCCTGGATTTTCACAAAATCTGGCCTAGCTTGGGGTGGAAGGGGAAGAGGCTCCACCATTGGTAGGGGCTGGCACTGTATCTTTTCCCACGTACCTGCTGGTTCATGGCATGCCCTGCTCCGCCTTCACAGGAGGTGCGGCCCACGCCTTTCAGCAGAGGCTGCGGAGAAGCTGAAGAACCGCTACGTCCTGATGCGCAGCGGGGCCCGCCAGCACGAGCGGGAGAGTGACCGCCGGTCCAATATCCCCATCACCGTCCGGTGAGAGCACGGCTCCGCTTGGGTGCAGGGAGGGGAGCAAAGGGATGCTTGAGATGATACTAGAAAGGGAATAGAGCCACTGCCCCGGTGCTGCAGACGCCCTCGGAGAGTGGGATAGGCTCAGGCGTGACCCCAGCCCTGCACTTAGCTGGACCCTGTTAAAGCCACCAGAGCTAAGTGCATGCAGGCTTCCAGGCTCTTCACTCCTAAAGGTGGCTGCTCCTCCTTTGTCCATCTCGTCCCCTGCCCACTCAGCTGTCCTTAACGTGACTGCCTTCCGCTGCCAGAGACATCGCGCGGCTCCAGTGCAGGCGCTCGCTCCTGAAGGGTAACATCCTGCAGACCTCTGATTGTCCCCACCTGGGAGCGTTGTGCCGGAGGCAGCACCACCTAAGGGAACGTGGCTAGGGCAGAGTAATGGGCCGCAGATACAAGGGTGTTTCCAGGCTGCACCTGGGTCTCATATGGTGAGACGGGAGAGGAGAAAGGCTGGCTCCTTCTGGTCAGAGCCTCCCCCACAGCCCCGTTTCCCTTCGCCATTTTTAATGGGTAATGGTGACTGGAGCTAGCAGTGTCTGCTCAGGGTATCCAGTGCCGGGGACAGTCCTGCCTTGGCCTAGGTGTTTCCCTGGGGTGGGAGTCATTAGGGAAGGACCTGGGATTCATAGATCCTGAGGACAGATGGGACTCCTGTGACAGCAGCAACCTTTTAGATGGGGCATGCCACATCTTCCCCCTCTTCACCCCGCCCGCCGCCCCTCTCCCACTTGCCGTGATCCCAGCGCCCTAGTCAGGAGCTGTTCGCAGCACCACATAACATTTCCTTCTCCCTCCTGGCCCTGCTTCTCTCCCAGCGCTGGGCCCATGTGACCTCACGTGGAAGAGGGGCGGGGCCAGGAGGGGGGAGTGGCTGCTGTGTGTCACTGCTTGGAGCTGGGAGTGGTGCAGCTCCAGCCAGGGTGCAGCTGGGCCCACCCGGGAGAGGGGTGGGACTGGAAAGGGGGCGTGGTGAGTGCCACTCAAAACCTGTGGCACATGCCACGGGTTGCCGACCCCTGCCCTATGATCTAGTCTGCCCTCCTGTGTAACACGGGCCATAGAACTTCCCCCCAGATAATTCCTGGAGCTGATCTTTTGGGGGAAAACAGCCAGTCTTGATTTTAGAAAGTGTCTGTGATGGAGAATCCACCACAGCCCTTGGTACATTGTTCCAACAGCTAATGACTCTCATTTAAAAACAGCCAGTAAATCAGGCATACATGTCCAAGTGTCCCGCTCCCTTTAGATGGGATGTGACCGCCCCGCTATGGGATAGGAGTGTTCTGCTTTGCATGGGTTGAGGGGCATCTGGGATGTGATGACCCCTCCCCAGCTGACAAACGACTGTTCTACCCAGTGCATCAGGATGTATGCAGTGGGCGGCTTATGGCATGGAGGCATTTCCTGACCAAGGTGGGTAAGGCTCTGGGGGAGTGGAGGCCTGTGGTGACTTTGTTAAAAAGGGCTTCCCTGTGTTTTGTAGGCAGCTGGAGGCTATTGTGCGGATTGCAGAGTCCCTCAGCAAGATGAAGCTTCAGCCTTTTGCCACCGAGGCAGACGTCGAGGAGGCCTTACGGCTTTTCCAGGTGTCCACGCTCGACGCGGCCATGTCTGGCAGCCTGTCAGGTGAGGCCCCGGGGGATGTGTGTAACCCCTGCACCCCAGAAACCTCTTGCTGTGTAAATTCTTTCCTTTGAGCCCACTCTCATCTGATCTGAGTGTGGAGAAAAAACCCCACCTCCTCAGGGGGAAGCCGCATGGCAACCGAACTGCCACCAGGGAGGGCAGGACAACACGTAGGGCTGCAGGTGCCCCTCGTTCATTCTGGCGTAGGCGTCATTGTGTCACTGTGGTCCAGGCAGAGGGTTAGTTTAGTGTCTAATGTTCCCATCTGAAATGAGTAGGGAGCCTGGACTCTCCCAAACCCCAGAGGAGAGTCTGGGTGTTTCCTCGTTCAGAACAGCAAGTCCAGGAGCTGTGGGGGCGTGAGGCCTGGATCCCCAGCTACCCTCATATTTCCATGGTGAGGGAAGAGGTATCCGTGAATGCGCTTTTCCTGTTGGAGACAGGATTATCAGGGGATTTGCGGAGGGAAGTGGAGGTGTTGAGGATTCAGCCTGGATGTTGATTTGGAGCTCTGTCATGGTTGATATTTTGTCACCTTTTGGGTTGCCCGGGGTTGTTCTGTCTCTTGATTTTTGTGGGGAGGAGGCAGACAGGAGCTTGTGTAGGGGAGCAAGGATCTCTAAAGCTGTGTCTCCTCTCTAGGAGTGGAGGGCTTCACGACACAGGAGGACCAGGAGTTGCTGTCCCGCATTGAAAAACAGCTCAAGCGCCGCTTTGCCATCGGCTCCCAAGTGTCAGAGCACAGTATCATCCAGGACTTCATGAAACAGGTGAGTCTAGTGGGCATAGACTCTCTCTCCCTGATGGGGCAGTCTGACAGGCTGTGAAACTAAAAAACCTCCAAGACATAACTAGGACTATGAGGACTCTTTCCTGAAACGTGGCAGGGCTCCTTTTGCTGCCTCTGTACCTTCCTAATCCGTTGGGTGCCGGGGAGTGGAGTGAAACCAGGGAGAAGGGGAGCTGTCTGGGGAATGCTGTAGGCGTTGTTCTCCATTCTGCGTTGGCCCTGGGACCCCACAGTGGCTCACTGCAGTTTCAGCGCCTCCTATTTCCATTTCAATTGGAAGAGTCAGACTTCGTCCTGTACTACAAGGCGTCTTCCCTATGTACAGTGAACGTTCAACAGTCTTGAATGACTTCAGTGCTGTTTCTCAACGGGCTACGGTGAGCCTTTGTGGGTCGGCCGCCTCGCCAGCAGATGGCTGTACTATGAAAGGTTCCTAAGGGATTGTCGTTCCCCTGCCCCTCTTTCTTCCAGAAATATCCCGAGCAAGCCATCCACAAGGTGCTGCAGCTCATGATGCGGCGTGGCGAGATCCAACACCGCATGCAGCGCAAAGTCCTATACCGCATCAAGTAACCTCACTTCCACACCCTCTTGCCCATGGCCAAACCCATCCACAGGGAACCTGGGCTGGCTGGTGCTGTTGAGGACCCTCCCGAGTTCCAGCGAGGTCTTTGTGAAGAAAGCGCCAGCCTCTCCTGTTCATGGAAGAATCCTCTAGCTGGGGAACTAAATGGGGGAAGGCATCTCTGCTTTTAACCAGACTTGACGGCAGGCAGGGCTCCTTGTCTTGTATCTCAGCCGCTCTAGGGAACGTCATGATGACGCTTTAATAAAACGTATTAAAAAGCTTTTATTTGTATTAAAACTTTGGTTGGTACCCACGGCTCCTGTGGTGCTCTGAAGTGACCTGGGGGAGGAGCTTATCCCATGTCCCTTTTGCGATTGGGCGGGATTCTCCATCATCACGTTGTCTGTTCTGCTTGGCTCATGGCTATGCCAGGACTTCCATTTGCATCCCCTGGTAGCTGAGTCATTGGACACAGGTAAGCATTTCCTTCCTTGACGTGGACCTTCAGCCCTGTTGGCTGAGGTCACACACAAACGTAAGGGCAAGGGGAGTGGCTTTCCACAGGAATTGACCTTTCCCTTGAGGCATATGGCGCATTAATGCAAAGACACATTAGGCAACCTGCTGTTGGGCCGAGACGTGCTGGAAGTGCATCAGTAAGCCGCTAACCACAGGATGCTGTTGTCTCTCCCAACAGCAAAGAAGGAAATCTGCTGCAAGAGGTTGCTTGTTAAGCCTTTCTTTCAGTGTCTAAAGCAGTGGTTCTCAACATATGTACCACTGTTGGTGCCATATGCAGCTGTCTGTGTTCCATGGGCCACAGCCACACAATAGATATGCTATCTGTAGGGTCCAGAGGATGTCACATGGGCCACAGTTGTGTGCTGACTGGGCTGTGAGGAGCCTGCAATTTGAGAACCATTGATCTAAATGTATGTAGCTGTCCTGTGACGATTAGCTCCTGTGTAGAGGGGACTGTCTTGGATTTCCGCAGCAGCCCCTGCATCTGTATCTAGGATCGTATCCCATCGTTACACTTGTAGGCCAGTCCTGATTCCACACACGCATCCCAATGGATGCCATCCCAATGCAGATACCATCTTTCAGGAGAGTTCTATTCCAGGGCAGAGCGTCTATGACACAAATAGCTTGATAGGTCACTTAGGAATTGTGTCCAGGTCCAGCATAAATGGGTGAGAATCTTGAGTGTGGGACTTTACCTCCTTGAGGAAGAGTTACGCTGCTAGCATTTTCAAAATAGAGAAGCCTTAGTAGGTTTCAGCAAGAAGTTTGTACCACATCCTAAAAAGCAACTTTCAGACAAAAAAAAAAAATCCCAGGAGGTGGGACACGGAAGGGTTTCTATAGTAACACACACTGATGGCCAGTAGAGGCCACTAAAGACTGAAAAATATGCTGTAAAGTTACAGTCCTAGCTGCAGGGGAGAGGTTGGGTGCTGTGTTTATGGAATAAAAGTAAATCCTCTTCAGCTGGCTGGTTGCTAGTCCTAAACCCGTGGCCTGTGATTGGTCACATGGCACCTTTTGGCTAGGGAAAGGTTCCAGAGTTACTCTTTTTTTTTTTGGTAGTGAAATTCTGGTGTAACTATCTTTATTAAACATCCCAATAAAGCAGCCCAGTAGGCAGTGAAGGTAGAGAGAAGCCTGAGCCACAGGTTTTTTTTAATCTGGATTCTACCCTCAGTAGAGAGAGTTTGGACTCACGATTTTGGTTCAAGGGGGAGCTAATGATCTGATCCAGAGCCAAACTGCCCCAGTGCCCAGGGATGTTCTGGGTACATCTCTAGCTTAATTTCCTTCCCTCCTTCTCTTTATGTGCCACGTCAGCAGGACTATCCCCTCCAGGCAGCCTCAGCTCCTTCCGCCAACACTCACAGAGTACCCTCTCCCCCAAACGCCCAGTCCCACCAGTGAGGGGAGAGAGCAGAAACTGGCACTGGGATGGACTCCATCTCTCCCTTACAGCACCATGAAGCACTGCCTATGGAACAAGAGTGTAGTGTCTTAAAGGGGTTTCCCAACTTTTTCCACGGGTAACATTAACAGTTCTTGTCAGGTGGGCCACGTCCCCTATGCAGTCACTCCGCCTACCGCCTCTCCTGTGTGCAGCCATACTGTCCCTGTGGCCATGACAGCAATTTTCCCACCTAGAAAAGGATTTTTAGCTGCTTATGCAGTGTTCCATTTGAAACATACACCTCCCTGCCTGCTTGGTCTTCATTTAATCTCCCCTCACATCTGTTCTGTTCCTTTCAGCTGCAAACAAGGAGGAAAGCTGGCAGCAGGTGCTCCCCAGCCCCTGGTTTTGATAATGGTCACTGCCCCAAATGTCACCCAGCTGTTTCTTGGAAATGGTTTCCCCACTTTGCCAGTCTGAGGTCTATGAAGCTTTGAGACTGCAGAGAGGTATTTGACTCTGATGGGTTTCAAGTAGCTGCCTCTTTCTTGGCGTAGTTGCCAATAGGGTAAGGGTCAACCAAAGGCAAAGCATAACTACAGAAGAGTTCTATAGATTTTATGCATGAACAGGTCCAGTCATTGAGGGGGGGGAACCTGCCTGGGCACCTAACTATCTCTGCTGTAACGTCTGTCCAGGAGATGGATGATCACTAACAGCTGGTGGAAGGGAGTGGCTCCTGGGTGCAGCTCCTGAAAAGCAGATTTCCACCTGGGCATAGCTCTGCTCGAGTGGATTGGGGGAAGAGGCCCCATTCACTCACCTGCTGGAGCTGCTACCTCTGTGCCTCATCAAGCCCCCTGGAATATGGTTCTGCTGTAACAAAAGGTAAGACGGTATTTGGCTATATCACAGGGTGACCCCAGTGTCTAGCCACCGCTTGGCTGGCACAGCTGCTTCCTTGGGTGGGCCAAAGAAGGTCAAAAAGCAGAGGGATGTCTGCACCCATGTGGAGGCTGCAGGTTGAGGAGTAGCGCACTGAGACCGATGAATTGGCACAAAGGAAAGGGTGGAGGCAAGGAGCTAAGAAAGCAGCCCAAACAAGGGCTGACTCCAGACACGGTGCATGGCATCCTCTGTTCCCTCACAGGAATAGAGGCTGTAGCGCTCAGCTCAAGTGACGATGCAGTGTCTAGTTACACACATGATGGCTCGCTGACATTTCCCAAATGGCAGCCTCCTTCCCTGGTGCTCTGGAAGGGAAAGAGGCAGGGCTAATTTGCTTGACATTCACAAAGGGCCTGCGTAACTGATACAATTAAGAGCCTGCCATCCTCCCTCTCTGAGCCTACAAGAGGTCAAAGGCAGAGTCAGACTGACTGAACCCTTTTTTGAGAGCCAGTAACTTTGGGTGTGGGCGCATCCTCATTGATGCGAGTGAATTAACGGTGACGGTCCTGCTGCAGCGAAGCCTGAGAGCTGTGAATATTCAGAGTGGGCCATGGAGGTGGACATAATAAGGGTCTATCTGCACAAGGGTGGGCTCCGTTAACTTGTAGGCTAAAGTGCTCCCAGCCTTGGCCAGCCAGGGTTGAGACTTGGAGCTCCCAGATAGCAACTCCTCGTGCCCTGAGCCTAGGAGTAAGGGGCAGAGATGTGCACCTGGCTTTTCCATGTGCCTCTGTTGACTTGGCACAGTGTTCATTAAATGTGCCATTCAGCTTTTGAAAGGGACATAGTTCCGGGATACAGCAAGCTACGGCAGCCTTCAATGGGCTCTCTCCTTGCGTGGTGTGTTGGAGGAGCAGAACAGTATTCCTGTGACTGGGGTGGCGTGATTGATGTCTTTGGAGGTTATGAAATGTGTTGATTATAGTGCTGGGTTATGTAAGTGTACTCAGAGCTTGCATGCTAACCACTATGTCTAATAACCATTGGCTGGCATGTTGCAATAAGTAGTGCTGGGGTGTACGTTACTGTAGTTACTCTATTTTGCAAATGGAATTCTATAATTAGTCATTTGTTATTCTGAACATTGCACTTTTTTGGCAAATTTTAGGGGGCAAAATTAAGATTGGGTGGGAAATATCAGTTGGGTGAGATTTATTACAGTAGTGCTATATAGCTATTAAGAGAAGGACTGTCTAGTGGTTAGAGCACTAGCCTAGAACCTGGGATCTCTGGCTTCAAGTCCCTGCTCCACCAAAGATTTCTTGTGTGGCCTTAGGCAGATCACTTAGCCTCTCTGTGCCTCAGTTCCCCATCTGTAAAATGGGATTAATAATACTTCCCTACCTCACATGTATATTAATGGTTGTGAAGTGCTCAACTACTTGGGGAATGGGGGCCAGATAAGTAGCTATATAGGAAGATGATTCCTACCCTAAAGAGTTTAAAATCTAAGGTCAATTCAGATGTGCTAATGGATTTGGGTGTCTCCGATTTTAGGTACAAAGATTGACGCTGTGAAGAGGTTTGATTTTTCAGAGCGTGAATGTGAATCATGGCTGGGACACCTCTCTCTCATCAGCCCTGGAGCTCTAGATTGCTATGGTTTGCAGCATAGCGACAGCTCTGGAGTTCTTAGTTGGCCAAGGATTTGCTACAACACTGTTACAGGACACTCTAGCTGTGCCTAATTCATATTATACCTTTCAGATGAAAATGGCTTAGCATCTTTAGGATAATTCCGTCAGAGGAGTAGATCTGCCAAAGCCAGAGAGAGCAAGCAGCCGCCTGAGAACTATTGTGAGGCCTCAGATTGTCCCCTTTACAAATGTGTGCTCAGACAGGAGAACCCGTGTTTTGTCGTAGTGAAGGCCATGTTGGCAATTTGGTGGGATTGATCTGATTTGTTTAAAAGGAAGCAGATGCATATATGTTTCATACAGAGAAGTGCGCCCTGGGTACCACACGTACCAGCATGCAAAATGGCACCAGTCTGTTCGGATCAACATGGGGGCACTTCATGCAAAGACCAGCCATCTCTCTGGGCCACATTGCTATATCAAAGAAGACGGCAGTGGTCATGAGCCTCACTTCAGGCTGTTGTGGCTACGTGAAGCTCGCTGGCCTTGACTCCCCTCACGCTTACACTTAAACCTGGAGTCTCTCCACTGAAATGTCCGCAGAGCTACGCTGCTGTAAAACCAGCACAGATGAGAAGAGACTCAGAGTGGCTGAGTCCTCATATTTGCATCACTCAGCTGCATCCCATCACCAGGCACAGGGTGAGATGTGGCGATGTGACCTTTGCAGGCAACGAAGGTGCCATTTAATTAAAAACAATAAATGAATTGCAGAGTCCTGAGAGCTGTTGCTACAGGCCAAGAGACAAACAATGGAAAAGAGGAAATGCTGATTCTCTGAAAACGCTGTTTCCAAAGGCAGCATGGTCCTGTCAGGCAGGCACTGCACAAGGACTTGCAAAAGATCCTGGCTCTGCTGCTGGGTGACCTTGAGCTAGTTACTTCACATTACTCTGCCTCTGTTTCCCCTCCTGCTGTTTGTTTTGTCCGTATAAATTGTAACCTCTTCACAGCAGGGACTGCCTTACTCACTGTGTGTCTGCACAGTGCCTGGCACAATGGGACTCTGATCTCAGTGGGGGGACCTAGGTGCTATTGTAATACAAGTAATAAATAACAGCAACACATTCAGAGGCCCCCCTCCAGTTCTCATTGTAACATACAGCGGGAGATCGGGCAGTCTCATCACAGTGGGACCTTGGGAAGCTGAGAAACTTTCATTCTTCCTGTGGGAAGTGCCAGTGATGAGAAATTGGAACGGAGAGATCTGTGTGGCGTGCAGACCCCAAGGATTTTAGAGTAAAAAGTCATTCTGGTGTGTGACCAGAAATACAAGTTGGCCCTCAGGGGCATTATGTTATGGTTCTAATAAAAGGAGCTGTTTGTGTTAACCCTTGTGGAAGGGCTTTATGTGGTTACACATGGGGCCATTGTAGAGTTGCAGACACAACCTTGGTGCCAAGGCTGAGTTATTCGAAGTCAAGGATAGAAACCTGGAGTTTGAAACCAAAGTTGATAACTAACTCCCACAACTGCCTGCTGAGATCCCCTAATTCTGGGTCTATTTCCCTCACAATTCCAGATTGCACCCAACTACACACCCACAGCCCTCCCTCATGTCCCGGGTCTCTTCTTCCCCCATTCTCATTGTGTCCCCAACCTTTGCGATCTTGTTCCAGAGCTCTCCCAACGAAGCCCATCGTTCCCTCTCTACAGGGTTTTTTCCCCTCTCCTCCTCCACCCCAGTGTTTGCCTTGTGTCAGGTTCCTATTAACCCACTGTTCTGTCAGTCCCCCTCCCACACATCTTCCTGAGTTCAGCTGTCAGCCTCTGGCTGCCTTGCAGACTTCCCAGCACAGCCCATAGCTTCTGTGTTCAGACCTGCTGGGCTTGCCCAAGGGCAGGACAGAGAAATGGACTGCTCGATTTTTTCACAGCTGGTTACTAGGCCGTCCCTTGAGGGCTAAGGGACACGTGTCTGAGACTGTCCCCATCATCACCACCACCTTGTGCTCCTTCCTGGCCTGACCTGTGTCTCTTCTTCGTTTTTAACACATTCTGCTTTCTCTTTTCCTTCATTCTCTCCCTTTGCCTGGCCTGGTTTCTTTCCTTCATTACCTGTCCGAGTTGTAAAAATGCAGGACCTCCCCCCATCCCATTATGTACTGGCCTGTCATCTATTATAGCCAGGAAACATCACACAGCCCATGTCTTTCTGACTAGGACTCTGGAACTACCAAAACAGGAACTGTCTCAACCTTGCCTAGTCCCCCTCAGGACAGACAGCAGCCTGGTGTGAGTGACCCAATCACTGGGCCCCATGTGCTTCCAAGCCAAATGGGCCTGGGCAAAGTTAAGTCACTATTTCTAGCTCTGGGACTTTAGGACACACTCCTAGGCTCAGGCCTAGTCTGACACCATTCCTTGGGACATGGGATGCCACTGTCCATCAGACTTATCCCAGAAACCTGTCTCTGAGACCTTCTAAGCTTCTCAGTCACATACATACAATTCCCCAGAGTCCACCAAGGTTGTGGTCACTCTGGGCTTCTAGTTTAACCCCTCCAGGAAAAAAAGTGGCAAGAAAGCAAAGAACACCAGCTTAGCAGAGGAATTTCTTAACCCCCAAGACTTTACTCTTAAAGCACTTGAGAGTTACAGTTCTTTGAAAATGGCAAAAGTCCTGGAATACCCCTTCCCAGGTCTGAGGAAACCCTTCTATGAGTCCAAGGTTTGTTAGAATTTGAGGCTGGCTGGAGCCCCTCCTGCCCTCTTGTTCCTGCAAGCCCTTCAGTTCTGTGTTGATAGTCATGCCCCCTTGCTCTGTGTAGAAAGCCCATTGTTCCATGGGCCAGCAGCTGAGAGACAATCAAATCCAAGGACTCCAGATTTCTGTCTTGGTGCCTGCTCCTTGAGAGTCCTTCAACAAAGGGTCAAGCACCATTCTTGGACAGGGTCGCAGTCTGGAATGCAATTCAATAGGCTTGCCTTGGGCAAATTCAAATATGTTCGACATATAATACAAAATGGAGCTGATCATCTGACACAGACATACGCCACTCTGTCTCAGGGACCAGAATCCACCCTTTCTCTCAAGATTCAGGGCATGCTGGGAAATAGCTGTGAGAGTTTTGAGTGGTTATTTGTGGGTGGCTTGCTGGAGAGGTCATGCTCAATAAACCAGATGGTTATTGACTTTGATACCAGCTCGTCCTACAGTAATCACAGGCTCTTAAAATTCAAGGAGGCATGTTATTCCTACTCTGTTTCTTGGGGATCTCCTAATATTTGTGAATCAATGGGGCTATCCAGAGGCTAGTGGTATATCTGAGTTCATGTGTGCCCACCGCCTTTGAGCTACAGATATTGTTTACATTAGTTCCCTCTACCGTGAGCGTGCCCCGCTGACCTTGGCTGTATGGAATCTATCAGCTTTGACAATGTGCCTGGAAAGCACTTATTACTTTGCAGTCATTACCATAAACGAAGGATCATAATGATGATGTTCAGCATATCATTAAGACTGAAAAGTTAAGCTCCCCGCGATATTAAAAATGTGCACTTCTTAGAGCAACAAGGGCTGGTTCCTCTTATGGACTTGCAATATCCGTGTCCTTGAATAAGCTGTTACATTTGTGCCTTAATAATAATTATTGCACTGATGGTACTTATTTATTAATAATAATCTATTTGGATTATGGTAGTGCTTCAAAGCCCCAACCGAAGTTGTGATCCAGTTTGGTAGGCATTGAACATAGTGCGGGACAGTGCCCATCCTGGAGAGCTCACAATCCAAATAGACAAGACAGACAAAGGGTGGGAGGGGAAACTGAGGCCCTATGAGAGGAAGCAAATTGCCAAAGGTCGCCCAGCAGGCAGGGCTGGATTCTATTTCTGGGTCCTAGGCACAGTGGAGTTGGGGTTGGGAGTGTCAGCCGACCAGCCCAAATCTGAGTGAGTGGCTTTGTGACCTGGCATGTGGGAGGCTGTAAGACCACTCAGGTTTGGCCCAGCCAATCCTCTGTCATGACGGAGAGGCAGCCACACCAAATTGTAGTGAATAGCATTGTGAGCTGATGCACAGGGTTGCAGCGTTGCTATGGTTGCCTTTGCCCTCCCCCTCCCACCCCAAATTTGGGTCATGGGCACGTGCCTGGTTGGTGTTTGCATTAATCTGCCCTGCCGACAGGTGTGGCACAGTTGGAAATAAAGCCTAGGTCGCTTGACTTCCAGGCCAGTGCCCTGTATGACAGCGTTACCGTTGCTATGGGAACAATATAATGTTGGATTTGCCTGACTTCTGTGCATTTTATTTCCAGAGTCAGATAACTGAAGCATGGTTCCACAGCAACGCTAAGCCTGCCACGCTCCATCTATGGCAACGTTCTATAATGCATTCAGATACAAAACTAACAGCATTCCCAGCAACATACATAGTGCATGCATGCAGAGCGCCGCTACCCCCAAACTGTGGGTGTGGTGCAGCTTAACCATCAATTCCAAGGCCACAGCATCTCATTCAGTGATTCCTGCATCTAGCCCCAACCCTTTCTGACTAGCATGTGCACGTATGTGTGTAAATCCATAATAAAGGTAATAAAATTGTATTTATACAACATGCCCCAAAAGTGCGCAGGGTGCTGAACGACAATCAGAAAAACAATTTCTCCTTCATTAATAGAAGAACACCCTCCAAACCTCAACAAAATTACAGACAATGTGGGGAAAACAAAACCAGTCAGAACAAAATGATTAAACAGCAGCAACTGTGGCAGTCATTCAACAGGGGGAAAAAAATAAGGTCAGGCCAGTCCCACGCAGAGCTTTATAGACCAATAAGGCTAATTTATAGTGAATGCACCATTTAATAGGCAGCCAATATAAAGAAAGCAACGTGGGTAAATACGATCATGATAGCTGCAACACATTAGCAACCAAGCTGCTGCATTGTGAAGGAACATCAAAATGGCGGATCAGCACAGAGGGAATGCCCAATAATCAGGCCCGTAGGTCACAAGGACATGCATTGTCATCACTATGTGGTCACAAGGTAAATAAGGGTGCAACCTGTGCAAATTCTTAGCCTTCGGGCTGTACTAATTTTTCTTTTGCATTGAATCACCCTGTTTTGCTTTTCAAAGGGGTGGGGATCAAAACAAACCAAAACAAAAAAATTGAACAAGTTTTTTTTTTCCCCTCTAAGGACAAAAAAAAGAAAAGAAAGCTACCTTTGGGCTGAGAATGAGCATGAGAAATTGCACCCAAAGGGGTATGTGTTTTTTGTTTGTTTGTTTGTTTTTGTTTTTTCTTTTTTTGACAAACACTGTAAAATTGGGGCATTGGATGAAAGTGCATCCTTTGCCAGGACTCTTGTCCAGCTTTACCAGCATCATGAAATTAACATGCATGGTCACGCAGAATCAGCCAGGACAGACACGTGCCAGGATTCCATGTGAACGGGGTGCATGTGAACCACAAGTCCATTGGAAAGGCAACTGCAGGGCAACAGCTCTTCCCCTTGCCATGTTAATTGGCTTTTTTCATGCAGCGACTTCACCTCGGTTTTGAAATCTTGCTGGCAAAACCAGGCATTCTGTTCCCTTGGCTGTGGATACTGGTCACCCTGCACGGGAGAAAAGGTGATTTCAGGCCAAGTGAACAGGAACTCAGCTGTTGGGTCCCTCTATGAGAAAAAGGCAAAACCTATTTGTCTCTGGCTTATGCTGCTTGCCCAAATCCTGGACACACAGCCTAAAGAATTGACCCTTTTTCACCTCCTTGCTCCGCGGAGAATAAAACTGTTTCCTGTTTATGATGGGGACAGCTGTGCATTCAGAGGGGAGAGCCGATCTACTCAGGCTGCTGGTTGGAGTTGTTTTTCAGGGATCATTTGTTTGCTCACTTGGACTTGTAGCAGCTGTCGAAATGAATTCCTTTTGGGAACCTGGAACTCCCAAACAGCTCTTGGACAGCTGGGTCCAGGGAACATTCCCTGTCTGCTCACCCTGATCACCTGTTAGAAGAGGGGCAGAATCTTTGGGCCAGACGTGGAGAGACCCTTGTGCAGGAATGCAGCTGCACTTCAGGAGCTGCCCTACCTTTCTGTACCCCGTGCAAGAAGGATCTTTCACAGTGGCATTCCCTGTGCTCCAGAAGGCCTCTTGGGGGCTTTGCACTGCCCCATGGTGGGTCAGTGCCTAATGGGCATGATAAAGGCCTTTTTCAGTAATGCCGGCACACTGTCTGAAGGAGAGAGAGAGTCTGGAGCAGTGAGGGAAGCTCTCTGCAGTCTGTCCCCAGGGAAAAGTGAGCGAAGGAAGGGGACTGTGGGGAGGCAGCCCCTGGAAATCATCAGAGATGTGTCATCCTGGCAAGAGTCAGGGGCCCAGTTCATTACTGCTCCATGTCCCTTTTATGGTGTGTCTGCTGGAGTGAAGGGCTCAGAAATAGAGCAGACTCAGCCATGAGGGAATTCCTGATCGAGGGGGCTTCCCTGGTTGGTGCACAGCCAATGCAGCTGGCCCTATGCCACCCCCACATGGGACGCTTTGGCATGTTGGGTAGGAGAGGATGGAGCTATGGCCGAGAGCTGCTTCACTCTAGGTTTTCCCCATGGCTGCAGTAGCCGCCTGGGCCTGGGGCAGCAAAGTGCAATTGGAGGCAGCCTTCAGGTAGCTGTAACCTGCACCAGAGGCCAAAATGGCTCCCAGCTGGCTCAGGTTAGGGAAGATGCAAAGGTGACTTAAAACCACTTTTGTTCCCACCACCCACCCCAGCCTTTACACAGAACCCAGCTCCATGTGGGGATCAGCCAGGCCTCAGGGATGTATGTATCCCTCCCCGGCTTTTTCAGATCAACCCACTTCCGGGGAATAACCCAGAGAGGTAGGTTGAAAAGATGCAGCTGATTGGCAACACAGAATCAAAGGTCATTTCACGCAGGAGGGAGATATCCTTAATGCCTCGGACGTCGCTGTGCCTTGTGTCTCTCATCTAAGGACCTCTCTCAAACACTGGCTCTCCCTGGGCTTGCCTGAAAGAGCTGTGTTCTTTGGATGTGATGTTTGTTGTTTCTTTCCAAATGCCACACTGACCCACATTCAGAAGCAAGGGCGGCCAGTGATCCAGGAAGTGGATTTGCACATGACACTGCTTGTGCAGTTGAATATGAATTGCTTGTGCCTGACCATCCCACCCCCCTCCAATCAGTGACCCAGACATGGCTGCTAGGAATTAGGGCACCAAGATGCATAAAATGGAAATGTGTTTTAAGTATCCAAATGAACCAATTGCAACATGCAAACAAGCAGGAGCCAGCCCTGCTTTACAGTCCATTAATCAGCCTTATTTTCGAATAGCTTCTGCTATGCTCTGCATTCCCCCAGCTGTGTGAGATTATGAACACACAGGGATGTTTTACGCCACACCGGATGCAGTGGTTTGGAGTCGTCTGGACTGTCCCGGCCCAGCCTCAGCTGCTCAGGCCTGGTTTTGGAAGAGGACGGTTGACGCATTAGCTGGAGAATGGTTTTTCTGTACTCATGTCTCATGTATGCCAGACCTTTCTGTCCTCCATGTTCTTTTACCGTGAGCTTCCCCAGCACCACCTCCTCTCTCAGCCCTTTCAGTTGGACAGACTCTGATAGCAGGTTTTGTGGGTTTTTCATTGTCTGAAGATGAAAGGGTGGGTGGATTCTAGTGCTCAGAACTGGAACAGCGGGAGGTGCTGCACGTCAGAACTGAGGTGCACGGACACCATTGGTGTTGGCAGGCAGGCTAAGCCTGACGCAGCAGGGGATGCTGCAGGCCAAAGCTGAGGTTCATTGGTCGAGATAGGGGGAAAGCCTGAGGAATGGCAGCAGTGAAAAGCTTTTGCAGAGCTGGGTGGGGAATGTTTGTGCAGGGTCTGCCCATACCATTAATGGTTCTTAGCAGTGCTGGGCAGCATCTTTTCACGCAAAATTTTGAAAAATGCAGATTCAGATGGACTGAAACAATTTGCAAATTCAGATCAAGTTCAGTGATTTTTCGTTAGAAATAAAAGAAACCTTTTTTGGCAAATGCTCCAACTGTGTATTGAGATCCTTGGGCGAAAGGGTTGCTAGAAGGGCAACATGTTGTTTTTTCTGCTATATTTATTATTCTTTATGATCTAATAGGTTAGATTTTTCCCGTGTTCTATGTTTGGTGCTGCCCATGGGGATCCTGCTGTGTCCTCTGTTGCATTGTGCCATCTGTCCCTAAAGCACTGCTTCCACTTACAGTTCCTTCAGCCCACCCTTCTTTTAGTATACATATATTTCTTAGCGTTCCTGATTCTTCATCCCCTTGTACTGTGAGTTCCTGCAGAGAACAGACCTCATCTCTCCACATATGTACACAGCCAACCCCTTCCCCGGGAAATGAAATGTTGTTACCTTGGCAACAAAAGTTTTGAAGTCAGGGAAGAGTTCCGAAGAAACCGATTGTGATGGAAAATGACACCCAGGAATGAATGTACCATGTTGCTATGGCAGCAGAACACTTAAATGGAACTTAGTCTGTTGAAAATATAAAAGGTTATGCTTAAGCAAGACAAACTTTATAGATTTACCAGGTAGCTGCATAACGCGAACCACGTGGCAGTTATCTGTCAAACCTGGCTTGTGATGAGCATAACACACTCTAAATGTTGCAGGCCTCTCTTCTTAATTTGGCATATGGCTAAGTGAGATTGCGGTTTTTGTTAGACCCTCTCCTGTGGTATTGCGCTAGGTGCTGGCTGTTTCACATCTGCCCCGGTCTTTGCGGTTCCTTGAGTTTCTTACTCGTCCTGGGTTTTGTGGGTGGTTTTTCTTTTTCCTTCCCTACAGTGCTCTCCTCCCAGAGGACCAGGGAATTGAAAAACATCTGGCGATTTGTTCAAAAGTCCTGGATTTTTCACCTGCTCGCTAGTAATTTATAATTTAGTTTTTGAACATTGGGTGTGTGAGTGGTTTTAAGAGCCTGGGCCTGCTTCACTCAGCTCATCGTCCTAATCCAGAGAGGCTCTCTCCTCTCCTCTCCCTCCCCCCTCCCCCGTGGCACTACCTATAAACCATCTAGATCACCTAGAAAGAGACAGTGGCAGTGGTTCTCAACTTGCAGCCCATGCATACAGCGGCCTATGTGACATCCTCAGGGCCACACAGGTAGTACTGGATACGGCCCACATAATACATTGTGAGCCTCATATGTGACTCTCAATGGTAAATAGGTTGAGAACCACTGTGCAGTCACATAATAAGGCTACACTGGAATCCTGTGTCCCATGAAATAGACTGTGGGTGCAGCCCCTGGGGAGAAGAGGAGAAACCTGACTTGGATTCCTGTGACCAGCTGGAATGGACTCTGGAAAAAGATCTGGAACTGGAGCTGCGTGCCCTAAAATGAGCTCTGAATGCCAGTTCTGGGAGAACCTGGCTCTAAACTGGCTCTCTGCATCCACCAGGAGCTGCTTTCTGTTGCAACCAATGAGCAGGGCAGATCATTAACTGGATTTCTGTGCCCTGTTGTTGTTCCTTATGAATGATCAGTATTTATTTATTTACTGTTTCTGATCATGCCCATGACATGCTAAGAACTTTCAAACACAAAAGAAGGTGGCCCTGTCTCAGAGAGCTCACACTCTAAAACTGCAAAGTCGATAAGAAAAAGGCTACAACAGACCCAAAAAATGGCCAGGAGGTGATTAACCACATCATGATAAGATGTTTTCATGGCACAAAAGGGGAGTATTGATATTTAATGGATACATGAACTTTGTATGATATTCATGGTGTACAGACAGAGAAGTTAAATAAAAAGCATAAACTACTCTTTCAGAAATGTTGCAAAGTAGCACTACTTTATTTATTTATTAAAAGCCAGAACTTTGAACCCACAAGACCAAAAATCAGAGAGAGACAAAACAGGCTGCTCCCTGAGGCACAACTCGTTCCATTTTGCTTAAGGCTGGTTCTTAACAGATTGGCTCTGCTAGATCCAGGTTTCTTGCTTCCCTACAGAGACCCTTAGCCTGCAAGAAGGACGAGGGCAAACCCATAGCATTTAAAGAGAGAGATTATGAATTTAATACAGGTTTTCCATGCATCACATTTAGTCCCAGATCCTGCAACTAATTCACAACTGACTTCAGGGCATAGGATCTTCTCGTACCGTTCTCCTTGCAGGGTTAATGTGTTGGATTACCATACAGCATGGGCTGTGTGTGAACCCCCCCATTCAGGGAGGCTAGCCCATAGCCCTGCCTCTTCTGCATGAGACCACGCCCCTTCTGTCCCCTCGCTTGCTGGAGACCCGAGCCCCCTACTGTGGCTGGACAAGTCCCACCCCAGCCAGCCCCAGCTGCTGGCTCCAGACCATCCCAACCCTGGGCAACCCAGCTCTGGTCAGCCCCCGAGTGCTGGCTGGGCATGGTCCCATCCCTAGACCTGGAGTGCCAGCCCCAGCCACCCTGGATCCCAGACCAATGCCCACCCTAGCCCCAGCCCCCATCTGCTTCAGGGGAGAGGCTGAGCAAGAACAGGAAGAGTTGCTGCAGCACCCACCCACCTGCCTGCGCTGGGGCCACATGGGGGAAGAGTGGGACATGACACAGCAGGAGGGAGGCGGGACCTCGGGGTGGAGCCACAACTGGTGGTTTGGGAAGGCTAAGCTTTCCCAGGCCTATGATACCTGCTGTCCATGCCCTATAGCCATTCCATTGTAGCTGCTGTAGAGGTAAGTCTGCAGAAGGAATTCAAAGTAGGCAAGACCTTGTGGGATGAACTCTGGAGGGGACTCCCAGAGGGAAGAAGGAGGTGGATTTCTGTGGCTTTTTTACATGTATTGATCCCAGGTAGCTAGGACTCAGGTCCATACACACTGCAGTTACTACTCACTTCCAAATCTTCCTGCCCAGCATTAGAATTCACATGGAGTATCTTTTTCTCTGATCTAAGATCCCCAGATGCTCCCATTCTGTCTCAGTCGAGCTATATGCACACCTCTCCTGAAATGTCCCTCTCTAATTAGAGAATTAAAGAGACAATTTATGTCAGGCAGTTTGGCATGGACGTCACCATTAAATTCTTAACTTCATTACTTTCCCTTGCAATGGTTTCTATCCTTTTTTTTTTTCCCCCCCCCTTGACAGTTTTATTATGGAAATTTTTTTCCTTTTGGGCTCTCTCTTTTCTGCCTCTGTGTGGCGTTTACAATAGGATTTCTTGAGGTTTTTATCTCAAGTAGGTCAACAGAGAGATTGGCTTATACAAAACATTCAGTTGACTCTGAAGAGGCAGCGGGGGAAAATAAAACGTTAAGTATTTCATAAGGATACACTGTGTTCTGCTCCGGTCCCCTCAGCTGTGCTTTCTCTCCCCTGCCCTTAGCCTTCTCTTTTGTTTTTACTGCCTTTGATTCCATAACAGAGCAAGGAGAGGATTCACAGTCCGCTGTCTCTCACATTTGCACTGTGTGCTTCCTCACAGCATTATACTGTCGGCATCAGCCTTCGATTATCCAGTCATCTGAGCTTCCTCACGGTGGTTGTCCTCTCACTCCTAGCTCCAGACTCTGGCGCTGCGAGCTTCTCAACCAGGAGCATGTTGTCAATGCCAGCCTTGGACTCACGAACTGTCAGCTTCTTCAACAGCAGTGTTTTGTCACTGGCCGTCGGGCCTCTTGTAATCTGAGTTTTCTTGCTACTCTGCTTGATATTTATTGCTCCCAGAGCACCATGGATGTGTGTGGTGCTTACAGCACAGATAAAGATGGCTTCCCTGGCCCAAAGAGCATACTGGTCTGACCGGGGCCTCTAGGTGCTAAGCCCATACAAGCAATAATGAATTAAGGTGAGAACAACAGGAGGAGATGGCAGTCCAGAGACAAGCAGGAAAAGGGAGAGCACAATGGGATAATATCACAACCATAAAGCCAAGGTACATTTGTAAGCCCCCGAGGCTCAGGGAAATAGAACTTCCTGCTGCCTCTAGAGGGGAAAAAAGAGGAAAATCCTGCTCTGGCCAGCGTCAATTATATAATTATGCTACTTACCAATAATTCCACATATGGTGTTTTGTGGCTTTAATTGAAATTTGCTTATTCTGCCTCCATACACATGATTATAGATTGTTACTGTAATCATACGCATGAAAGGGAACAAGAAATGTGCAAGATATGCTCTGAAAGAGTGGGTAACCCTGACTCCAGAGACAATGGGCTCTTGTTTGGAAACAGAATTCAACTTCTACAGGAGAGGGTAGAAGGGTTTGCTATGGAAATCAGCAGCTCCATTCCAGGGCTTTAGTTCAAGAGTCCTGCATTACTCTGGGTTCTGATTCCTGTGGAGAGTGGTTCTGCAGGACTGGACCAGGCTAAAGTGCTGGGAGTGGTGCAAAGCTGACTTAGTTGCAGAGCTTGCTTGGACCCACAGTGGCTGAGTTTTAGTCCTGCCTCAGCATAGGGGACTGGACTAGACAACTCTTTTGTGGTCCCTTCTAGCCCTGCATTTCTATGATTCTATGCAGTGAGGCCCAATTGGACCAGTGGTGGCAATTCACGGGTGACTTCACAGTGTTTCAAAAGTCCTCAGTGTAAAGATTACTGCATCTAAGACCAACCAGACCTACCACAATACAGCTGATATCATAGAGTTGGACCGGGTGATATGGATTTCTCTAGTCTGGAACAGCTGGCAGAAGAGAGCCAAGCCCCTGCTATCCCTCGCTACTACTGTGTCTAATTGGATCCATGAGTGCAGTTTTCGGGGAGGGGGGGAGGGTGTGAAGGTTGCTGCCTGGCTAAAAGTTCTGGACCCAGCAAAACTGATAATGAATGCAGTGGGACTGTAGGGCTGACCAAAATCCTGACACACCAATACGTATATACAATGCGTAGACAGTGTTTCTTTGTTTGGATTTTTAAATTCTCCCCTACAAATAAAAGGTACTTGTGGTTCCATGTTCCCAAGGACTGCTGCATGCCAGCCTGTGGGGAAGACACAAGGGTGACCAGGGAAGTTGGAGCTAGAAGTCAGGGCATGGCTGTAGGTGGGGGCTTAAGACACCGTTTAATTTATTTTAGAAAAGTGCCTCTGAACAGCCTGAGCCCAGCCCTAGAAGATTCTGTCAGCCCCTGGCAGAAGGGTTACGCATACCTCCCTTTTCAATTAAAATTAGGTTTTGCAAAAGCAGAGTCTGTCACAGGGGCTAGATGCTTCTGTGAAACAGGTTGGATCTAGCCCACTGACTGGGTGTTTGACACCCCGTATGAGATGCTGTTGAGCTGAAACTGGTAGGGTTTAATTATAGAATCTATGTGGGAGGAGACAGAGAGAGAGAGGGGAGCTGAAGATGACATCAGGGTTTGGAGCCAATGGGACAGGGAGGATGTTGACAGTTCTAGACAAAGGAGGAGGTGAAGATTGGGGAGGAATGAAAGGAGTTCAGTTTTTGCTTCAGCTGCTTGTCTTCTTTGTCAAGGTCCTTCACAGTCTTTCCTCACTCTACATATCATCCCCTCATTCGCTGTTGAAATGTTGATGCTTGCCCCACTAAGTCCATGATGTCAGCCTCCACTGCCTACTTGTTAAATTGTCAAACAAGCACCTTTGTGCTTCCTCCCATGCTGCCCCCCACACGTGGAAGTAGCTCCTTGCAAAGATTCACAAAGCTGCCTCATTATCTTCCATCAAATCCCCGTTCCAACTCCTTTGCCTACAACGAAAGCTTGACAACAGTTAGGCTGCTGGTGTGCTGAGACCAGAACCTGTAGTTCTGATCAATAGTCTCTCACTGGTTCTTGTACTCCCCCATCTGTCTGTATCCATCTGTTTTCTCTTGTCCTATATTTAAATTGTAAGCTCCTTGGAGCTGGGATTATTTTTTTGCTCCGTGTTTGTACAGCACCTAGCACAATGGGGTCCTGGTCCATGACTAGGGATCCTAGGTAGTGTGGCAAGAATAATAACAATAATTAAGGATAATATAATGTGAGGTAGCAGTGGATGGTCTAGGAGGAAATATGAGAGCTGCAGTTGGAAATACAAATCTGAGGAGAAGGGGAGAGGACAGGGTTGGAGAGACAAATCTGACTGACATTTGGTGAGGAGTGGTAATTAAAGCCAGGAGAAAGAACAGGGTATTTGTGTTGGGGAACACGAGTGTGAGTAGAGTACAGACCTTTGTGGGACAGTATCAGGGTTTAACCCCCATCACCTGCAAGGTAAGGGATAAAATCCCCATTAGTCATGCTCTGCATCTGTGATTAATTAATTAATGATTAATTAATAGCCTCCTGGCAAAAAGAGGCAGAGCTAGGCTTTGTCAGTAGTTTGAAGATGCTCAGTTGTGGAGGGGAGACCCAGGAGAGAGGAGGTATGGAACTCTCTGGGAAAGGCTTGGGGGGGGGTAGGTAGACAGGAATAAGGGGACATGATTTAGTGGGAGACTGTGTACGAGGCAGGACTCTCCTATGAAGGGAAACTCCCAGGAAGCAGTGGAGGCTCCTGGGCAAGAGAGCCCTGAGATAGGGTTTATAAACAGAGAAGAGAAGACTTCAGTAGCCCAACAGGGCAGAAGAATTATTCAGTTTTATTTGGACTTGTTTACGATACCCTGGAAGGGGTCTGAATGTAGATGACTTGACCAGAAAGCTGAGTCGCAGAAGACTTGGGGCTAGAGGCAGACAGCTGGCAGGAAGTGCTGGAGCTGAACATAGTGGCAACATCCCACATCAGTGCAAAGGCTCCAAAGGTGAGTGAGCTTCAGAAACAGTCATAGTGAGAAAGGAGAGTCACAAAAAGAGACACTGAGGGTGTGGCCAGAGAGGGTGGAAGAAAACTGGGAAAGCCCCCCGTTTCTATAGCTGGGGTGGTGGAGTGCCTCACTCAGGTGGCGTGAGAAGAATCAGCAGTGAAGAGGGTTGAGATGGTCACCAGTACCTGTGGTGAGGGTGGATTCAGTGGAACGGAGGGGATGGAAGCCAAGTTTTCGGAGCTCAACCAGCAGGGAATTCAGTGCTCTGAGTAGCTGGTCAGGAAGAGGCTTTTGTTCCTAGGAAGACCTTCAGCAAACAAACTAAAGTTTCATTTTTCTAAAGCCTTTTTGCTTTTGTCTCTCTCACACTCACCCTGAATTTGAGGGGAGATTTTGGGGGGCCAAAAAAAATGACCATTTTCCTATCTTTTGGTTTTTGGAGTTTTGACAGCCTCATCCACCCCCACCCCCATGTCCCTAACAATGGATAGTTCCTGTGGAAATTCCTTTTGAACAAAAAAGCCATTTTTTCATCCCTAAATGTTTTGAACAAAGTTTTGACCAGCTCTAGCTGGGAGCCTCTCTGACAGTGCATGTCCCAGAGCTCACAGACAGTTTCCTCACAGTGTGCCTTATGTCTGACAGCCCAGGACTCCAGTGGCGTGAGCTACCCCATAGCAGTGCCAGCCCCAAGAAGAGCTCAAAACATGTTTTGGAGGGCCTTGTTCTAATAGTAGCCCCCAAGAAGCTTCTGGGTGTGCTCAGCCTGGTTATGTAACTCTTTGCTGAGTCCAGAATGCAGTTTGGTCATTATGAACTCCCAGACTCAAATATTTATGCTGGCGCTTCATGTGGAATGTTTACTCTTGCTTCTCCAAGTTCCCTCAGTTAAACAAATGGATTTTGCTTAATGAAAAACACTCGGTACAACTCCCTTTGCACTTATCCCCAGGTGTTGGGTGGGCAGGAGGAGGAAGAAGGGGGAAAAGGAGGAAAAACAAGGGTGAGAAATAGATGTCCTTGTCTTTTAGATGGGTAGTGTTGTGGCAGGGTCATTGTTACCTGAGTTTGTTAGCTCTGGCACTGTTTGACTCCAGAGTTAATATTTCTAAACCAATCTATTTATTTTAAAATTCACACTCACTACAGAATAAAAACAAAGCAAGATATTTCTTCTTGCTGTGTCACCATGAGAAGTCCAGGGTTTTTTCACCTTGCTGTAGTGGGAAGTGCTTCTTACCAAGCCCCTCTCTTTCCACAGCAGGTCTTACTGTTTTAGGCTGAATTACAAGAACTTGGTCTCCCTACTTAAAAGGGGCTAGGGGCTTTGAGGAAAGAGTTCATTAGTGTTGTCCCATTGCAGCAAGTTTGGATTCAAGAGAAGCTTGGCTAATATTACAAGTGACCCTTTAAATGAAGGTTCTCTAACATACAGATTGAACAAGACTGTTATTGTATATTAAATAAACATACACTGGTTTTTAAAATACACCACAGTAAGTTCTATGCACCGCTGTCAGTTCTTTGCTAGTGTGTTGTGGTCGTTCTGGGTCCATGAGAATGGCTGCAGCATGTGCAGTATGTTCAGCAGAGCCATATGGGGGATGGAGGACATGTGCATTGCTGAATGTGATATTATGGCTGTAGAGTGTGGGAAGGGTGAATAAATGGAACAACATACCATAAGCAGCATGTTAAAGTTCAGCTATAGTCAGAAAAGTGAATATGGAGGGGGGGGGAGACAAACAGATCTGCTCACTGTGTACACAAGTATATCTGCTGACTTCAGTGACAAAACTATATCAAGACTCTTCAAAAATAGACACTGCTAAGCTCCTAAAACTATGCTGAAGTCAGCAGGAGCTGTTGAGTACTCAACACTTTTGAAAATTAGGCTACTTATTTAGGAACCCAACTTCATGCGTGGTGTGTGCGGGTGTTTTTTTTTTTTTTTTTTTTTAAATCTTGGCCACAGTTTGGAGGGTTTTTTTGTTTTGTTAGTCCTGTTGGCCGTGGAGAGGTGACACTGTTATGAGAGAATGCTCTGGATTCTATTGTGCTTGTGTCAGAATTGTGAACACCACTCCAGTTGTAGACCCATAATTAGTGGTGATGATGCATCAGCTAGACAGAACTCGGGTTGAGTTTGTCAGGCTGGTAGTGAACAAAAGTAAATAAACTTTCCTTTTCCCTTGTAAATTGAGAACTATTGGTGTGGAATCCCGAAGACAATAAACACAGAACCCTGCAATGGTTTAATTTCTGGCGTAACATTGTAGAGTACTTCGTGTAATAATTCATGTGACTTCAACAACCAAAGAAGTGTCCTGAATTCCCCAGCAATTCTGAAACCCTTCTCCCAAATCCAGTCAAAATACGTGACTCTCCAATAATCTCACAGACTCTTCATCAGCCAGTCAACAACTAATTGTCCGCTGGATTCTGAACTCAAACAGATTACTTCCCTGGGCACTCCTCTTGGTGGAGCAGATTCCTTTGGGCACTGTAGCTTTGATCTTATTCAGAGGGACTGAATTAGTTCTGAGGGAGGAAGCAGGGCAGTTGTTGAGAAAGGGAATTTGCTAGTGATGGAATAGTCTGTTAGAGGTGGTTCTTCTCTACCTAAAAACATTATAAATTAAACATTATGGATAATATATCTGTAGAAAAAAATACAAGAACGGACATACAGGGTCTGACTAATGGTCCATCTAGCCTAGTATCCTGTCTCTGACAGGGGCCACAGCCAGATGCTTCTGGCAGTTGGAGGTTTAGGGACACGTGGAGCATGAAGTTGTCTCTCTGATCAGCTTGGCTAATAGTCATTGCTGGGCCTGTTCTCTGTGAATTTATCTAATTCATTTTGGAACCAGTTATATTTTGGACCTTCACAATCTCCTATGGCAATGAGTTCCACAGGTTGACTGTGTGCTGTGTGAATACTGTTTGCCCTGTCACTGTGCAGCCAAAGAGCACAGCTAGGCCACCACAGCACAACCACCTGATTGGCTAAGGCAGTCTGATGGTTTGTTCTTAAATCCATCAGCTGCAGCAGATCAGCTGCTGCTTAATGCACATGCCTGTGAATTCTCTGCCTCTCTGTGCTGGCTGCACTCCAAGCCCTGCTCCTCCCTTCTTCAGTCTGGACCCTGCCCTTCCATCAGCTTTGTTCCAGTCCTATCCCAGCCTTGCTCCTGCCTTCCCTAATTACAGATAGTCTAGTTATGACCCTTGGCTCTGATTCCTGGCTCTGACTCTGTCTCCACCCTTGGCTCTGGCATTGGGATCTGACTCCAGTTCTGACCCTCACCCTGGCTACTAGACCTGACTTCTGCTCCAACCACTAGGCCAGACTGCCTACAACCCAGTCTTTTGACAAGTACTTTCTTTTGTTTGTTTTTAAACCTGCTGCCTATTGATTTAATTGGGTGACCCCTGCTGCTTGTGCTATGTAAAGGGGAAGATAACACTTCCCTATTCACGTTCTCCACATCATTCATGATTTCTTAGACTTCTATCATCTTATCCCTGACTTGTTGTCTCTTTTCTAAAATGAGCAATCTCAGTCTTTGCAATCTTTCCTCCTACGGACGCTGTTCCATGCCCCTGATCACGTTCATTGCCATTCTCTGCACCTCTTCCAATACTAGCATATCTTTTTTGAGATGGGGTGACCAGAACTGCACACTGTATTCAAGGTGTGGGTGTACCATGGATTTGTATAGCAGAATTATGATATATTTTGTTTCATTATCTATCCCTTTCCTAATGATTCCTAACATTGTTAGCTTTCTTGACTGCTGGGGCACATTGAGCAGATGTTTTTCAGAGGACTATCCACAGTGACTCCAAGATCTTTTTCTTGAGTGGTAAGAGCTACTTTAGACCCCATCGTTTTGTATGAACAGCTGTCCATTTTTTTCCAGTGTGAATTATTTTGCACTGGTCAGAACTGAATTTCATCTGCCAATATAGAAATAATTGGTAATAAATAACTGCTTCCAGTCAGAGGAGCTCCTTATGGTCTCTGTGCAGCATTTTATTTGCTCTAAAGGAGCCATTAAAGGTCTGCCTTATGGTGTCTGCACCGTCTTATTGTTGCAGTACTGTATACATATGCTCTGTGCCTATCATCTTCTTTGCGGCATGGGGGCCATCTTTTTTGGAAGCTGTGAGTAATCCTGTTTGCTCTCTGAGAAGAGCTGCGTTTGTACAGCTTGGTTTCAATATTCTCTCATCCTTGGCCACTCATGAGATGACACTCTGACTCCATTTCAGATATTAATTTGTAATGCATGTTCTGGGACCTTCGTACGTAAATGTTATCCAGAGTCTTAGATAAGGCTTTAATGTACTTCTTTCCCTTCACACGCATCCACCTGGGAAATTATTGATGACCCTTTTGTAATCTGTTACTGATGACACACAATTTGGCTGATGAATCAGAAGTCTGTTTTAGGCTATGTTTGTGTCCATCGCCACAGTGGAGTCTGTCCTTCTCCTCTCCATGGTAACAGCTCTGCTTCTGACATCAGCAGCCAAAATAGGGCATGGAGGTTATAAAATCCTGTGGGGATGGGGATGTGGGAGGGAGCTATGCGGATAAAATGGGAGTGTAACTCAAGAGAAACTTTTTAACTCTCATGGCATGTCTACACTACAGTCTTAAGTTGACCTGTGTTAGGTTGACTTACAGCCACCACAGTAAGTATTGTTGGTGGTGTGCATCCTCACAAGTAGGGCTTCCACTGACTGAAGAGGGCAGTGTGGGGAGCTGAGCCAGGGCTCTCAGCTACACGCATCTCTCACCAGAAGACCAGCTCCCCACCTCCGGGGCATCTCACCTCCACATTACCAGGTGGGAGTGGAGGGGGGAAGCCTCCTGGGGATTCTCATCTCTGACAGGTACATCTGCACCCGAGTCTGGTTGGCTGCCATGCTACCAGTGGGAAACTGGGACTTTGGGGGGAAGCAGGGCTCATGGGAGGATTGGGGAGCCCAGGTGGCAGCCCAGCTTGGAGCAGATAAACAGCAGCAGCTGAGATGGGGAGCCGGGAGCAGCTTTCTTGTCCATTTCAGGGCTCCAGCTGGACAAGAATGACAGCCAACAGAGTCTACACAGACACTGCGTCACCCTAACTACATCGACATAAGCTCTCTGCCTCTCATGGAGGTGGAGTTACGATGCCACTGTAGTAGGGCAGTTACATCGGTGGGAGCAAGGCTGTAATGTAGACACTGACATAGGTTGACATAAAGCAGCTTATGTCAACCTAACTAGCGCTGTAGTGTAGACCAAACCTTAGAACACTGATCAATGTCAGGCAAAGACACCTGGAAGTTGCAGGTATTAATGTTTGGCAGCGGGGTAATGTTGCCAGCGATAGTCTTGATGTTGGACAAAGCTTCTGGCAGCTGGGATGAGGGTCTTGTGTGGGATTCTCCTCTGGAATGAGTCCTGATCCACTCTGCTTCCCTGGTGCCAGAAACCCTCCCTCATCACAATGATCTATGCTCATGGTGGATCCTGAAGTTGGGGATATAATTTGCAGAGGTGGGAGAGTTCAAGAAAGATACTTGAAAGCAAGGGAGGATGATTGAGTAGCTGCAGAGGTAAGGGCTGAGCATGTTAGAGCAGATATCATGGTTGCCAACTCTCATGATTTTTATCATGAGTACTGCAAAATGTGGTGTTGTCATCTTAAAGCCCCAGCTCCTGGAGGCAAGTGATTTATGTGAGCATCTCTGCTTTCATATATAAAAAAAGCAAGTGTCTACCCCCTATCCCAGTTGCAGAGAAAAGCCTGAATATATGACCTGAATGCAGTTAGAGGCCCAGAAACCAGAAGATAAATAATAATAAAAAAAAAATCCAACATTTGGTATCTATTTAAATATCATGATTTTTAAGCCAATCTCATTATTTGCAGGGAGAAGGGGGTGAGGATGCTGATTCATGACTTTAGAAGACTTTTTGACTTGGCAATACAAGGATATTTAGTTGAGCTGGGCAGGAAATGATTTTTCTGTCCTGGGAAAATGTTTGAAATTTTGTAGAAATTCTCATACTGAATCAAGACAAAAAGGCAAAATCTCAAACTGACAAACCAAAAAAAAAAAAAATTTTTTTTTTTGGATTAATCAACACATTTCATTTTGACATTTTCAAAACATTTTGTTTAGTTTTTGACCATTATTATTTATTTTAGTAGATTTAGCCTAGATTTCTAAGCAAAAAGTCATTTTGAACTGGGAAACCAAAATCTTTCTTTTAAAAATGTCAAAACAGGATGTTTCGAACATATCAACTTCTCTTGACTTGAAAATATGTTGGAAAACTTAATTGAAACTGACCCTTTCCTGTAAACCATTTCTATGTCAACAAATCAGTGTTTTTTGATGGGGAAAATGACTTGTAAAAAATTTCCCAACCAGCTCTACTATGGAGAAGGATGTTTTATGGGAGATCTAGGAAGAGTTTCTGTGTCTTGTGCATTGTAAGAGAGAGGAGTCAGAAGTTGGAGGAGAAAGGGTCAGGAGGACATTTAGACTCATCTCAGTTCCTCAGTGCGTTTTATGGAGGCTCTTGGTGTTCTAGGAGTTAAACGTTTCCAGAAGAATGGAAACTCAACGTCAGCCTTGTCAGAGCTCTGTCTCATCAACACACTTTAAATAAACAGAAGCTGGGGATTAAGATGCTGCACATAAACAGAGATCTGTGCAATGTTGAGAGAATTTTCTGTTCACCTCACAGTACTTTCCAGCGATGGTCTCCTGCTTTGGGCATTTAGTTTGTTTGAGAAACATGGAATTCACACCCGAGCAGGGAACAGAGGTGGGATGGAGAGAGACAATGGCACTGGGGGCACTTCAAGAACAGGCTGGGAGAGGGAACAGACCAGGGAGGACAGTCGGGGGGGTGTGTGTGTGTACGGACACATGATATGAGGGATGGATTCAATAGAGCAGCAAGGGAAAGGAGGTGCTTCTCCAGAATGGGGGAAATGGGGATCATATTATGATTTCTAAAAGGTTGAGGAGCAAGTACAGAGATAGGGGTAGGGCTAGATAAAATGTTTCCATCAAACCTCTTTTTTACTAAAAAATGGCTTTTTGAATTTTCCTGACAAATTTACATTTTTAAAAATGAAAAATCAAACCCGCATAATGTTTGGATTTTTTTGTTTCAGTAGTGTTGAACACACACACACACACCCATTCTCTCCATTCCACGCACCCCTTTTCCAATATTTTTCAAAATACAAACATGTTTCACTTTGGGCTCTTTTTAATTAAAAGAACAAAAATGTTTGCAGAAACTTTAGAAAAAGATGAAAATTTACCATCCAAACAAAACTGGCTTTTTTAAGCAGCTCCTAGGTAGGAGGAAAAATATCAGAAATGAAGAAAACACTATGGACAGGAGAGGAAGAGAAAATTAAAGATAGAAGAATAGAAAGAAAAGGGACAAGGAAATAAGGGGAAAAGAGAGAAACTAAAATTGCACACATCTTTTAGGTAAGGGAATTTTATCCTATTCATTTTTTTTACATTTTATAAACTGAATTGGAATGTCATTGCAGATATTGGTAAACTTGTTTGCAGGATTAATGGAAACTTACAAAATAATTAAACTGGATTATGCCATCTGTAGAGGCAGATGGTAAAGTGTTTATTTATTCAAATGATTTTTATGTACAAGCCATGATATCCAGGCACAACATATGCAAAAAGCAGCGTATGCTTTAAGTGACACTACCCGAATAGGCTCTCTTTGCGTAGGCTTTCTCTGTACTGTCCCAGCCCAACACAAGGAAAACCCTGCTGTTGATAAACCATATAGGCTGTTAAAGGTTTTCTGTGAAGGGGCCCAACCCTACTGTGACTGAAGTAGGGGGGAGTCTTTCCACTGACACTAATGGAAGCTGGAGCAGAGCCATAGGCAGTGAACTCAGTGAACAGAGACTGAGAGTTACACCACGTCCAGGGAAAGTATCTTGCCTTGAGTCCACAAGTGTGCATCCACATGCTGTCAGCAACAGCGTCTCGACTAATCTCCGCTGTTACAATAGGGTGTAATTAGAGGCGGTTTCTGAGGTAGCCAGGCCCTGAACTATTAAAATCAACACCTGGATTTGATCCCAGAAACAGATGGGAACCCACAGCAATTCATTGGGCAGAAGGAAAAGTCTTCATGCGATAAGCATTTCCAGAAGTGAAATCAATAGCAATGGTTCGTGGATATGAAGAACTCTGTCTAGCTCTTTGCAGGTCAATGCGTTTTACAGATGGAGACTGAGTTAAAGATGGAGAGAGGCTTTCATATCAAAGAAAATGTACAAGGCCCAAAAATGAAATCATGCTGAGGCTACTGTCTGTGTGGACTTTCGGGAAAACCCTACTGTTAGCTTTTGCATGTATTACACTAGTAGCTGAAAGCCATGGTGTTAACCAGGTCTCACACTTGGGCCAAATAATGCACCACGTGCATGCTCCCTTCTACAAACAATGAAATTGTTGTCTGCAAATTAGCTGTAGAGTAAGGGTGGTGATGGGTTGCATTACCTCTGATATCACAGTGGTCTAGGACTCTTGGTGTGGCATAGATACAGGCCTTACTGTAGCTGTACACTGCACAGGTGTAATTTGTCAAGTAAAAATGTCTGGGAACTTGAAATTGGATGGTAACAGACCGTGGACCCAGTGATGATTGAATCTGGTCTTGATATTTGGAACAAAAAGCTCCCAGCTAGTCTTGTAGCTGTTGCCATCATTTCACACTGACTCAACGGACATTCTAGGCTCCCTAGTGACACAGAGTGACAATCTGGGAATCTTATTATACATTACTATTGCTGGCACTTTACTCTGAACCGTGTGCTTACATTATTATGGCAGCTGCGCTGTCTGTTCCTGTCTTTACCTCCCCACTTGTTTTCTCCTTTATAAGTCTCACAACCATTCAAGGTAGCTTTGCAGTTTTGCCATTTGTTTTCAGCTGTGTGTTCCAGAAGTGTGCTCTGGGGATAAAATAGTATGTTTCAATAGGTCCTACAAAATATAGTTGATCATGTTTATGATCTTTTTTTTTAATTGTGAAACCTGTGGATTTCCCCCTGATTTCTGGGAACTACAGTCCTTGCCACTCAGAGCAAAATAAGAACTTTGTAACATTATGAGAATTACAAGTGCTCATTGGTTGGGAGGAGCATGCTGAGTGTTGATTCTGACTGGCTGAGGGAGCGACACTTCCAAAAGCTGGGAGATTCGTGCATGTTGATTGGGTGAGGAGATACTTCAGAACAGCGAGATAATCCTGGGTGCCAATTGATTGGAAAGAGGCACTTGAAGGATCATCGAAGTTGGTTGGTGGAGGAGAGGGTACTTAAGAATGCTGGGAGAATTCTAGGTGCTGACTAACATCATGTTGTATAACATTGCTCACTGCATACCTGTACATCTTGTATCTATTTCTACAAATAGCTAAGGATGGTAAAACTACTATGTCATTTAACTGAAACTCCTTTTACAGAACTTCAGTCACTTAGAGCACTTATCAACTGGTATGTTAATTGTCAAATACTACTGATAAATTTCATCTAAAGAGGGAGTTAGGCTTTTCGAAGACACACTAAATGCAAAATGTTGCTAAAAGAAAATGTGACGTAGGGACCTGAGAGTCTGGCACTAAATAGCCAGAAGGCTACTAGAGCTGACATCGGCCAAGACCTATGGCACACAGCCCTGCTAATGATTCATGGGTTCATATCTTCCACGGTCCCATAAAACGCACACAATTTCTTTCTTTTCTGGGCTATCTCCCAAGTGCGCTCTCAGAATTTCCATGAAAAGAAATTTACAGCATAATGGAAATATATTTTAAAAGCTACGTAAAAATCTTACTTTTTCCACAGCTGGAAGCATTTTTTTGCTGACTTTGGCTTTGTTGAAAAGCGAGGGTCACGGTGAATAAGTGACCGCAATGGAAATTTTAATTTGGGGGCCCCCAAGAGAGCCACTCTGTTTTATTTTCTGGAAGAAATGGCCACTGTCGGCAAGTGGTATCTATGGCCTGGCCCATAATGAAAACTTGTACCAGCTGAACTTTAAATTTGGTTTAAAAATGATTTAAAGTTCAACTGGTACAAAACCTGTGTGGAGGCAAGGACTTCAAGCAGCAGCATCTGAAGGAGATGACATCCAGTCAGCATAGAAAATGAGTAGATGGCGAGATAAGGACGATGGCTGAAGTGCTGTGTGAAGTTGTGGAAAAGGATTGGAGGACCAGTGACAATTGACTGGTGGGGTGGGGCTGAGGCCAATATTCTGACTGAGGACACCTTAAGTGAGCAAACACTGAGGCAACCTAAGTCATGGTCTGGCCTAAACCTCTGATCAAGGAAGCTGCCGCACGTGCCACAACCAGGACACAACTTGTGGGGGTTTTGAGTCTGGACAGGGATATGGGAGTCAGTTAACAGGAGCCATCAAGAGGAATCCCAAGTGTCTTCTCTAGTGAAGACAAGCTCATATGGATTTAGCTTAACTCAATACGGAGCTGAGTTAAACTCCATTGATGTAAGGCAGGTTTACATCAAATTCAGAGCATCTACACAGAGTTTTACTCTGGTTTAACTCAGTCAGTTTAAAATCACACATTTGGATAAACTTCTAGGAACTGGGACATGAACAAGGCCAAAATGAGATGGAGATGGCGAGGGGGGCCAGCAATAGCAGCAGGAGGAAGGGGTCAGAAATTGTTGCCTGTTGATGAGAGCTGAAGAATGAGGAAACGTATGTTTTAAGTGATCTCTAAACTGCACTGGCAATTCAACTAGGCTGTAGTCATGTCCCTACAATTAAAATTCATTTCATTTTGAAAAGCTGGTCCTTCCTGGATCCAAAAGCTAAGCTTTGCTTTTCTACAATGCGCCGTGGGAAATTCCAACGTCCCTTTATGATATTAGAGGAAGAACATTATAAAGCATAGGATGTAAACATATATCTATTCCCCTTTGATCACATGCTACTTATTAGTAGAATCTTTGTGCTCATACACTGGCGTGGTTCTTTTTCAGCCTTTCTTCTCATATGCCTTCCTGCAGCGAGGTCACAATGCTGGTTCTATGACATTTCAATCATTTCCATGGCAGCGGAATGTGATATTAGAGGAAAAAGAGGGATGCTTCACAAGGAGGGAGAGAGCTGTGAAACACACAGATCAGAAATGACAGGAAGGTGCTCCAAGAAAAAATATAGTCAAAGTAAAATACATGGTTTGTTCCATCCCTATTTTCTTGCAACTTGACTTTCTGCGTAGGTTGTAAAATCAGTGGGTCAGGGACTCTATCTTCAGGGGATTGAACAGCATTGAGCATAATGTTGGAACTTAACTCTGAAAAACACTAAGCCAAATCCTAAAGAACTGAAGGAGCTCCGGGGAGCCTGGGCCTCCCACTATCAGACTAGCTTTTATTATACATTACTCTAGATCTGTTTGTTTCACATTTGCTTTATTCTGTGCTATTCTAGCTGCAGATTTATTCCTATGGGAAACAGGATTCGGAAGCAAAGAACTGCCAGGGTGCTGGAAGGGAGCCCACAAATTTTAAATGATCCACAGAGCTGCAAAGGCCTCCAGTTCTGGAGGAAGACTGCAGAGCTTAGGAATTCTACAGGAGCAGCCCATGAGATGGGGCTGGGGGCGGGGGAGGGCACAACAACAGAATAGAGACTTCTGTTTAAAGAACAGCAAATGCCTCCCCACAGAAAATAGAAGGGAACAACTTCTAAGAAATACTTTTTCTCTAAGTAGAAATAATAGGACAGATCCTCAGTTGGTGTAAATAAGGCCAGGTCTACACTACAGGCCTATATCAGTATAACTACACTGCCCAGGGGTGTGAAAAATCCACACCCCAGAGTAACATAGTTATACCAGCCATGTAGACAGTGCTATGCCGACAAGAGAGCTTCTCCCGTCGACAGCTGTTGCCTCTCGGGGAGGTGGATTAACTATGCCAATGGGAGAGCTCTCCTCTGTTAGCTTAGAGCATCTTCATTTAAAGTGCTCCAATGGCGCAGCGTTACACAGCATTTCAAGTGTAGATTTGCCCTCAGCATAGCTCCATCGAAGCTATGCTGCGGTACACCAGCTGATGACCTGACTCAAATTATGTAATAGCCAAATAATTATGGGTCAGCTTCTCATCTCAGCTGCACTACTATAAATCCACAGTAATGCCACAGGTTTCAAGTGGGATCATAAGCTGGCCCTATAAATCTGTGCTGGTGCCCTGGCCCCAGTGGCTCTCTGCTGCTGTTATGAAGTTCATAAGTTCCATGGACTTCCCCCTTAGTCCAAGAGCTCTCACTGGTTGCTTTAATGATGATAAAAACCTTTTGACAGTCAGATACAGTGCAGCAAAAATGTGTATATAGGGAAAATAAAGGGTTGTGTGAGCTAGCCAGAAAGGAAGGATGGTCTGGTGATAAGCGCACTAGCCTAGGTGTGGGGCAGACCTGAGTTCGTCTACCGTGCTACAGACTTCCTGTATGACTGTGGGTGAGTCACTTAGGGCTGGATTTCCAAAGGGGGCTTAGCTTCCAAAGTCCAACATTTAGGCCGCACAAACCCCTGCTGAGCTGCCATCTAACCCTGCAGATGCCTATGTTTCCACTGGGGGAGTCCCCAATGTGCCTACATTTCAGCATGCACATGGCCAACTCACCCAATGCTGCTTGTGCCTCACTCACTCATAACGCCTGTTAGGCTTCACAGAGTAGCTGATCCGGTCGGTGTACTCAGAACAGACCTCCCTGCACCAAAGAGGAGATCGTGCCTCCTCCCTTTTTACCCAGTCACCCAGGCTGTGGGAGATCTGGGTTCAAATCCCTTTTCTGCCTGATTTGGAACAGGCGCCAGAGAACGCCGTAACCCTTGGGCTGTACAGCATCTGGGTTGGGCTCTCAGTCTCTCCTGTTTGAAGCTGTTCCACTTTGTATAAATCATTTAAATATTCCTTGGGCCAGAGAGCACATGAGTGACTCCATAGCACAGTGGTTCAGGTCCTCACCTGGGAGAGATGAGAGCTGCGTTCCAGATGCTGCTCCAACAGAGTGTTCTAATGTCCCAGTCCCCCTTGTGAATCGAGCTCGTCTTTCTGTGCCTTTATTCCCCCGTCTGTAAAATGGGGATGGAAGCACTGCCTGGCCTCAAAGGGGTGCTGTGAGGATAAATACATTCCAGATTGTAAGTTGCTTGGATACTATGGTAACATGGGCCATAGAAGTACCTCAGTAGCTCACACATCTGGATATCTATCTTCTCACGTTAGACAGTATCTTAGCATAGTGATTCAATGATTGAATTACAGATAATTAATGTACCTTATTAACCAGTTGCATTGTTGTTGTGCAGAAAACAGTCGTCATAACTAATATCTGTCTCAGTGCTGTGCATTATAAAGAGTTTGATCATCCCTCTTGTGCCTTCCTGAGTATCTAGTAGCCATTTATTCCACAAACTGACTGGCCGGTTCTGGGCACATGAAGCAATAAGAAAATCAATTTTTCATTTTTGCAAACATTTCCACTATTGAAATATGGCCACTAGTGCACCCGAAAACATTTTCTAATGAAAGTCATGACTAGCATTAAGCCTAGCTACTCTCCTGGAAACACTGCTTTTTAATATCTCTGAAGCAGCTTCTTTTTTAAAAAAGAGGTGCCTGCGTTTATTCTTGAACTCGCTCCCCATTCCGTTAGATCTCCATTTCCTCACTTGGTCCTTGAAGGCTTTTGTGAGTTGAAGGCCATGCAGGTTATTAACCATGTGACTTACTTCTTATCCAGGCATTTTTGTCAGTGATAAAAATCTCACTGCGATAATCAAGAAAATAAATCACTTGTAGAACCTACAGGGATGCAATGTTAGGAGGCAACAGAGTTCATCAGCTAGGGCACTAAACAAGGTGCTGTATCCTGGCTCTATCACTGACTTGATGTGTGGTTTCAGGCAAGTCACCTCACCTGTTTCCCCTTTCATCCTTTGTCTATTTAGCCTGTAAGCTCTTTGGGGCAGTGACTGTCTCTCAATGTGTTTGCCCAGTGCCTACTTCAATGGGGCACTAAGCTCAGTGCGTCTCAGTGCTATAGCAATATAAATACTAAGCAATAATCCTAACCCCCTTTAGAACAAAAATAAATAATCCAAATTAAGAGTCCTGTACACATCAGGTCCTGGAGGGCAACTAGTCTGATTGTGTCAAGGTTCGGTTTCTTCTGGAGGGGGTCTTGTTTAGTTTTGTCATCCAAATCCTGAAACGGTGCATTGTGGACCTATGGGGGAAGGCACTGACAGATAATTCAACATGTAACCTTTTTTTGTCCAGGGCAGTAATGGTTACTTGTAGCAAGCCCAATGTTCTATTGCAGCATTATTGGAAATAACTAACTCTGACAGTTTCTTAAATTCTCAGTTCTGAAGCGTATTCTCAAAGGCATAAGCCCTCGTGCCTCAGGACACGTTTCCCCCAGACTGCAGTTGAAAATGAAGCAGTGATGGCGGTTTATTTGAAGTTGGATTTTATTTCCCTTTGGGCATCTGAGTTTCTTCTCAAAAGTCAATTTCCTGTTGCCTGATCCGCTCTGAGGAGATTACAAGATAAAGAGATCAATCAAGCTAAGAAACAGTGTGGGCCAGGTATGGGCCTTCTCAGGAGTTCTAGCTGAATGGAGTTTGAAGCGCATCTCCCATTTTAGGAAAAGCAGACAGGAAATTCCCATCTTAAAAAAACCAAACAAACTACATGCCTTTCTAAAAGATAGCAATGATATCCAGCATCTCCATGGCATATCTTATCCCAAAGGCTTGCAAATAGCTTTACAGTCCATACACCCATGTTCCAAAATCAGTGACATGTCTTGCCTTTGACTTCAGTGGGCTTTAAATCAGGCCCATATATGCAGCAGGAATTATTGAAAAAGGGGATCTACTTTGGGGGTGAAACATGGCGTTTGTTTAATAGCATGGGGCTATGTTACATAGTGGTTGAGGACAGGAAGTGAAAGAGGCTACCAAATCACAAACTGCGGGGGAAATCTACGTAAAAAATTATAATTAGCCAGACTGGAATTTGGCCAGGATACCGGGTTTCAAGCCATGACTCTTTCAGAAAGTGGTGTCAGGTCTCAAATGACCATAAGTGGTTAGGGTTAGCAACTTGATTTTGTCTGATCTGTAGTTTGAGGTTTCCAGATGTCTCCCGCTGTCCCATCTGAAACGCTAAATTAAATAGCTGCTCTAAGTAGCAGAGGAAATGTTAAATTAATGACTGACTCCCTTTCTCTCCTGAATCAGCATTGCACTAAAAAAACCCCAGTAATTTTTACTAATGCTGTGAACGGAAGTCGATAAAGAGAAACATTAAACCAAAACACCAGAAGTTGTACACAGCAAGACATTTCACAGATTGTTTGTTTAAACGGGAAACTAGAATCTTAATAAATCAGAGCATATTTTTAACCTTTTTGAAAGTTATTCTTTTCCATCTGTAAATGCTTTAACAAGTAAGACACGTCTATACTCCCATCCCAGATTTGTGTCAGATCCCTATCAAAAGGACGACATAAAAGGCTGTTTCTCATTTTAATCTTTCATGTGACAACAGTGTTTATGAAAGGTACTAGACTGGCAGCCCGGAAGAAAGAAATCCTCTATTTATGCACAGAAGAGGTACATAAGGCAGCAGCAGTGCAAGCTACTCCAAGTTCAGCCTGCCTTGGAGGAAACATCTATAACAATGTGAAAAGAGGATTCATTCCTTGTGACCCATTCAATCCGTGGGCTCTCTGCTGAGAATACCAACAAGGATGCCAGCACCACCATGGCTTTTGATATGGACACTTGTGTTGAGACCCACTCCCTCTCCCCATTCATGGCTCACCAGAAAGTCCTCAGGTTGTAACTACTTCAAGTTATTCGCTACTTCAAATCCAGCCGGAGTAGGTCATAAGACCCAGATCCTCAAATGTAGTGAGGTGCCTAACTCCCATTGACTTCAGAGTCAAGCACCTAAATAATTTTGGGGATCTGGGCCTGAGGATTTAAAGGTATCAGTCCCCAGATTCAGTCCATTCACCAGGATTCCTTTAGAAGTTTATTCTGTTGTGTTTCTGTAGTGCTTTGGATTTGGCTGTATTTTCAGTGGACAGCACCAAGGATGGAGACGCTCCATTGTGGGAGGCATGTCATTATGGAATATCTGTACTAAGATCTATTGTGTGCAGAGCCAGATTTACACCTTACACACCCTTAGGCGCAGCATCTTCAGTGTCCCTTCTGCTGACCTTTGTGTTTTCCATGCTGGGGGTGGGGCACAGGGGGAGAGAGGGGCTGGTTGGGCCAGCAAAGAGGAGGGTCTCCTTGGTTGTTACTCTGAGGAAACTGTTATGGTCTTGAGACATATGAGCTGGCAGAATGTAAAGCACCATGCTGAGGTTGTGCAGCAACTATAGCCACTTTGGTTAGGGCTGATCCAGGAATTTCTCCTTGATAGAAAAGGAAATAAACCTGATGCATTATTATCAGATAAACGATGCAGAAAACACAGTAGAACTGACTAGGGCACGCCTCAGGATGGCAGGGAAGGAGCAGCACTGAGCCAGCCAGAAGGGCTTGAAGCAAGACATGCTGTTCTTTCCCCTCCAATACTAATAATAGACATGCATACAGACTGCATTTCCATAGCACTTTCCCTCCGAGGACCTTAAAATGCTTGGCTAACATTAACGGGCCAGATTCACATTTACACTAAGTCCACTTAGCTCTGCTCTAGCAAATCAGATCAGAACTCTAACAACATGAAGACAAAAATGCACTTCTTTCTAGCTCACTTAGCTGCATGGTCAAATAAAATTAAATGATACATTATAAAGCAGCTGCTGCACTTGAAAACTAATTTAGAATCCACAAAGTACAGATCCCTGGCTTACTGAATGAGGAGGGAGAGAAAGATCTGAGGTGACTTTTGCAGAAACTGCTCTTTGCTGTATTTTGGGGAGCTGACTCCTCAAAAAGACTATGCACAAAACCTCTATAATTCTTTCTCTTTTTTCCCCCCAGTTCCAGGCAGCAAGATACACATTAATAACAGGGGCAGAATGTCTCACACGTATGGACGAAGTAAATGGTGAGCAGGCCAAGGAGGGTAAGGAAACCCCACCCTGTATTACTGAAAGCAACAATTTATTCTTCCTTGTAACAAGAGAGGCTGAATGAGGGAAGTGTGTAGTTTAATGCTGCACCACAGCACCGACCCACTCTGGCCCCAGGCTGGCCAGTCCACCCTAGCTGGGCAGCTGCCTGCACCCCAACCCCTGCCCGCTTCAGCAAAGCAGCCGGCTAAGACTGCTGCCGCCACAGGCTGAGCATGGACAGGGCCATGCCTGTCTGGCTTAGCTTTCCCTGGCCTTATAGGCCCATTGCCCATGCCTACCACTATGGCTCTGTGACATGTAAGGGTTGGATGGATATTCCACTTCAGCACTGTCTCAGGAGTTGTAAGGACACAGGCAGACAACACCTGCTACCTCAAATAGCGGGCCAGATTTTATGAGCAACAAGTGGGCCCAAAGGATGTGGAAAAACATAACTCTTTCCAAATGGGAAGAGGGGTTGAGGCTCTGGGAGCAAAGAATGGGAGTGCGGAAGAATTCTGCGACCCAAAGCTGGCCCTAGACCCTCTGGTGCCTTAAGCCACTGCTACCAGGTCAGGGGAGCACCCTTAACAGGGCAGACTGTGTCCCCTACAAGCTGTCACATGTGGTGGAGAAGAGGAGCTGGGCTCAACCCATGCCGCTGCGGCAGCTCAGAGCCCTGCTGCAAATGGTGGTGGGACAGGCAGCCTTAAAAGGACAGATCACCATCCTAAACTTTCTGAGCTGGTGTCATGGGGGCCAGACTAACACCTCTCCTAAAAAGTAAGGTTCCATATTCAGTCACCTGTGTAGCCTTCCCCTAGTGCTGGCTCTGGGGCTGGCTTGAAAAGAACATCTAATTTTGGCTCTCATATAGTAGCATGCACCAGATAAACTGTTACTAATTGTACTTCTTCCAGTGCTGAGAAGTCAGTCCAGATTGGCTGGCTCTGTGATATTACTCCAGGAAGTACTGACTTCAATATCATGCTGTCCTTAATTCATGGCTTCCCAAGGCACCCGTCCCTCTGCAGCTGATTACCATGTGAAATCCTATGAACTCCAAAGCATCTGCAGCATGAAATCAATGTACTATGCCATGTTTAGTTGATGATGGGATTTTTTTCCCCTCCTGCCTCAACAAACTGACTAAACCAACATTGAACAGAGCTGTTCCATCTATCAAGTGCCTGTATTTATTTTCATTTGACATTAGCCAAATCCCAGCTCTGTGGTTCCCAGAGAGATCAGAGTCTGGACCGAGGCTTATAGGCAGGAACAGGTGTCACTTTTATTTATATTAGAAGTAGATGTTTTTTTGTGCACATGGAAAACCACATTTCAGGGTAATCCAAGGTCTCCTCTGTACTGCACACTTTTACAATGTCTGTAGTGTGGCTGACACGACCTCCGATCCACGCCCACACAACCTGGTTAACATGGGGTTTCTAATCACGTGGAAGTGCTGTGTTTCAATCTTGTGCTAGAGAAACCATGTATGAGTACAAGAGGCCTGGAGAAACAGTTTGATTTACTTGCAGACAGGTGGATTTGTTAAGACTAATTGGGCTACGCTGGTGAGGGAAAATTAGGCCCATCTGTGGATGGCCTAAGGCTTACCTATACTTAGAACAGTAGCTACAAAAGGAAGACCAAAGCAGGAGAGGGTTTTCTTCCCTGAGAGTTGTTGGTAGAGCTGCTGGCTGGAAAAGCTGGTTATAAACTGACTGCAGAAAGGCTTGAGTGGGGAGATGCTTTAGTGAAACTAGCTGAATGTCCTGTGTAGGAGAGGGCTCTCCTGGTATTTGTAGGTCTCATTCAAACTCTCAAGGGAGACGTTTATATGCAACTCAATAAAAAGGGACCTTTCTTAATGTTTTACGGACAATTTTTAAAGATTGTTCAATAAATCCGTTTGTGTATCCCTTTGGAGCATGCTTGTGCCAGGAGTGAACATTTCCTGCTGAGGAATGGGATCTTTTTTTGACTACTCACGCCACGTGTGCTGGTTCAGGTCCTGCTTGTAAATGGAGCCATAGCACAGTTTTCAGGCTGTAAAGCTCTAATGTGGTGGTTCTGCTGTATGGATTGTACAAGTGGGTTAGCTGGTCCTCCTGCCACTCAGAGCCTGGTACACGGGACATTCCAAAGTGCTTTGCCCTGTCTGGAAAACACCAACAATCTTTTGCCACTGAGTAGAGAATTTCCAAGAATGCATTATATAGTGGCCATTTATAAGCGAGGACAGTGCTGCAGCCTGTATGGCAACTGTCAGCTTGTCCACATCTACCATAGAAATTTACAAATAGGATCAGATCCAAGGTCCATCTAGCCCAGGATCCTGTGTCTGACCATAACCAGCACAAGATACTTAAGAGGAAGGTGCAAGAAACTGTCTAATCCCTAGAAGTTAGAGATTGTCTCAACCTGTCCTCAATCTTTAAGGTCGACAGATCAAATGATTTGATTTCCACACGTCAGCCTTCCAGATGTCAAACTCTTGCTGGCCATCTGCGTCAACAGTAAGCCAGTTAATTGTTCAAGAATTCCCATTGGTGCTATGTTTGGTGTAGATATTTTTTATTATTATTATTTACATTCCAGCAAGAACCCACAATGTGCTAATTGAAGAACAGTTTCTGTCCCAAGCAATTCACAGTCTTAAAAACAAAAGTTAGGGGAAAGGCCCAGCAGATCAGTAATGGAAGCAAGGATGGTGATTGGCCACAACATGGCACTGTAAGGTTATATTAACAGAGGGCTTGTATATCTGAGTTTAGGGAGGGAGAGGAGGAGGGGTAGATTATATAAATTATATCAATTATTCCTACTTACTCCTAAATTTATCAGTGTAGGGCACCGGGCATGTCTTCAAACTTTTGCCAGTGCAAGTTACATCTGCATAAAACCACCACAATTAATATTTTACTTGTGCATGTGCATGCTAGGCTCCTTGCTTTGGTGCTTCATGTACATTCCAGGAGTGCTTGTGTTTGTGCAGAGTGCAGTGCATCATGGGTAGGTATCCCAAAGTGCAACTCATCACTGTCTAGCACACAGTCTTTTGGGAAGTTCTGGCAATGCATGGTGGGGCAGAAATGAGTCACAAGGGTGACTGGGAGCAAGGAGTTAACTTGCCAGCATGGATCTTTCTCCATCCCATCATGTTATCTATATCCCGTAATTTCTGTGCCTTTTTTAAAAAATCCCACAAACCTCCCCAAGCCTTTTTGCTGTCAGCCATCTCTGACAGAATCCTGGAGCTGCACAGCCCTGCACTACTGCCATGAATATTGCAAGCACAGATGCACAATTCTCCAATGTTTGCAAAGTTGCAAGAAGACCGGAATCAGTGGAGAACGTGACTAATTTGTGCCGGCCAGATCGCTGTGGGACAGAGCGAAAACCAAATGAGGGTTGCTGGTGGCATTCACAGAGCAGCAGCAGATGGTGGAGCAGGCTTGGGTGACAAACAGTGGCTAAGGAACTTTCAGATGTGCAAAGCCACATTCCAGGATCTGTGCGCCCTGGTTGGCCCAGCCCGCAGGCACAGGGACACCAGAATGAGAGCTGCAGTGACAATGGAGAAGCGAGTGGCGATTGCACTGTGGAAACTTGCAAAACCAGGTTGTTACTGGTCAGTGGGAAATCATTCTTGAGTTGGAAAATCCACCGTGGGAGCTGTTGTCATTCAAGTGTGCAGGTTCATTAATCATCTCCTGCTATGCAAGAATATGACCCTCAGGAATGTAGAGGACGTAGTGGATGAATTTGCAACAGTAGGGCTCCTGAACTGCAGTGGGGCAACAAACATCCCTTAAGTCCCTATTTTGGCACCAGATCACCTAGCCACAGAAAGGACTATTTTTCTATGGTTATGCAAGTGTTGGTGGTGCTTCACCAACATCAGTGTTGGCTGATCAGGGAACATGCAGAGTTCAGAAAGTTACAAGCAGTGACTTTCTTTCCTGAATGGCGGATTACCATTGGCAATGTTGGAATGTCAGTAGTGATCTTGGGAGATCCAGCCTATCTTTTGCTCCCCTGGCTCATGAAGCCGTACACCGGCCACCTCAGTAGCACCAAGGAAAGATTCATCTACCATTTCAGCAGGTGCAGAATGACAGTTGAATGTGTTTGGTAGATTGAGTGAACAACGTCAGCATCCCTTCAAAGATTGGATCTCAGTGAAAAAACACCCAGAAGATTATAGCTGCCAGCTGTGTCCTGCCTAATATCTGTGAGGCAAAGGGGGCGAAGTTGCCACCAGGGTGGAGGGCAGAGGTGGAGTGGCTGCCTACTGTTTCAATAGCCGAACATCCGGCTATTAGAAGAGCTCAATGCAGAACTATACCACTCAGGGAGGCTTTGAAAGAGCACTTTAACAGCGGGCCATGGTAATGAGTTGTGGCGTGCTGTGCTCTAATGAGGATAAGATGGTAAGACTAGGTTCCAGTTAATGAGGTTTTCATAGAGGCAGGCATCCCAAGCATCCATTCTCTGTTGATGAAATTTATACAGGTGGCAATCACAGGCCGTGTCACCCGAACGTCAGATGGGCGACTGCCAAAGAATATCTTTGTTAAGCTAAAGAGGGAAAGTGCTCTCAGAAGAAACCTTTCAAGGACTCCCTCAACTTAGCCTTGGGGCATTTCAAAATTGACCCAGAGTTCTGGGAAGATCTCACTCATGATGGTTCTACCTGGTGACGCCTCATCCATAGTAGAGCTACAGTCCATGAGCCGAGGAGAACTGCTGAGACAGAGCAGAAGCACCAGTAGCGTAAATCTCACAACACCAGGATGTCTGCTGTTAATCAAGCAACCCACCGCAGCATCCCTTGTTCAGTGTGCCCCAAACAGTTCAAAGCTCAAATTGGCCTGACCGGCCACTCATGTTCCCAGAAACCAAACCAACCAGTGAAGTCATGGTCATCTTTGAACTCAAAGGATGAACAACAACAACTGTACTCTACCTGGCCTTGCTGTTTTGGTGCCTGTTAGGAATTGTGTGGTGCTCGGTGTAGAGCTATAAATATACTGACAGTGCACCTATTTAATTTTGTGGTGCTTCTGTACATTTTATGATTATTACAGTTTGTCACTGATCCCATGAGTTGTCACACTGTTCAATAACGAGTAAGCGGGTACTTTCAGTACCACTAGTCATTCTGGAGCATATGTTGGGAACTAATAAAGATGAATTATTGTCCAAACAATAGAATTTTATTGAGCAGCAAAAACAGCGCAAAAAACATTCTGTGCCAGTTAAAAGCTAATACATTTAAAATGCAATACATTTATGGATCAGAGCTTAAGAAGGAGGAAGAATATTCATGTCCATTTTAGCTACATATACACCAACTGTGGCTTTCACAAATCGCTGTAGGTGAAGCAATGAGTGGAAGGGGTAGAAGCGGGGCCCCTGATGCCATGTGGAATGTTCAGGAGGCTCCAGGTGCTATAATAGAGATGCTGTAATGGAGCTCTTCAGTGACTACAGAGAGGGAAGCCCATGGTGCCTGAACCTGTAGGTCAATGGGAGTCTGCAGCATCTGTTTTGCTGCTGGAGAAGCCCCATTATGTCCTGGCATGTCTCCCTCTCCTTTTCAGGCTTTTCTCCTGTCTCCTTTCTTTCTTTCTCCAGGCAGCCTGCGATATCCAACCTCCAGGCCCTCTGCTCATGGTCTGATGCAGCACTGGCTTGCAGGATCTCACTGAGCATGTCATCCCCAGTCCTCCTTTCTCCTCCTTACCTGGCTCAGGTGTTGCGTGGGTGTGGAGGGGGAACCCCTTGAGGCCATAAGGGCAGCAGCTACACACCGAGATCCCTTGTCAGTATAGTCACAACGGAAAGCAAAAGTTAAGATTGAAAACTCCCTTCCCTTGCTCCCCTAAAATTTTAAATAAGACACGCTTATTGACACTTCTGCTTCAGTGAGCATGTGCATTGCACACTCCCAGCACTAGCCACAGTGAGTATAGCCCACCAGGCCTGAGGGGAAAGTAGGAGGGAATTGCTCAGTTACATGAAACAGGCTAGGGCAAGGGCATGGAGTATGGGCCCTGTTTTCCACAGGTGGTGGTGATTTTGGGGGATACCCTCAGGAGTGAGAGAAAGGCACAGACAGCACAATTGCTGCTGGTGTCCCAAAGCTTCCTGCCCCCTGTGTTGGTACCCTGCTTACTGCAAAGATACCTGCCAAAGTTATCGCTAACTGGCGTGGGAATGTGTCCTACTGCCGAGGGAAGAAATAAAGCTGCCATCCTGAGAATCTTTGGGAGAGGCTTGCAGAGTACCTCCATGAAAGTTTTATTGAGATCTCTCAGAAGGATTCAAAGGACATCCCTGTGTACATAAACAAACTGCTTTGCATGGCTCCACCAGCCTAATTGTACAGGGGAATGAAAAGCAAATAACTCTCTGCCTCTCATTTTACCACTGCCTCTTTTAGTGTGAGTAAACGAATGAAAATTCAGCAGCTGTGCTCTGTTAAATTGGGGGTGCCAATCTATGTAATGGGAAATGCAATTACACACTTATCTGGTGTTTCTTCCCTTGCATCAGGCTCACTCATGCTCGACAGCCATGGAGTCTCAAACAGGGCCTGGTTTGTGGCATAGCTGGACTTCCTGGTCTCATGTCTCCCACCCTCATCCTCACTGTTCACAGCAGGGGCATATGATTCTGGCTCTTCAGTGGTATCCATGGTGCTGTGTGGGGTGGTGGTGGCATCTCCACCACATAAGGCATACAGCTCTTTATAAAAGTGGCGGGTCTGTAGCTCGGCACCAGATTGACTGATTGCTTCCCTGGCCTTCTGGTATGCCTAATGTAGGTCCTTCACTTCCATGCAGCACTGCAGCTGAACCCTGTGGTATCCCTTCTCCTGCATCTCCCATGCAATCTGCTCATCGCTTTCCATATTTCTATAGCTGTGCGCGTAGAGCTTCTTTTCCCCACAGCTCCAGAAGGTCCAGTATCTCCTGCCTATTCCAGGCTGGGGCACTTCTGGAGCATGAAGCCAGCATGGTTAGCTGGGCAGTTGCACTCAACAAAAGAGAGCTGCTAGGTGTGCTCGCGAAGCTGGGCAGTTGGGAAAAGGCATTTCAAAAAATTGTGAGGTTTTAAAGTTGTGGGGGAGGGAAGGGCTTCCAGTCTCCATGAGCACTGGGCATTGCAGTTCACAATGTGCATCTGTGGGAGACAAATGTAAGTGTAGAGATGTGCAACTAGGTTGACACAAGGTGGTTTACGTTGCTCTAGCTTTGTAGTGTAGACCAGGCCTGTGTCTAAACTTCTCTGAAGCCTGTGCTGCCACTTCATCACTGCTGTTTTTAGTGCTAGGTCAATTAAAGCTAGCATGAATATGTCAACCTGGGCAGCCATCACATCTGTTTGCAGTGTAGCCATACTCGAAGTCAGCCAGTTTCCCCAGTAGTGCCATGGTGGATGTGTACAAGGTGGTGACCTTGCTGATGAGCTGAGGAAGGGCTTTGTGACATATAGAGGGCAGCGTGGGAGACGGCACAAGGGGTGTTTGTGTCAGAAACTGAAAATACAGGCAGCTGAGATTAGCAGCAAAGAGCCTGGCTGTTGTGGAGGGGGCAGAGCGTGATCCAAGATGAGGGTGGGTAAATTGGGAGGGGCAGAGTGAGGCAGGGCTTTTAAGATAGTGATGAGAAGTTGCACCTAGATGTGATGGAAGAGGAGTGGAAGGATTTGAAGAGCCAGTCTTTGGGCTGCTGCAATAGTGTTGATTAAGAAAAGAAGTTAGCCGCACTGGCTTCTGCATGAGTTTTGGGAAAACAGAATGAAGTTACTCAAAGGATTTTTATTCTTTGTCCCCTTGAACCTTAAAAGAAGGTATTGGCAAAAGGGCAGAGAGAAGAATACTTTTGGGGCCTGATTGCATGACAATTGAAGTCAGAGAGGACAATCCCACTGACTCCAATGGCAGTTGGATTGAGACAGTGGAGCAGGACAAGCTCAATGATGATTAAAGACTTTTGCCTTGTGTAATGCCCTGACCACCTCAGAAATGCATATGGCAAGGGAATTTCCATGGCATGCTTCTCTCAGGCTGTCTCTTCTACCTCAATGTGATCCTGAGGCAAGCTCAAACTTTTTTGATCAAGGACTGGGGCCTTGTCAGAGGGTCTCGGATAAGCTTAGGGGTGCCAACTGGAAACTGAACACAAAGAAACGTGAGTTCTCTTAACCCTTGTTCCTGCAGTTGAGCTGTGTGGACACATTCAAGTCAGTGAGGCTTCATGTGAGTATGCCTCCCCTTTACGCAGCCAGTTGCAGAATCAGAGCCTAAAAGAGGGAAGCTGACTCACCAAGAGACTGCTAGTGAAGGGTGAATGTCAACTGGCAAACATAAAGATGAGGCAGTATGGAACTGGCTGGCTGCCCAGATGCTTGGAGGTGCAGAGATCTCTAGTACTCTGACTTTGCTAGAGAAAGTGGGAAAGGGAAACCATTGCACGGGGTGCCAGAGTATGATGATAAAGCAGACGTTTTGGAGTGACTGATCCACTTGGCCAAACTGTGTTTCAAACCCCTTTGGCATTGGACGCCGATGCTAGAGCTTACAATTAGGGACAGCATTGGCACAACACCACCAAGGATGTGAATATGTGGTAGGTTATTGCAGCAGAAGTCTAAGATGTGCAGAGAGGAATTATTACCACCCCAGCTGGGAACTTCTGTCAGTAATTAAGTCCACAGATCATTTTCACTGCTATCTGAATAAGAGGAAAACTGGGATCAGGGCAAGCCAGCCCTGTTTACATTCCGGAGTCTGCCCAGCTAGTTGGCTAATGGCCACACCATCTTTTCTTTAGATGTAGATTTTGAGATGGGTCTGTGCCATTCTAGCAGTGTGCACAGCTTCAGTTAAATCAAGCTCAGCTTTCTGCTTATTATGGTAAATTTGTCCCACGTGCTTCCCACCCTGAATAATTTCCTCCCCATCCATAAATGCACAGTCCTTAATCAGCAATTGTAACTCTGTCACTAACTGTTCCACAGTTTCATTAGGGCCTTGTACTCTGCCGTATGACTTCTAACATACCAGCATAAAGCTGTTGGAGTGACATGTTCACTGCATCTATTTTACTATGCCGTCAGCTCCTTTTTTTGTTTTTTCTCCAACTGACGTATCATCTCACTCAGATTATTTCCAGGCTTTCTGAGATGAGGGTCACTTTTAAAGGCTTAGCATTTTTGTAAAGAAGATGTCATTGCTTTGTGGGTGGTAGCTGGACTCCAGTGAAACACAATTTCAACCTGAACTCTTTAAGTTTTTTGTTTAGGAAGTTCCTTGGAGGGCTTTTTAATGAGGGCCAAAAGTTTAAATTGAATTGCTGCTGCCAGACTCATATGGGGCCCACCAAAGATTCAGCAAGTCCTTATAAAGGAGGTGCATGTGGGTGAGGTATATCTGGATGCGCTATGACAGTAAGTGAGTAATAGGGAGGTGGAGCTGGGTGGGTGGGGAGTGACTTCTGTCCTCACTTAAATATTAAGGTCTAAAAGTCAATGGGAGCTGCAGGTGCTCATCACCTCTGAGAATCAGGCTTTAGGGAAAGATTCCACTGCCCCAAATTCCTTACTCCAGCCCCTGTACACTGCTGCAGTGGGTTAGGGATTGTAAAGGCATTACACGTGGTCGGGAAAGAATTGGCCCCTTACCAAGCCCCTGGCAAGCCTCAGACTAGGTGATGAGTGCAGAGCTGGGCAGCAGGGGGGAGTCTCAGTAGTGCCCATTGCTACAAAAATCCTGGCTGTATCTCAGCCTCTAAGCAAATCCCGTAAGGCTGCCGTAAATTAGAGCAGCAGGGAAGCCTGCCTCAGGACCCAATGAACCCTGGACCCCAATGGTTCAAAGGTGGCTTTAATCCACATTTGTCCCCCTCTTGCCCTTCCAGCCTGCATGGCCTTTACCACGCCTGCCATTTGGTGATGGGCATGGAATAGGAACCAGAACAAAAAAGAACAATCATGGGTAAAATAATGGGGAGGGTGAATCCCTCATGACAACCTGACTCAGAGGGTGACTGATGTGCTGCTACAGATCTGACTATAGGAAAAAAGAGAACAGGTTGCTGAGAGCAAATGAGTGAGGGAGAGAGAACAGAAAGAGTGATCGTCTGGGGACATGGTTGTAGGTAATTCTTCCCTTTTTTGGCAGTGCCGCAGCATATAGCACTGTAGAGAGGCCTCTTCACTTCTTTTGTATTATGCTCTTACAGAGTTCTTACAGTTCTTCCTCCTCAGTATGGTTTTTCTCTGACTTTGGAAACCAGTCCAGCTCATTGGAGCTAGCAGGATGGACCTGGGAATATAGCCCAGTTCAGATTCCACAGGAGAACACAACTTGCGCTCCAAGGAAGCAGGGCCCAGAAGTAGAGAGAAGCTTATGCTGTAATACAAAAATGGGACCTCGTGACTTTTGGAGAAGAGATGAGGAAGGAACATTCTGGGATTTGGGCAGCGGGGCATGTAAAAGATCAGAAAACCAAGCTGCAAAGTGGGGTAAAATGGAGGAGTCAATCTATAAAGGAGGATGGGGGAGCACTGCTGCCCTTGTAGGGAGACATGGTTGCCTGACGGATGAGGGGCCAGCAGGAGTTGGGTTCAGTTTGAATGAGCTCCACCTAGTGAATTCCAGGTGACCTGACGCCAGGACATCTGGGGAGAGAGCCAGAATACTGACCTGCCTATTGTCTGGCCACCCATTGTGCCACCCTAGTGAAATGGTCTGGAAATATTCCCCACCCCCCCCCCCTCACCAGCAGAACTTTAGAACAGCTCAAGCAGAAAGACGCCCTTCCTCAGGTTTTATGTCAGACCCAGGGCGTGCTGGGGGCAGTCCTAGCTAGTTCTGCATAGACCTCCATCTAAGTCAAACACCTTCAACAAAGTTGCTATCGCTTTTCATTAACACCGAGTGCGTTAGCAAGGGTCCCAGCTCTGAGAGCCACGCATCTACTAGGCGTAGGAATGGAAGGGATCAAGGCAAGAAACGGGGTCATCACATCTCCAAAAACCTTTACCTACAAAATGTTGTATCTTTCAAACCCGGTTAGCCAGCCATGCTGTAATGGGGCATACAAACCCCGTAATGGGCCCGAAGGGGCTAGAAAGCAATACTGGGGCCAGGTAGACCCATCCCTCCAGGCCAGCTGAGCACACCCTGACTTGAGGAGCGGGTTAAAAGGAGCTCAGAAGCCCAGACAAAGCATGGTAACAAGCTCCAGGAGAGGGGAATCTTTCTCCGGGAACCCAGACAGGAGGTTCAGCCTGGGAGGGGACGACAGAGCCTTCTCCAGCCACCACCCCCTTTGAGAACCAGCAGGTCTGGCAGGGTCTTGCTCTTTAACTGATTGACTATAGAGACCATGGCCTTGCCTATATCCCTTCAGTTTGGAAGTAGCCCAGGATAGTGGACTTGTCCTCTCTGCAGGGAGGAACCTGACAGTGTTACTTCCCACAGGCACCTGGGACCCGGTGTAGAGGAAGACCTGGGTCCCCCTACCTGGCCCCCTTAATTGCTGTCATGCAGATGGAGGTCAGAAAATTTCCAGCTTATGGTCAGAAACGAAGCACCTGTGCTTCTCTGACAGAGACAAGGAGCTTGAGGTTAGGTGTGCTAACTGTTAGGCTGCCCAGCCCTCCAAGCCCCCATCACTCATGTCTTAGACTTTAACCAGTGTCGCCATAACGCCACCACATTGGATCAGAACAAGAAAATAAAATGGCAAAATAATTGAGATAGCACAGTAAGTGGCTCCCTTGTTTTTAAGCTGCATCCATCTCAGGCTTGGTCTCCACCATCTTCCAGCTGTAACTGCTGAAACCACATGAAGTTGCCACATAAAAAAATGCAATTTTAATGACTGCCCTCGGTCAGCAAGCAAGTGGTATAACCACCAACTTGCCCGCTCCCAGATGACGACAACTCTGTCTGCTGGAACAGCATGCCATGAAACTAGTATTCCCGAGACAGGCAAGTGCGGGCTGGCCTTCCCTCCCCACCTACATTAGGTGAAGGGCATGCTCCATCTTAGCAGTAGCTGACATTTCCATGCATCATCTCCGTGTTTCCTGGGATATTCATGCAATATCACTAAACAGAATGGCAGCAGACCTCAGAACAGAGAGGGAGGTAAAGAGAAAATTCTTCAAAGTAAAAGTCCTAGTCACAACACAGCTTAAGAGGGGAGCCTGGGCATTCCATATTTGTCAACCCCTTGGCAGGTTAAAACCGGCATCTTTTCTAATTTAAATTGCTCACGCTGGTTTAATAGACTCATAGACTCATAGGTCAGAAGGGACCAATAGGATCATCTAGTCTGACCTCCCGCACAAGGCAGGCCACAAAACCCTACCCATAATGTTGCAGGGCAAGGCTGAGCTGCACGTTCTAGCTTGTTTTTGTAGGGTTGCTTGTGATGATTGGTTTTTGTTATTCCAGAGTTGTTCACGAGCGCCAGAGCAGTGTGGGAGGTTTGGTTTATTCTGGGCTCATGAGGGCTGCAGTTGCTCCTGGTGGCATGTCATAGTAGGGTCACAGAGATGGCAAAACCCCATTTGGATTAGAGTCAAACTTCTTACTGATGGAGGGTTGTTCTGTACAATTTATTTTGTAATGTTTTATTTTGTTTGGCTTTAAAAATCATGCAATGGCACTTCCATTGCTTCCCTTGGGAGATTATTCCACAGCTGAATAGATGTCACTGTTGGGAAGACTTCCATGATATTCAGCCCAAATTTTGTGTTAATTTCATTCCAAACCATTCCTCTCTTTCCTAGGTTTCTGCACCCATCAGATACTTCAGATGGTTATATCCTCTGTTGATATAGCTGCCCAAGACCTTATCTCCACTAGAAAGTTTTACCAGTTATGCAGATATAACTTCCACTCTTAAACTTAATCTTTAACATCTTAGACCCCTTCCCATACATTAAGCAATATAAACTAAGCTGTGAAAAATTCACACCCCTGAGTGACATAGTTATACGGACCTAACCCCCAGCGTAGACAATGTTATGTCAACAGAAGAGCTTCTCCCATTGGCGTAGCTGCTGCCTCTCAGGGAGGCAGATTAATTATGTCAATGGGAGAAGTTCTCCCATTGGCATTGTAGCATCTTCACTAAAGTGCTACGGTATTGTGAAGACAAGCCCTAAACAAAAAAAAATGGCCCTCTTCTACTGGAGTAAGAGCATCCATACAAGGGGCTATTATACTATAACTGCATTGGTTAAAATTCACACCTAATTAATACAGGTATAAGTTTCCCATGTAGCACAACTCTAAATTTTATACCACACCTTTCTCTATAGTAAGGCTGATCATCTCTAGCCATACAATCCTTTAGCTAAATGGTATGGGTGACATCCTGGCCCCTTGAGGTGAATGGCAAAATTCCTACGGACTGCAATGAGCTAGGTAGGCTTTCACCCTATGTACTTAGCACACTTAGGACCCAGTCCTGCTTCCATACAAATCAATGGGAAGTCTCCCACTGACTACAGTGGGAGTTGGATCAGTAACTGAGGCTGAGATTTTTACAAGGGACTAAAGGAGTTACATACCCAACACCTATTGAATTTTGATGGGAGTTAATTGTTAATTGTTGTTTGATGGGAGTTAGTCTCCTTTGACAATCTCAGCCTTATAAATCAATACTTACGATACATAATCACTTAGGTTGCTCTTCTCTAAACACCCTCCAATATCTTTCTGGTAATGAAGTGCCCAAAAATGAATTCAATATTCCAAGTGCAAGTGTGCCAGAGCCATGTAATTCTCTATATTGTGATGAGATGCCAATGTGTATTCAGCCCAAAACTGAATTGCCCTTTTTCTTCCTGGCTGCCATATTTGGACTATAAAGCCAAGACTAACTTGCCATCCACGATTTCTCCTTAATCTCTTTTGCTTTGGGTTTCTCCCTCCCATTGAGTGTCTGTTTCAGACTGCTTTCCCACAGGTATATTAGTTTGTCTTTTCCTACATTTAAGCGCATTTTAGTTATCTTCTCTCCAACCATATATCTGATCTGTTTAGGTCCCTCCTGACTTGAGTCCTATGTCATGCATTGGCATATGCGTTCGGTTCACTCTGAACCGAGGGTGGGAGTTGTTATGGTCTTTATTCTGAGTGTGCTAAGCCCTCTTTCACTCTGGGGCTTTGTAATGATATTCACATGTTCTTTAGACTGCCCAGGAGGAAGGGCCGTGAGTTACAGTGGTGCCAATTAGCACATCTTGTGTTTAAAAATATTCACTGCCCATATTTGAGGAGAGAGAAATCCATTTTTGTTAATGATGTTTTCCTTTTGAAGCCTGGTGGCTGCAGTAGCTAAGTTGATTTCAAAGAGAGTTGGGAGAAGCAGCACAGTTTACCTAGGGGAAAGGTGCCAAGCTGCAACAAGGGACAATTAGAGTCATCCCATCACCAGAAGGCAAGAGGGGAAGGGAGCAGAAGGGAAGGAGATGAGCGGGGAGAAGTCATTCATAGAGCCCCGAATTATCTATTGGAAGTGAAGTCAATGAAGAACCCTATTCTGTATGGTGGGCAATGGGGCTTCTCAAGTAAGATCTGTCTCATTTCCGACATCTGAGGACAGCTGGGACGGAGCTGTTTGCTCCTAAGAGCCTATGCTTGAATACCATTCTCTACAGCATCTCCACTGGGAGAAACCAGGATTGGAGTAGGTTCCCCCCATACAGCACTCCCACACCGTTCCTTACAGGGTTTCACGCTAAGTGATGTCAAGTCTGGAATGACTACGAACCAACCATTCCCTGCAGCAACTGATGTAGAGCACGGGAGCGCACTCCTTCCGGTGAGCATTCTCTGCTAACGTACTGTACTGCCCATGACAACTGCAGACAATGGAACACAACAGAGACATGAAGTAGCAATCCTATCCTCCCACCTGAAGGTGGCTTTCGTAATCAGGGTAAATGAAAGAAAATGACTGGTGTCAAGTGCTTGTAAATCACCGTGTGGATGGTGAGATTTCAGGCATTTTGTGTAGAGGCTGGGAAAGATGAAAAGAACGCTGATGGCTCCCATGTAACTCCACAGCAAGAAGCCCAGCTGGAGTACAATTCAGGCAGTTCTGAAGTGCATCTGATTATGAAATTCACCCACAGCTTTTTTTAAATTTTTTTTTTTTAAGCACTTGACACTTTGCTTCTGATGGAAAGGAAAAATGCTGAAGGACAGTTTAAAAAGTCTCCTAGAATGCTTTTTAAATACATGCAGTCTGAATTCATTCTCATGCCCAAGTGCCCGTTTTGGGTTGGCTGCAATTACTGTGGCACTCGATTGGTGATAGCCGATGTTGGAAGATGAGCCTGTGAGGCAGATGGCGCGATTCCTCGTGTGAGGAATTCGCCAGTGACTCCTCCATCACCATACTGACACCAGGTAAAATTTCAGTGCCGCTCATCCAATGGTTCACTGAAGCAGACTCACTAAAGAGAGGAGTTGTTTGCCCAAGTGAAATAGTTTGGACAGATCGTTACATGTTTCTTCACTGTCTATGACTTAGTGTGATAATGCTGTAGTCACTTGTGACATGTTACAAATAGCCACTGTGATACTGCATCATCTATCTGCAACAGCCACTATCCTGATGATGAAATAGCCCCTCATGAGACTTCATTTAATTCTCGCGGTTACCCATCATGTTCACACTAGTGTCATAATTCAATATCAACCACCAGTGCCATCTCAAGGAGAATGGATGGCGCAGAAGGCACTGGACCAGAGATCACCTCAGGGCAGGTTGGGGTGAGTTTGCACAGCTGCTGGCAAAAAGAATTGCAACATTCTTTCAGCCTCTCTGTAGACAGAAGCAATGCTTAGCCTTTCTAGTTCCAGAAGCAGCTGTGCTCAACAACTAAAACCTCCCATCTGTAAGTGATTAGGGGATCAGCAGCTGTCAAAGGCAAAGGCTGAATTGTCTTTCTTTTTGCCTATTGAGGGCAAAAAATGAAGGGGCCTAGATTGTGCCTTTAACTTGCAGCCTTGAATAAAGAGCTGTTCAGAGCCACCTCACCCTAGGGGGATCTCTAGAATGGATTATACAAAACTTCCCAAGCTGCTTGTCACACAGGAGGAGGTAGCGCAGCCTGCTCTCCCCAGTAAACTCATCCTGTTTCAGACGGCAATAGAGAGGAGGGCAAGAGCATCTTTTTCACCCCTCTTTGCCCTTATAGCGTGATGTGCCCCACCTGGAGAGTAGGATCTGTGGCAGACTGGCCTCCTTGCATAAGGTCTGAGAGACCTCTCCTTGAGTCCCCCCCTGTGCTGGCCCAGACACAGGACTCAAACAAGGGAACTGGAAATTTAGAAACAGCTGAGTTTCATTTATTTTTGCTTTCACCCCTCGCCCCTTCCAGTGTGCTCTTGCCTTCCCTTTCTGTTAGCTTCTCCTCAGGCCGTCGCTGCTATGTCAGGTTGTGGTATTGCATGCGTTTCATCGCAGTTCCCTCTTCACTTGACATTTGCGAGGGGCTTGGAGGATTTTTGCTAGTTATTGGACACTCTTGACAGTTTGTTTAACTCTGCCCTGTTTAGATGAACATATGGACTTCCACCTTCAGAGCAGCCCTGTGTCAGCTTGCCAAGTCCTCTCTGTCTGCTCTCTCCCTGTAGAGTATAATCGCTGCCTGGAAATACCCCACAATCCTTTGCAATGTGCAGCCTCATTGTAGGGTTTAACTACAGAGACCAGTAAATGACCTGACAGCTTCATGCCTGAGTGCTGACAAAAAGTCCTAGCCCATGGGCTAGTGATTATTTTTGTAATGGAAAAAGACTCTTACCTGCTAGCAGGTAGTAACTGAACTTTGGATAGAATCATCACTTACACTGGGGAGACTAGAAGGCTTTCCTCATGCAAATACAGGATGTTGCTCTGGGATGGGCCCTTGCTCAAAGAATTGATGACTTAGCCAGTCAGCAAACAAGCCATGTTCATTGAATATATAACTGAAACAGAGTGTCTTTGGAAGGCCTTTGCACTGAGGAATGTCACAATATTATCATTAGGAGAGAGAAGGCTTTATGCACATGTCATGCCTGTGTGGAAAGTCCTAGGCTTCCACTTCCCGGGTTGGTTGATGGGATGGCCAAACCCAAGCATTCAAAATCATGAGTCGGGTCCCTCAAAATCATGAGATTGACTGACTTACAAATAATGAGTTTTGTTTTGTTTTAAATTGGGTTCTATTTATCATCTTGTTTCTGAGCTTCTAGGGTGAACCAAGATCACATTTCTAAGCTTTTGTCTGAAACCATTTGGTCTAGAAACATTTGTTTTTTAAATGAAAGCTGAGATTCTCCTCTAATCACATGAATCTAGAGCCATGGCTCTCAACCTTTCCAAACTACTGTTCCCCTTTCAGGAGTCTTAGTCTTGCGTACCCCCAAGTGTCACCTCACTTAAAAACTACTTGCCTACAAAATCAGACATAAAAATACAGAAGTGTCACAAAACACATTTACTGAAAAATTGCTTATTTTCTCATTTTTACCATAAATTATAAAATCAATTGGAATATAACTATTGTACTACATATCAGTGTATTGTATATAGAGCAGTATAAACAAGTCATGTGCAATTTTAGTTTGTACTGACTTTGCCAGTGCTTTTTATGTGGCCTGTTGTAAAACTAGGCAAATATCTAGATGAGTTGATGTACCCCCTGGAAGACTTCAGCGTACCCCAGGGGAACACATACCCCTGGTTGAGAACGACTGATCTATAGATTGGGACTTTATGAAAAGCACCAAATATTGCAACCTTTGCAGTAGAGCCACTAGAGTTTGCAACATTGCTGTGTTGCTGTTATGCTGAATCTGTTTCTGTGTAGGGTCCCTTTAAATCTCTAAAGAGGCAGCCTGGCTGTCCATTTTAAGGCTATATGCAGTGTTGTTGTGATACTGTGGGTACATTTCCTAGACCTAAAGAAGAGCTTTGTGTAGCTTGAAAACCTGTCTCTCTCACCCACAGAAGCTGATCAAGTAAAAGATATTACCTCACCCACCTTGTCTTTCATTTTGAGGCTGTCCATATTGGAGATCAGTTTTAGCTTAGTTCAGAGGCAAGGTGTGAGAAGGAGTCCATGTACTCCCTCTGTCACAGGGAATTTGGAATTCTTCTCCATTTGTTTTCTTTAATCTGAAATAAAATTCATCTAGATACTCAGACTGAGGCTCCCAAGCCACAAGTAGCATTTTAATGTGTCTCCTGCAACTCGCAGCACATGTTAAAACACTGTGTAATTTAATCATTAACCACTCTAAGTTATTAACCAATCAGGATGCTTTTACTATGTTGTTAACCCATTGTAGTTGTAAAATAATAATACTTGGTCAGTCATTTTGCTGTGAGAATTATATATATAACTAAATATTTCCCCTGTCATACTATTTAAATATGAATATATAGTACAATCGCAAATGAAACCAGGCATTCGCACAGTTGTGGCTCTTTTGGGTAATGTTGATAGCTAATTTGGCTCCTGATCCACTGAGGTCAGAGTATCCCTAATCTAGAACAAAAGATGCAGATTGTTCTTTGTATCTGAAAATACAGAGCAGACACCCCCAAGGTTGCAGTGAGCAAATGTGGTCAAAGAAAACAAAATCCTGATCACACCCCAGACACCACCATACTCCAGCACACCTACTTGGAGATTCAGTCTGCAGTTAGACAAATGTCTCTGGCCTCTCTCTGCATTTCTCCTTTGTCAGGGGAGGGGAGAGACCAGCTTCTTAGTTGTTTAGCATCTAAATCTCCAACCTTCCAACTGGCAATGAGAGCAAAAAGCAGTCACGTTTATACCTAGACCTTGTGCCTTGTCTCCTCAGAGCTGCATTTCAATGAAGCAGACGTAGAGTGCAGAGATTGGTGACAGTAGGTGTATAGCACGCCCACCTGGTCCAACTGCATTTCATTCCAGTCTCACCAAAGTGGTATGGGGTTTTTGTTTGTTTGTTTGGGGTTTTTTTGGTGTGTACCTATTTAATAATGTGACACTTAGCTATGGATGCTCATGTTTGGCTGATGGTGTGGTGGGAAATGGCTTGCACTGATGCCTTTCCAAGAATGGGGCTGGTAAGGGTATGTTGGCAGAGGGTGGCAATATTATGGAACATCCATTCTTGTGGACACACACAAGCCTGCAATCCTGCCATGCAAGTAGCTGTGAGATGGGAGCGAAGAGGGCTAGGACTGTGCCAGGAAGGAAGTGTCATAGCTCTGGCAACCAGTTTGCAGCAGTTTAACACCTCAACACTGCGTTTAATTGTAACTGACTAAAACAGTTCTTCTGCCGTAAGGGAAGTGCCCCCATTGCGCCTTCCAAACCTGCTTATGGTTACATAAAACTGGAATGGCAGAGTCTGAGGTTGCTATGACAACGTCCATCCCTGACTCGCCGTCTCCCACTCGGTGGAAAACTTTGTGTGTCTGTGAAGGAGAGAGACCACGGACTGTAGTGATGGACCAATAACTCCCTCGTCTGAGGAAGTGGGGCTGTGATGCTCACGGAGTACCCAGGGTTGCGAGGCACCTTACCACTCCCTGTCCTTGGGCTTGTCTGTGCTGGATCAGCAGCCTGAAATCAACAGCCTCTGGCAGCACAAGCGCTGCCTTCCAGGCGTCTGCAGACTGCGCTCTCTCTGTACGGGTAGTGACAGGCACATGCCAACCCTCAAATACTCAGTGTTCCCTGCAGTCTCCAGCCCTTTATCTCCTGAACGCTCTCAGAATTACTGGGCCTGCTGTCCCCAAACAAACAGTTCACGTCAGCTTGTCAGATTCAACTCAGGACCAGCACTTTGCTTAACAGCACAGCACTTCGATACCTCTACAGGGAAAATGAGACTAAGTTTGTTATCAAAGAGCAGAGTCGAGTGAGAATGTTGGCATGGGTCCCATGTAAAACAAAATCACAACATGCTTTCTAAAACCTCGCCTTTCCTGTCCAAAGACATTTATCATGTTTCCAAGCTTTTCTTTGCAACTATGAGGGCTAGAAACTTACCTTTTAAATTAAACCTGAGGCTTTCGCATTGTTCCATTAATAACATTTTAAAAATTCGGCTCTGGGGCTTTAAGAAAAGCACCAAATCTAGTGTGGCTCACAAGAAAATGGCAGGAGTTGGCAACAGTTTTATATGGCCCTGCAAAATGGGACTGAGGTCCTTTGGCAGGCCTGTATTTGTGAACTGGAAGGGTCTGGGAAGTAGACTAGCGGGGGGTGACGCTGGTCAGGATTTAAATGCACTGGCAGAGCTGTGTGTATGTGGCAGGGGGCCGGGGGGGGGAGGGGGTGAATCAGGGCTGGGGAAGCAGGGAAGCCGCAGGTCGTGATTTATGTGTGTGATTATTTAGAGAAGGGAAAGTAGCCCAGGATTGAATTAGCAGGAGACTGGGACTGAGGTGCATTGGCACAGAGAGTGGGAAATTTGTATAGTTTCTTTCCACCTGAGCTATTTGTTACCTCCCTTTTGTGAGCACCAATTTCTCCTCAACATTTCAGGTATCACGCCCTTTGCAAATGACTTTGGCTTTTAGGCCTCATTGAGCATGTATTGTCGCCAGCCAGAGGGAACCGAAATGCAGTCTATATCTCTCGGTATATCTTTTTCTCTTTCTCTGGGATTAAAATAGAATAAAGTGCTTTTCAAAGAAACTAGCGATGAAGGCGAGTTTTTTCCACGTGCTTATATAAGCTTTCTGGAGACAACCTCCCCCGTTCCCCCTCCTTCCCAAAAATCAATATTAACTTCATTAATTTTTTTCCTTCTATATTATTTTCTTAAGGCAGGGACAGGGAAGTAAACTGCAAATGCCCAAATGGAGAAATAGAATAAGGCAGTAGGACCCTTGAAGCCAGGAGAGAATTTAAAGGTAGATTAGCTGTGTGTTATGTGGAGCAGGGGTGAATACACATAGTTTATGGCCTAACTAGCTGTAAAATGGTATCCTGCACTGCACAAATGTTCATAGTTTCCCTCTTTCCTTTCTATTCCTTTTGTCTGAGTGTTCTAATCCCCGTATAAATTGTAACTCACTTTCCATGTGCTCGGGCACTGCAAGGAGTGGAACTCTTTTTGGTTAATTTGACACTCATTAAATTTGTTTCCGCTGTTCATTTCACAGAACCAGTCATCTTCCACTTTTAAGGAGAGTGGAGGTCACAGTCAGTGGGGGGCCTCTATTAATCCAGTAGTCTCTGGCATCGAAGGCAGAAATTTGTGGCTAATTAGATTATTGTGGGATTATTTGGAGAGGAGAGAAGCTTCTCAAAACAGAGGAAGGTCAGGAGTATATGGAAGCAAAGAGAAGGCAACAATAACTTTGTACTATATGTGTTCTGTGAACTTTGATCCAGAACACATAGAAAGCACCTTGGCTCTGATTGCTCATGGCCCTGGTCTTTGTACAGTCACTTACACACATAAACCACTACCATGTGAGAGTGGTAGCAATTCACTTTATTAGAATAAGATTTAGTTTGATCACAAATGATTGGGGCTTGATGCAGGAATCACTGAGTGTAATTCTACGGCCTGTGTTATGCAGGAGGCCCAACTAGATGATCAGAATTGTTCCCTTCTCGCCTTGAAATCTACTAATTTAAAGAGCAAGGCTGGCAGTGGTGAAGTTGAGCCCATATGGGCACAACTGTTCGTAGTGTTCATTATAAAACTTGAAACTGGGCCATGCTCACGTCGATTTGGATTTCACTCAGAGTTTGAAATTCAGACCAGACCTGCAGACAGGTTCACAAACATTGGAGCTGGTTCCTGAAAATTGGAGCTTTTAGATGAATTCCACATTGAATTTTGGGGCTCGTTCAAACTTGAGATCAAATCCTGAGGGCAAACAAATTCACACAGCCTTTCTGGTAGGTGTTCTGCGCCTTCTACTTAACAACATAATGCTCTGCTTCAGCACTACCAGCTCTGATTTTGTTGCACATCTCGTTATATTTGACGTTTTACTTAAAACTCTAGCTTTTTTTAAAGTAAGATTCTAGCCCTTTTAGTTTCAAAGAAAAGCTTGAAAATGTGACCCCAATGTATCCTATGGGGTAAAAAATCAAACAATAAAGAGCACCCAAAAATTTGACTTAAAAGTCATACATATTTTTAATCTCATGGTTTGGGGTGGGGGGTTGACTCATAATTTTTTAATGTTTGTGGTTGATGTTGTGTTTGACGATGCTGCATTTAGAACAACTGGACAACAATGACTTTGTTCCATTTGAGTCATCAGTTTCCCTCCCTCCCGACTTTCATACCATGTGGACTGCGTTATTCACTTGTGCAAAAACTAACTTTCCATGGTAAAGCAGACTTTCCCATTAGTTTTCTTTGTATCCTCTCTGCTGATTATGCCTGGTCTTATGGTTCAGACCCATGATTGGGGATGGTTGGGAAACAAAATTTCTATTCCCACTTCTCCCACTTGATTCACTGTGTAACCTTGAACAAATGATTTTGCCTCTCTGTGCCTCAGTTTCCCCATATGTCAAAAGAGACCAATATTTGTGTAGTTGTCTCATAAGAGGTTCTGAGGCTAAACTCATGGACTTTGGTAAAGCATTTTAAGGTATTAATAAAAGGCGCTAGAACTGCTGTTCTCAAACTGTGGGTCGTGACCCTAAAATGGGTCACAACTTCGTTTTGGTGAGGTCACCAGGGCTGAAGTGGAGCCCCACACCAGCTGGAAGCCCCACACCCCATATTTTTCATGTATTTCAGCTTGTATTTCAGCTGTTGTTTTGTGTCTTTTCCTCCCCCGTCCTCCGCCCCCTATATTTTATCAGGCTGTATTATGCTTTCGTTCAGATGCTTTCAAGTGATGCCCAGTGGTCACCTCTTCACCCTACCTCTCCGTCAGTTCCTTGCGCTCCGATTGTAACTAAACGTTTTCTGTAAGGTTCCAACCCTGAACCTCAGGTTTGGCCCTGAGTGTCGAGGAGATTTGAAGCTTGGTGCCCTGCGTGGAGCTGATGCCGGGAGCCCCTAGCCTTGCAACCCCACCCAGGCTGAAGCCCAGTGCTTTGTGAGACTGAAGGTGGCGGGGGGGTTGCAACTTTTTCTAGTAGGAGGGTCACAATTTTTTTAAAGTCCAAACGGGGTTGCCAGCACAAAAAGTTTGAGAAACACGGCACTAGAAGTTCAAGCATCACTATTATTTATTAGCATGCCTTTCGTTTTGCATGTTGTTGCTATGCTATGCACAAAAAGAAGGGAACCGAGTGTGGAGAACAAGAATAAAAAAGGTAATTCTGAGCTGTTCTTTTTCCAGGAATCATTCTTAGTCATAGACTTTAATTAAAAAAATCAGAGGTATTTAATATTGTATGTCAAATTAACAAGGCATTTATTTATCCCAAATGCCTCCTCATTTTCATAATAAAAGGGAAAACTGGTAGGTAAAGAAGAGTTATTGTAATTACATAGAAATGGCACAGCTGTGAGATAGTCCAGCAGTTCTATGGGATTGGAAGGGGAGGGTAATTGACCTAAATCACTGAGACATTGGGCCCGATTATAGAATCATAGAAGATTAAAGTTGGAAGGGACCTCAAGAGGTCATCTAGTCCAACCCCCTCCTCAAAGCAGGACTAACCCCAACTAAATCATCCCAGCCAGGGTTCTGTCAAGCTTGGCCTTAAAAACCTCTAAGGATGCAGATCCCATCACCTCCCTAGGTAACCCATTCCAGTGCTTCCCCACCCTCCTAGTGAAAAAGGAGGTTCTCTTCATTCACTGATCCACTGCTATACTTGTCTATTTTTTACCCTTGTGTAACTCCATTGAAACCAAGTGCCAAGGTGAAATTCATGGATCTGCAATAGTATAACACTGGAGTAAGATAGTGGTGAAATCAGCTTCAGGAAGGAGGCCAAGGGGGATAAAAATGGGGTTAATTATCCTTAATAAAAGGAAAATCTGGTCCTGAGACACTGACTTCAGGGAGAAAGACTAAGGGAAATGTCAAAGGGATCAGCCGTCATTTGCATCATCCACTAGTGAGGCATTGGCTCCAGGAAGCAGAGAAGCGGAGTATAGAAAAGTCCATCTCTGCCACAAAGACCGTGGCATTGGCAGAGTTCCTGCTAGAAGGAACGCTCTGAAAAGATATTTCTGGAAATATTTCTCCCACCATCTCCTGAAGGCATATGCGGGGTAGAACGTGGAGGGGGTGTTTGAATAGCTTTTAAAAACCAAGATCCCAGAGAAGCGGGTTTTTTTTATAAGCTGCTTCCCCACCCAGTATGGCTCCATCCAGTTTGCAAGGCAGATGGCGCCTCAGAATGAGTGTTTAAAGTGTCCCAGTTGATGTAGCCGCAGCCAGAGCTGCCTGGGCTATCGCAAACATTTCTTATTGGAGACCAAAATAGAACTACCTGCCAGAGACAGCGTCACATGTGCTGCAGAAGGCTGTGGTGGTTTAGTCAATGCTTCATGCATTTTTCATGAATTTCAGCTTGTTTCTGTGCTGTTTGTTTTTTCTCTGTTCTCCTCCCCACACCCCACTCCCACCCCCATCTGATCAGGCTATATTATGCTTTTGTTCAGAAGCTTTCAAATGATGCCCAGGGTTCACCTCTTCACCTTATCCCTCTGTCAGTTCCTCATGCTCCCATTATAACTAAATGTTTTCTGGAAAGTTCCAATCCTGACAGGAGGTGATTGGGAAAGTGGAATCACAAAATAGGGTGCCACGGAGAAATAGCCAGATAATCCAGTACTGTGGACCCAGAACCGTAGAAGAGGCCAAGTAGCTGCCATTTCCCCTCTCCGTGTGCAGCTCCTGGACGGAAGAAGCCAGAGGCAGGCCTGGGGAATGGAGTCTATGGAATCCGTCAGACCTTGCTTCATGTCCACGGTCACTGATTGACCTGCAGGACTCGGGAGGGAGAGGTGTGCACCACTCCTTGCTCCCATATACACAGTTGTCTGCCTGAAGAAATAGGTGTTGGAAAGAGACTGAAACTTGTGACTTGTGTCTGCTCCTAAACTTCCATGAAGGACTTCTATACAGTACTCTGTACTCAGTGTCAGAGGAAAACATCACTTCTCCTTCAGCAGAGAATGGCTTAGACCCCTCTATTTCCCTTCATCAGGTCATGGGAAATTATAAATCAATGAGCTTGGTCCACCAATGGGAGTATAGACACTGACAACTTTATCCTTAGCTGTGCAGCCCTCCCTAGGATGGGGGAGAACAATACTTTGTATTTTTCTGACGTCTTCTATCTTAGAACGTCAAAGAGCTTTACAAACATAAAGGAATTTAGACTTCTGGCTGAAAACTTTCATTCAGAACTTCTTTGGCTAAAGATGGCTTGTTTCAAAACTGAAAACTTTTTCAAGAAGTTTCAGTTTTTACATTTTTTTCCAGTTTTTTTGCCAAAACCAAATAAAATTGAATCTGTTTTTCTTCTTTCTCCCTCTTTTATTTTCCCCATTGATGTCAAAGGCTTTGGGGTTTGTTTGGTTTGGTTTGGTTTGATTTTTGTTTGTTTTTTTTACTTTTTACATTTTTCTTTTTTCTTCCCATTTTCCACTCTAACGTTGCTGAATATTCAAAAGGAAATGCTAACTCTGATACTTGGTAACTTTTCAAAGATGGGCAAAGCTTTTTGTAAAGCTAGACTGGCAAAAGGGGAAAAAAAGCTGGCTGTGTGTTTTGGGGTGGACCTGGAATCTGGACATCCTTCATTTTATGCACTCATTAGCTAACTGAGAGAAATGGGGGGAAATGAAAATTCATTTTTTTTTGTTTTAATGAAAAATTGTTCAATTTCAAACCTCGTGAATCAGAAACAAGTTCAGAATTTTTCACAAAATTGTTCCTTCATTTTTCAACCATCTTTATTCACTCTTCCAGTGATAGGTAATGGGCTGGGGTTGGGGGTCGTAGCTTGCCAGCTCCTGTATAATAACTGTTTTACACCCAAGGACAGGGGGGCACTGAGAAATCAAATGACTTATCCAAGGTCACACACAAAGTCTGTGGCAGGGCCAGAAATAGAACCCTGCCTGTCTCCGAGGCTTCCCTCTTATCCTTTCTCCTGTTCTAGTTTAAGACTATTGCTACCTGCTTGTTTCCCCATATTCGTGATTGATTGTAACTTCCCCCCACACCCAAGGTGTCCTTCACCAAGTTTAAGTAGCTTAGGGTGGAGGGGGTGTCATCCTTATGGCTACCCAACTTTGTGCTGCTTATAGTGTGACATGGGGTTGGGGGAAAGAGATATAGCTTGCTGTCTCCTGCTTAATGTTTCAGAGTCAATAACAGGGAGGGGCCACAAGCCAATGAAGTGAAAGCAAGAGGGGTGGAGGGAAGAGGCAAAGATGGGGGAGTGGGAGAATGAGTCTGGCACACTGAATAATGGAAAGGATCAGAATGAATGGGAGAAGAGAGAAAAACTGGTTTAAATATTTAATCTCCCTTGTGTTTACATTGAAAAGGAGACAAAAACCTTGGAACATCCTTTGTCTTGAACTAATTATGACCAGAGGTGAGTGGCATGTGATTGTCTTTTCCTTGTTTCCCTGGTTAAGAGAGAATAGATGGGACACACTTCATCAGACCACCACTAGTCCATTAAGTCAGCCTCCAGCAGTGGCCACAACCTGCTGCTTCAGTGGAAGTAAAACAATTATTGCACCTAGCCTATCATGCAGAGCTGTGTGTTGTAGAGAGGAGGGTGACCAACTGTGATTCTGTAGCCATCTGTGTGAAAGGTACTGCTGCCGTCCAGTTTTGGGAGCACAACATCTTTAAAATAGGAGAAGCCTCCCAGCAAATGCCATTTGGTGCTTTGGTTCAGATGCAGAATATTACAGAGCAAGTCTCTTTGCTTTGCTTTCTGTCTGTCCTTTCGATCTGGAACCAGCACTGCAGTGCTCTAGGGCTTTTCTCTTCTCCATGTCCCCTCCTCTTTTATTAATAAAACCCCTGGCAAAATTGGAACATGGCGCTTCTCCCATGTTTGTTCTCCTTCCCTTCACCGATGTGGGTAAACGTTCCCCCTCTGCTCTGATCCATTTTCTTCAGGAAGAGCAGAACTGAGCATGGCAGTTTTGCTTGTCAGCAACCACTGAATCATCCATGTCTCTGCAGCAGAATGTGCTAACTTCATTTATGCACCAGCTTCAGTGAATGATCTTAGTCTCATGGGATAGTGCATATATATGTTCAGTGCTGCAAAGCCAGCATATGGAGGAAGGAACATTATTTTTGTGGATCCTAAACAAATAAGGGCGATTGGTTTTTGTTCAATTGATGTTAAGAAGCTGAAGGACTGTCCCTTTTCCCTACCTCTTACATGTTACTCCCAGACTTGAGATTCATGTCACAGATACTGTCAATAGGACCAAGAAGAGGCAGGCGGAGCTCCCTGTAGAACAGCAGCTCCCAAAGTGTGGGTTGTGACCCCAGCTGGGGTCACACTTTCAGCAGAAGGGGGGAGGAGGACATCATTGTGCTTGCAGTGCATGACCTTGCACATGCAATGCAAGATCACGCTGCATGGTGGACCCCATTTTGCCCTACTCACTCGCATTCTCTGCACAGCATGAACTCGCGCACACCCTGCGTATGAGGTCACACTGTGCAGTGGTCACGCTGTGCAGAGGACACCATTTTGTAGAGCACAATGGCATCCTCCGTACACTGTGACTTCACAGGTAGGGGACATGCAAAGTTCTAGAATGTGGAGAATGACCTATTGCTCTTCACAATGGCATTCTCTGTGCTGTGTGGGGTCCCAGCCAGAAAGTCTGCAGTAAAAGGGGGTCATGCTGGCAGAAAGTTTGGGTCCCCTGCTCTAGAACCTGTTGCTGCTATTTTCTAATTGGCCCGAGAGAGACAGGGTGCTGTTGAGGTGTAGAATTTGGTTTCTCTCCTCTTGGCCCTAACCGTGACTTTTCATTTGGCGCCATACGGCTATGTGGATCTGTACCATAGCAAGTATGCCTGCATTCAGTACCATGCAACATGATTTTCTTACGCACGTTGAGCTGGCTTCATGTTCTGGATCACAAATCAACTACCTAATGTATTTATATGGCCCCCAATTACCATAGCATGTGAGCACCGCGCAATCTGTGATGTGTTTATCCTCACAATACTCCTGGGAGAAAGCGCGGTGCTATTATTCTAGACTAGACTAGACTAGAGCAGCAGTCTACAGGCCCTAGGGTCTAAAATTTTGGTGCCTACAGAACTTTTACAACAGAAAGTTAACCGCTGAGTGAGTTTAGGTGGCAGCCAAGCAGTCATTTTGTGGATCGCAGTGGGGCCGCATCCAGGGACTTAAGAGCCTAACTCTAGCATTTAGATACTTAATTTGTTTCATGGGTTATAGCCATAGAGATGAAGTGACTTGCCCAAGGTCACAAAGGAAGTCTGTGGCAAAGCAGGGAATTGAATCCTGGTCTCCTGAGTGCCAGGCAAGTGTATGAACCACTGGGCCATCTTTCCTTTTATGAACTGTGTGACTATGCTAGAAAAATATAAATAAAAACAAAAGGCTAGTCATAAGGCAATTTCAAGTTTTATAGTTAATTATTTTTACTTTATTAACAAAATGTATTGTTTTATTGGCTGTCTGGTGAGATCAAATAGGCACAAGGTTTCCTGACAATCTGTCCAGGTTATCTCTTGATATATTTGTCGGAACTGACTTGCAAGTCTAGAGTGTAGACATCTTTTATCTTATCTAGGTCCCCATCCAGCACCTATCAACATGGTATCCGGGCACCTTTCAGGAAAAGATAGCCAAGTCTAATTTTGGTTTTGGTGAAGCTGGCTGGGTAAGTCTTTCAAGCTGTAACCCCCTTTTCGTTTTTATGCTTCTTCATCTTCATCTGCATTTGGTATACAATAACCTACTTTGATTAGGGTTAGACACTATAGTGCTGTTATGGGTCTGCATTCTGCCTACTCCACAGCTTCTGCCTCTGGTAACACTGATGGAGCTGTACCAGCAGAGAAATTCTTACAGATGTTTTCAGTGTAGATGCACTGAGTGGAAAGCCAGTGCAGCTTCCATAGCCCATCCAGTCCTTGACCTGTCTGCTAATACTGCCAGTGACAGCTATAGAATCATAGAGTTGAAGGCCAGCTGGCACTACCAGATCTTCTAGCGTGACTTCCTGTACATCACAGGCCACCAACGCCAAACAGCAACTGCATACCAACCCCAACAATGGAAATGAAATCAAAGCATTACAGCCCCCGCAAGACTAGACTTATGTGTCACAGGCAGAGAATAGGAGGGACTGAGATAAACCAACGCTTGAGGACCCCAGTAAGGGCAAGGAATTGAACCCAGATAACGCTGGCAAGGGACCCATGCCCTATGCTGCAGAAGAAGGCCAAAATCCCCCAAGGTCACTGCCAATCTGACCTGGGGCGAAATTCCTGCCCGACCCGACATATGATGATCAGTTAGATCCTGAGTACGTGAGCAAGAACCAACCAGCGAAGCACCTGAGAGAGACTTCTTGGTGTCACCTTATTGCACTGGCCCACTGCACCCAGTGTCCCATTTCATCCAGCTGTGGTCATCTCTACTGCTTCAGAGGAAGGAGATAAAAACAAAAAAAACCGGGGGGGAATAATCTCTTCCTGCCCCCTCTAGGTGCTTGGCTAAAGTCCTGAAGCATAAGCTTTAGGGGAACATAAGACGTAAACCAGAAGGGACCTCCCCTCCAGAATTGCCAAGCCCTGTTCCACACCAAGCACCCCCATTATACAATCCCACTCAAATTTGTCCAGCTCTCCCTTTAAACTAGTGATGTTGTTTGCCCCCACAGCTCCTATAGCGAGGTCATTCGAGACCCTCACTCCTCTGATGGATGGAAATCTTCTAATTTGCAGCCTGAGTTTATATCCATTTGTTCCTGTGAAGGGCAATACTGACAGCTGAAATAACTCTTCACTCTCCCTGGTGTTTACTCCTCTGATATATTTATAGAGAACCATCATATTCTCTCAGCCTTCTTTTTGCTAAGCTAAATAAGCCAAACTCTTCTCATTCTCTTATGGTGATTATTTTGTGCTGTTGATCCTCATCTGCTAGAAACTGGGTGGTGCTTCCCACATATTCATCTTATTTAGACCACTGAACAGCTGTGACAACTTTTGGTTCCTGCTGACCTGGGTTATCCATTCAAATTGAACCTAGAGGTAAAAGGACATCATATCCCAGTTAAAAAAAAATGCCCTGAGATATCCAGTCCCCACTCCTAGTATGTGTCAAGATGCAAAGGGACACCTGGTAGTTGAAGAGCCCTGGTCTTACTGTATGGAAGGAGTGTGAAGGATTGGACCTACCTTACAGAATCCTCTTCTGGCCGGACCCAGGCTGCAGAGCCAGCTCCCTCCCTGGGGAAATCCTGCCTGCGGCCCTCTCATGGAATCCATGCAGCGCAGTCTCCACTTTGTTAATTGCTGTGGGTTATGTTTCAAGCCTTCTTAATGAAAACAAGATCAAAGTTTCATAGCCTTTCCCCACAGAGTCTGTACAGGTTAAGCCCCCCGCTGCTCTCCCAAGTCTGTTTCTCGTGAATTCCTCACCCCGAAGTTCCTGGCTCTTACCTCTGAGCCCTTTGTTCTAACAGGACTTTCCCCAGGCTCCCCTTTGTTTCTTGGAGTTGCTCCAGACTCTGGCAAGTATTGCTGCCCCTTTTCCCATTTCCTGCTCCTCCTATTCTAAGGATCAGCCAATTAAGTTGCCCATCTTTTTCCCCAGGTGAAACACGTGGGGCTAATTAGCCAGACAGCTGCAGGCCTCTAACCTCAGAGGAATGGTATCCCTTATACCTTCACATACCCCCTGTCCTTGAGTGGTCCTGGCAGGCACTGAGCAGTCTTCAGTTCGTGACAGGAAGTCATTGTTCTGATGGTCCTCCCCGCTTGATGCTCTACTCAAAACCGAAAGGGCTGTACGATTCGGTGTCAGAACATCACACGGGCATCTAAGTTTTTGGAGCTGCCTTCAAACCGAATGGTCAGTGACCAAAACAAAAGGTTTTCCAAACAGGTAGTACCTCAGTGCCTGTAAAGCCCCGTGTTTGGCCAGGCATGCCTTCTCAAGGACCAAATATTAACATTCCCTGTATTGCCTGAACTAACAGGTTTTACACCTTCTGGGATGGGATGAGTCTTCCAGAGAGGCTTGGCCCTCGGTCCTATATGATGCAGTGAGTTACTAAGGAGGTGCATCCCGGTAGTGGGGAGAACACTTCTGTGTAAGCTTTCAGGAGGTTGTTTATTGGTCTTCTCTACCCATCAGACAAACCTGTCCACAAGTGGCACCTCTCCTATCTCTATTTCAGCCAGTGTAGGAAGCTGGGGACCCAGATTCTCTTTGCTATCCTCTGGGTGGATGAAGAGGCTTTCCTGGACCTTCCAGGGTTTTAACAGATTTATATGATAAATCAGCTTTTTGTTTTCTCCAGTCCAGGCAATAGATTTCATAATCTATGGGTCCCACTTAATGGAGCAGTCCAAATTATCCCAGCCGTTTGGCCAGGAACATGCTTTCTGAGATGGGAAGGAGTTGGAATTCCCTGGCTTTGGCCCCCTTGTTTTATTGTTGTGTCTGGGTCTGTTGGAACTATGAGAGGTTAATTCGGCCAAGCGTTCTAACTTTTCCCTTGTTTGAATGACATATTGGAGGACATTGGTAGAGCGGGTGGGGGTGAGTTCCCAAGACTCCCTAACTAAGTCTAACTAAGCAAGGCTGTCTCCCATAAAGGAGCTCAAAAGTGGAGAAGCACAGGGAGGCCTGCAGTACCTACCATACTGCAAACAAGATAGAGGAGCAGTTGGTCCCAGTCTTTAGCTTCTGTTCCCACAAACTTTAACATACTCTTGAGGGTCGTATTGAACCACTCCACTAGTCCATCTTTTGGGAGATGATAGACTGAGATCTGGAGTGGTTTTACTCTCAACAGTGCCCACACTTGTTGGAGCACCTGGGATACGAAATTCATTCCCTGAACAGTGAGGATTTCCAAAGAAAGGCCAACCCAGAGAGACACTTGGAGTTGCTCTTGTGCTAGGGTGGAGGCAAACGTGTTTCAGAAGGGAATTGCCTCTGTATATTAGGGGCATAGTCCACCAGTATCAAAATAAAATTATGACCTCAGGCACTCTTCTCCAGAGGGCCTATTATAATCAATCCCTACCCATTCAAAGGGGGTTGTGATGAGGGTTGAGGGGATAAGAGGGGCCCAGCCCCAACCCTTTGGGGCCACCTTTTGGCAATCAGGGCTCAATAAACAGAAATTGGCTACTTCTTTATGTATCCCTGGCCAAAAGAATAGAGCCAACCCAAGAAAGTCTGTTTTCACCTTACCTAGTTCTCTGGCCATGGGGAGTGTGTGGGCTAACCATAGGAGCTCCCATCAGGCAGGCTTGGGGACTAGAAGTTGATATCTGGGTTTGTTAGTTTGGGGGATGTCTCTACTCAGTACAGGTTCTCATCTCATAATTCAAAGCAGGGGAACTGGTGAGATGAGTCTTCAGAGGTGGCCACCCCGTTGATGGTGGCAAGTTGGTTGAAACATGCCCAGAGTGTCTGGTTGTCATGTTGAGCCATCACCACATCAAAAGGTGTCACTTAGTGTGTTGTGGTCTAAGATGGGAAGGGGCTCTGCGATGCCCATGAGAGGGAGCCTACCGACTGTTGAGATGTTCCCTCACCCAGGTCTGCTCTTTGGGAAGATTCTTCTCCCAGCTCCATAGAGTCACCTCCAGCACAGGCCTAGGCTCTTCTTCCCTTTTGAGACTTCTTGGACAGTCTTTGTCAACCTTGGGATCATTGTGGGATTTCAAAGAGATTGAGTGATGGGAAATAGGTCCCAGGCATTGTCAGAGGGGTTCTTTTCTTGTCTCTGAAGAGGTTTTGGGCTGGAGGGACTCGATTCTCTTCCCAGGAGGGTCTGAAGATGTTTTTTCACATCCCAGGATCACAGGCTAAGGTAGGCAATCTGCCACTCCTACTCAAGAGGTGCCCTATTTGACTTTCTACCTGCAAAATGATGGAGGCTGTTGGGTATGTACATATTTTCCCCATGGATGCAAGAAATCTGAACAGGCAACTCTGGGCCCAAGGCTGTGGGTAAGACTAGGCCTTGGTGAAGTAGAATTTGCCCACACAGTCTATTAATCCCTCTGCCATGTTTGGCTCTATCTTTATCAGGCTAAAAAAGGGCCTTGGGGTTAGTTCTATGGATTGGCTCGGATTTTCCCCTGCTTGACCAAAGAGGTATCCTAAATAGTAACATTTCATCATAGGGCATTCTTGTCAGATGTGCCCAAGTTGCACACAGTGGTAATATACCATAAACTCTTCTCAGGGGAAAGAGGGCAGTGGTGGCCCAAGGGAAATCTGGAACTTTGAGGCCCTTGTTCTGGGTGTGGTTGGGCCGGGGGAAGGGGATGACATCATGGGGTTATGCTTGAGGTAGACCCATTCTGCAACCTTCATTGAGCTACTATCCAAGGGTGTGTCCCATTAGGGAATGGCTCCAACCGAAATTTCCTTCAATAAGCTTCCATAAAGAGACTGAGGTGGTCCAGAATGGCTGCCCTTAGCATTGCAGAGGATTGTGCCTCATCTACACACACTCAGGGCCCGATAAGCTGCTTGGGCCTCTCCAGTGAGATATGGGGCCAGTCACCCAGGAACTCCTCTGCCAGCCCACTGTGGTTTTTGTTCATCCTTTGAGTTCGAAGAGGACCATGACATCACTGATTGAGTAGTTAATGTCATGATTAGCGCACGAATTGGTTTTAAGGGAAAGTTGCACAGAGTCTGCCTTACTCTTTTGTCCAGGCCTGTCCAAATCAAGTGGCATGACAAGGTCAAGACATCTGGAGATGGGTCTGGGTGCAGTGGAAGGCCATCAGGTCCTGCTGCATGTGAACTGATGCCCTAGGTTGTCCACACAGCTCTTTCCATCCACCTTCCCAGCCGGGGAGCTAAGCATATCTGCTTGGCCGCCAGGTCCACCAGAGAAGACTTTTCTGAGGAAGCCAGGTGTCGCTGTCCACTCTGGTCAACAGTCGCAGGTAGTACCATCTACTGTTACTTATGGTAGCAGGAGTATCCTGACCTGTCTTGCCCTGTGTTGCTATTCTCTGCAGTAGCAATAAACTTGAAGGTGGTCGGGTAGGCCTTGGGGTCATCACTGCTGCCCATTTTAGTCAAGGTAAGAGTGGGTGAAGCTCCATGGCAAGCCTCCCCTCTGTGGCTCTTCCCTTCTCCCGCCAGCCACTGAGGGAGCAAGTGAACCATTCCTAACTGGAATTGTCTGCTCTGCCCATGCTCAGCCAGCTGGGCTTCCCGCAGGTGCTGGTGGGAGGCCAGGAGAACCTCCTGGAACTGGCGGATCCTTTCATTCTCCACATGCTTTTGATTCACCATTAGTCAGAGTATCTTGTCCATGGCCCTCCTTGATGGAAAAGGTTCAGATTTAAAGGTCCCCACTCAGGCACCACATTTGAAAGATGGGTGCTATCAGGTAGGCCCATTTTCCAGCTCCCTCCCTGGGGAAATGGTGCCTGGGGCTCTCTCACAGAATGCAGGCAGGGTAGGATCCACTCTGATTTTGTTTTCATTAAGAAGGCTTGAAATAAAACCCACAGTAATTAATCAAAGCTTTTCAGCCTTTCCCCAAAAAGCCTGTATAGGTTAAGTCCCTTCTTTCCCTCAGATCTGTCCCTCACCCCATGAGTTCATCAACACAAAGTTCTTGTCTCTCACCTCAGAGCCCTTTGAGCTAACAGGACTTTCCCCAGTCTCCCCGCTGTCTCCGGAAGCTACACCTCCCAGCAATTGCTCCAGCCTGTGGCAGCCCCCTCTCCCGTTTCCTGATCTTCCTTTTATGAGGATCAGTTAACTTTACCAGTCTTTTTACCCCCAGGTGAAGCAGGTGGGGCTAATTAGCCAGCCAGCATGCCAACTGCAGGCTTCTGACCCCAGAAGAATCGTATCCCTGTCTTTCACAAGGAGGTTAGACAGGGATCTGAACTGATTCAGTGACTTACCTCCCATTATTGTATAGTAACATCAACAAGGAGTTACAAGGGACAGCTGAGAACTCAAGCCCCGGGGCTGGGGACCAAGGAGCTGACAAGGTGCAGCAGCTACGTGCACATTCAGCAGCGTGCGGGTGGGTGATGGGTAAACATCTAGAAGTCCGATTCCTAGGAAGTGATTAGTCATTCATTGTGTTATGAGGTGTGGCTAAGGAGGAAGGTTGTTACAGAGCAGGGTGTGGTGCAAGAAAGGGAGAGCTGCTATAGTGCAAGCTATGTAGAAAGTGGTCTCGTTGCAGCAAGAGGAGATCAAGAACCTTTAGACTCCAACCATGGGAGAGCAGGCTGGACCACAGCTTTAAATGGGAAATTAGCACGGTCCTTGGATTGGTCCGAATCAAAATGAAGTGGCAAGCCATTTGCTGCCTGATTCTTAGTTCTAGATTAAAACCAACAAGCATTCCTAAAAGCTGCAAAATGTCTCGGGACAGAGGATGCTATAGCTCAAAAGAATCGTAGAAATTAGGAACAGAAAAGCCCTATTTTGTTAACCAGTCAGTCCATCTCTGTCTAGCAAAAAACAATGAAAAGGGGGGAAATAGTGCTTTTTAAAAGTTCATGAATTTGCAGAGTGTGAAATATAATAGGAGTCATAAGACTCTCTCACACACATGATCTCACTCATACACCACACACACACATACAGGTCTCTTGTGGAAAGGAAAAGAATTTGCACTCTGGAACGTGGAAGAGCTTTGTGGTTTTGCTTTTTTTAAAAAAGACCTTCAATAATCATAAATTTCCACCCCCTTGGCAACCATCCTTACGCTGTCTCTGACACTGGCTTCAAGAGAGTAGTTAACCAATTATCTGTGAGTTCTGCAGAAGAAAAACCTGCAACTTACCAGCTGCTGGGAGAAACAGAGGGAGAGAGAGGCAGGGAGGAAGACTCAATAGACAAATTCTAAAATGTAAAGAAAAAGCAAAGCCTCTTTTGTACTAAAAAGCAAGCATTTTTAAACAAATCTCAGTTGAGGGGGGAAAAAAATCTGTTCTATCTGCCTGGATTTGTTGCATTGCCAGAGTGAAGGTGTACTTTCAAACCTGCTGTCTTAATAAACTCCCAGTCCTTTCCCCCCTCTTTATCTCACTGAGTCTACATAAAAGCAATATGGGTCACCTCAATGCACACACCAGCCTTGACAACTAGGTGTCGCACCAGAAGCTACTTCTACCCAAACGAGTCCACGAATTACAAGTTGCAAGAAAAGCAAGTGTGAGTGGCAGACCTAGTGAACTGAGACTTCCAGGAGAAGAGGAAACCTCTTCAGAGGGGGAAAAATTCCCTCTGGTACAGAGAACCTACTTTGCACCATGTCAATCTTCTGACCCAGTAAAGATCATCCATGGGGAACCAGCCCCTAGAGCACTCTGGTCTCTCCCAGTCCATCTAGGGTCCAAAGTGGTGCGGAGAGGAGCCCTGCCCAGTGACTTTGGGATCCAGAAAGGAGCAGCAGAAGCAGCTTCTGATTAAAATCATCACAACAGCTTCATCTACAGCACTAAGATTCAGGACTTCTTCAAACAAAGAAAGGTAAGAGAGAGGCACTGAACCTGGAATTAAAGCGATAGGGAGAATAACACCCTCCAGAAACCATATCAGTGTGCATGAAAATGAAAGGGACTCCAGGATTTTCCAATCATCAGCAGGTCTGCAATGTACAATTTAGTTTGCTTATGCTTATGTATTTTTTAGCCAGATGCAATAAATCATTTAGGACTAGTAAACAGGAAGAAATACTGTAACTGGTCACTGTAAATAGTGGCACCTCAGCGTGTTTTCCTGTATGGTCAGTGGTAGGGAGCATACTGTATGCAGCGATACTCCTAATTTGGGTATTGAAAGCTAACATGTAAAAGCTCCAGGCAGCAGGTTTTCTATCTTCATGATGTTTTTTCTGTAACTGGTGCATAGGATCAGACTTTTCAGCACCTCACTGGAATTTTGGCATGATCTCTTCAGTGCCTGCATGGATTTGCAAAGGCAGGTGCATAATAATGCAGTCTTAAATTTGCAAAAGCAGCATTGTCTAACAGTTAGGGCAAGGGGCTGGCGTCAAGAGACCTGGGTTTTAATGCTTACTTTGTCACTGGCTCACGATTTGACCTTAGACGAGTCACTTTATCTCTCTGTGTTCTGGTTTTCCCTGTTTCTGTGAAAAGGGAACAGTAGTAAATGCGAACCTTTTGTGAAACATTTGAAATCATTGGCCAGAAGGTGCTCTAAAAGTGTAAAATAGTATATATCAGGTGTTTTGTTATTCTAAGGTCCCTGCATGAAGCTAAAGATACACAGGGAACTAATCTATTTTTTAAACCTTTAATAAACTGGAAGGAAGAGACATAGATTAAAACCAGCTGGTGGTGTTTGTTTATCCTCTTCTGATTGATTTTTACTTTATTTAGTAAATAACCCTGTGGTCTCTTTCTGTTTCCTCTTTACTGCCTTTAATTTTTCCCATGTATGGCTCCCCTGTGCCCCCCCGTGGGACTTGAACTTGGTCTCTCTCTATGAGTAAGAGAGGAGAACGGTTTGAGTCAGAGAGAAGCTGTGGCGATGTAAAGACCGTGAAAGACAAACGAAGGTTCCAGGTTATGCTGCACCCTGCAAGTCAGGTGCAAAGCGGAGGCAATTAAATGAATAACAGCTACAGGAATCAAAGTGCTGAAAGAATCTATTTACTGTGCACTAGACCAAAGGCAGGCTACAAAGCCTGGGATCTCCTTAAATGAATAATCTGACAAACAGAACCAACCTCCCAAGGGCACCATAAGGTGACATTTTAATGGAATAAAATCTGTGTGTGCTGGGGAAGATCTGCTTTGAGCTGTCACTTCCCCTAACCTCACCTGTGCACAAACGCCCATCAGTCAAAGCCTCAGTAAGGTTTTGCCCTGATCAGGATGGCAGGCATTGTGGCCTAGTGACTACAGTTTGGAGCACTCTGAGAGTTAGGAACTTGGGTTCTGTTCCCTACTCTGCCACTGACTTGTCTGACCATGGTCAAGTCACTAAGCCTCTCTGTGCCTCTTTCTCCCCCTCTGTGAAATGGGGACAATAATACTTTTCTCTTAGGAATACACTGAAGGTGTAACAAAAAGTGCTTTGAAATCTCTGGATTGAAGGTGCTGTGGAAATGAGAGGAAGGCGCAAAAGAGAAAAATTGGAGCTGACCCAGCTGGGTTGTATTGAAATTAAACAAGGACAATAAGTGTTAGGATTGCGCCAAACTTTACACTCCTGTGCTTCATCAAGCTTGTTAATTGGCTCAAGCAATAAGGCTCCTACCAGTTCCCCAGGAAGACTATTTTGCACCCTGTCAGCCCTGATTATTAGGATGAATATGAGAGGAAAATTCCTGAAAGTCCATTGCATACAGATGAGTTAGAAACAACCCTGTGCTAGGCAGAAAGTGGATTATTTTTATTTTCAGTGAAGGAATCTGTGCTGTCCCATTTCCGGAGAGAAAGGACAGAGGGCTGTAGGAGGTGTGTTATTGATAAAGTGATGTGTCACAGCCAGAGCAGCGTGAAAAATCTGCACATGTAAAATGAAACTGGGTATATGCTCCCAACCAGACCCAAAACTAAAAAAAGTCCTCTTCTTCCCCAGTTCACTTGTTTTCTTCTTGTTTTCAGCATGTTCTGAAGGACCATGATTAGTTTTTAGGGTTTCTAAACTGGTCATTATGGGCTTGGAGCCATATTTTCAGCTATACGTCATCTACAATGGGGGCCAGATTTTCAGGTGCTCACCCCCAACAGACAGCTGTGCTGAAAATCTGGCCCTGTGTTCTAACATTTCCTTCAGTGCTAGTTGAGGAGTGTCTGTTCCATCCACATCCCCTGAGTGCGCCTCTTGGGTGGCCACCTCTAAGGGCCGCTTTATATTGTGATCCAGTAGGCTTGAATAGTCACCTGCTTTGACCGCTTTAAAGCTATCAGCAGACATGAATATTTCCTCCATGCACTCAGATATAGAAGAGATGATATACACGTGCATCTTAGCATGTCTGTATTATAGGTGCAGAATTCTCCACCCACCCATTGAGATGAGACACCCTCCTGCTTGCTTGCTTGATGGACTGTATGGCTGTGATTTGCTGCTCGTTGACTTTGTTACCTCTCAGTCGATATTTATTGACTGATTTATATTATGGTAGCACCCCGAGGCTGCACTCAGGATCATGGCCCTCTTGCTCTGGCGTTGTAGCAAACACGTCAGGTAACACTGATCGATTCCCTGCTTTGAAAAACGCTACCATGTTCGGCGATATTCACCCCAGCCACTGCAGCATCACAGTTCCAAGAGACTGGACCAGATCCTCAACTGGTGTAAATCAGCATCGCTCCACCAAAGTCAGTGCAGCTACACCAATGTGCACCACCTGAGGATTTGGCCCTACATATAGCATTGGACCACTGTGGTAGAAGAATGTCAATCTTCGTTAATAAGGACTGTCTTACAAAACTTCTGCTTTTTAAAATATTCCACCTTATTAAAGAAAGCTCGGAGAGCACAATGGGGAAAAACTTCTGCCCAAAGCTGTTCGATCCCCATGCGTCTGGTCTATAGACCCTAGAGCCTGCACATTGTAGAGTGCAGAGGGCCCGGGAACATGACTGGATGTAGGTGTTTCTGTGGAAAATTGGTGACTTTGCACAGAGAAGGTACAGCCAGTTCCAAATGAGACACAGAGTCCAGTCCAAACATAGGGCCAGATCCTGCCAGACTACCCTGATACATCACTCACCTTGACAGAATTGGACCTGTACTACATGTGTACAATATTATGTCCTAACTTTACTGCCTGATTGTCATTTAAAATGTAATCCCCTTTGAGTCTAATGCGGATTATAAACTGCCTTTAGGGCAAGCACTGCGTTGTCTTTTATGCTTCCTATCGGGCTGAGAATGCTGTCAATGCTCAGTAAATAATAATAATGGGTAGTAATGTTCTGCTATTGCCTTAAGCCACAGTACAAAGCCGGTAGGGATGCTGCCTCAGACTTGCTATAGGCTTCTTTATTTAGCAGTGACTATTTCTTTACTTCTGCTTGGTACTTAACACATGTAAAACCAAGTGAATTGTTTTAAATGATTTTCTTGGCACAAATATCACTTACATAAAGGCTTCAGAGAAGAAATTCACACAGGAAAAGGATAGGAATTCGGATTTGGACCCAGAAAGTGTGTGTGTGTGTGTAAATACTCAAAACCTATCATTCAGTAAACAACACCTACATTAAATAAACAGCACAGTGGGAACTTGATATTTCTTTCATAAGATCCTAGTAACCAAAATAAACTGTCCAAATGTGTCTGCTGTGCCACGACAGCTCATTTTCGACGGTATGCCTGTATTTTTCTTTTCTCTTTGCAACATATTTGAGCTGAAAGATTTAAAATGTCTGTGGAATCCATGTTTTTTTAAATCAAGATTTCCTATATGTTTGTGCTGTGTCAAAATGTACTTCCAGGGTCTGTAGACCAATTTTAGTATTCATCTTGCCCTTTGGTTATATCAGAAACACTCCCCGTCCCAATCAAGTCCCTCATTGCTCTCCAGTTCACTCAGTACAACCAAGGACTGCCAGAACCGAGGACTAACACGTATGTAAATAGTGAAACATCCATGAAAAATAAAACTAGTATTTCTGCAGCGCCATCCACTATCAGCCATCTTGCTGCAGAGCAGCAGTATTTGGGATGCTAACAGTTTGGGGATGAGGAACCCCCCAGGCATTAGAGATTTGTTGGATAAAAATGTGGTTTCAAAATTTGAAAAAGAACATTCAGGGCTCAAGTCTTGAAGCTAGTGTCTGATGATGCAATTCTGTGCCTGCAATTACCTGTACCAGCAGTTTAGGTCACTTGGATTCTAAGTATCTGATTGATCCTAGAGAGCAGGTACTGTGAGCAGCTCCCATTTAAACACCTAATGGGAGCTGCCCAGTGCTTCTGGAAACCTGTCTAAATGAGAACTGAGCTCTTTTGAAAATCAGGCCCAAAATGTCTTACGTGACTTAAACTGTGCCATGAAACTGGAGTCATGGCTAAAGTGAAGCTGGTAAATTAGCCCTCCATGTTTAAACAAAATGGCAAATTGTAATTCAAAACTTTATGTTCAAACAGAAATTTCTTCATTTTGACCTGACTTAAAAAACAAAAAACCCTCCTTAAACCCGCTAAAAATGAGGCAGTCTCCACTCACGTATTTCCCTTATTGACCCCAATCTGCTAACCAGAATCATATAAGCTATCTTACATCATGGAGCAATCCAAAGTGCTTTTTGAGTTTGTTGTAAGAAAACACAGGAGTCTCTCGCTTCCAAGCTCACTCTTCTTTCCTTTCTCTCCACCCCTTCCTGTTGTTGTTTTGACCCTTTTCAGCACCAAGCAATGATGAAGACTATGTCCAGTGGGAACTCCACCCTGAGTGTGCCAGCCAAGAATTCCTACCGCATGGTGGTGCTGGGAGCCTCCAGAGTGGGCAAGAGCTCCATTGTCTCACGCTTTCTCACGGGCCGCTTTGAGGACCAGTACACTCCCACCATTGAGGATTTTCATCGCAAGGTCTACAACATCCGGGGAGACATGTACCAGCTGGACATCCTGGACACTTCTGGGAATCACCCTTTCCCTGCAATGAGGAGGCTTTCCATATTGACAGGTGAAAGGGGTGGGGAGTGAGAGAGAGAAGCGATGTCCTACTGGTGTGTCAAGGATCACAACTGTGGATCTCTACTTGAGAATAATAACCTGGACACAACTCTTTCCTGAGAGACCACTAGGTTATATGGTGAATGAGGAGCTAAATATAGGGAAAGACAGGTAATGGGATGGACCTTGTTATAAAGATGTATCTTTTCCCTGACTGGAGCACTCCAGTGTCATCAGGGGGTGTATCACTCACCCAGGAATCAACTTGGAGAAGTGCTAGAGTTTCTTTGCCTAATTTAGTTTTCTCCTTCTCACTCCCCACATAGAATATATACAACTTTTTTTTTACTGCAGTGACTAGTGAATGGTAAAATCAAAATCTCACAGGGATTAAAGGAAGAGGAATTTTGTTGCCACCATGCACAAGCAATGAAACATAAGTGTAAAAATAGACACTGAGGAATTAAAAATGACTTGATAAGATTTTTAGAAAAATTTTAAACTGGTTCCCTGCTTTTGGACAATTAAAAATTCCAGTGGAATGCATTGCCCTAAAGTCACACCCACTCTTCTTATTTCTGCCTTCTGCTATAGTCACCCAGAATGAAGTAAACCACGTATTAGAATGGTGGCCTTTTATTAAAAGCGTTCCTCAGCTAGCAATTCCTGTTTATTTCAGGGGTGCTGCTGTGCACGCATCACTTCTGAAAATTAGATTTTGGGTGTGTACATCGATAAGTATAGAGGAAATGTTCATAGCCCATCTGGCACTAGTCCTATTTGACCTACTAGTTATTATCCAATGACATTCTATATTAGGCAGTGCTAGATACCAGGCTCTGGATCCTACATGATGCAGGTGCCATACTCCAGGATTTGGGTGGGTATAAGCTTGGGTCCATGAAAGATCTCTTCAGATAGTTCCATGTAAATGGCAATTAGCAGGTTGTTGGTTTGCATTATCTTGTATTTGTACAAGGAAGATTCTCCCAGCATTGTAAATAATGTCAGAGGGCCTGTGTCATTTGCATTTTCTTTCATTTCTCTTGAGTGAAATGGTAGCAGACCACTGGTTTCTGGGAAGCCTCCAATTCATTTCTCAGACATTCTGAACAGACTGGTTTGTGGGTCTTGAGGTCAAGTGCTGCTTCTGTTCTTGTATAGTGAAACGGTACAGGCACAGTGGCTACAGTTTTCTGCTTTTAGGAGTTGCTACACAGGTGATATTTTTCAGGACAAATGATCTAGAGGAGGGGGAGTGAGTGACCCAGAAGAATTAAATCAGAAGGTTGTTGAAAAAACATGGTACAAATTGGCAACATCAGTGAGTCAAATGCAGCCTAGGGATATGAATGTGGAAATAATGTGACTATAAGACATTTATACAGCTGTGGGAACAAGGGGGAAGGTGAATCAGAAAGTGGCCAGGAACTAATGTCTTTAGAGAGTGTATATCATCAAAGGAAAAACAAGCAAAGAGGATGAATGATGGGTGTGGGGAAACTAAAGCCACTATTTATTTTTTAAATATAGAGAGACAAGGTAGATGAGGTAATATCTTTTATTGGGCCATCTTCTTTGATGGAAGGGAAATAGACTGTTCTAAGGTAGATTCTAATTAATAAGTTTTCTGGCTTTCTTTTTAATTGCAGGAGATGTTTTCATCCTGGTGTTCAGTTTGGACAACAGAGAATCCTTCGATGAGGTCAAGAGGCTCCAGAAGCAGATCCTCGAAGTCAAATCCTGCCTGAAGAACAAAACCAAGGAGACAGCTGACCTCCCCATGGTGATCTGTGGCAACAAAAATGATCATGGTGAAATCTACCGCAAAGTGCGCTCAGATGAAGCAGAGAACCTAGTCTCCAGCGACGAGAACTGTGCTTACTTCGAAATCTCAGCCAAGAAGAACACCAATGTGGATGAGATGTTCTATGTCCTCTTCAGCATGGCCAAGCTTCCTCACGAGATGAGCCCTGCCCTCCACAGGAAAATCTCTGTCCAGTATGGTGACACCTTCCACCAAAAATCCTTCAGGATGCGCCGGGTCAAAGAAACGGATGCCTATGGCATGATCTCCCCCTTTGCTCGCCGACCTAGCGTCAATAGTGACCTGAAATACATCAAATCCAAAGTTCTCAGGGAAGGCCAGGGAAGGGAGAGGGAGAAATGTACTGTCCAGTGAAAGGTTAACCACCATTCTGAGTGAAGTCATTGTGTTAGTGCAGTGCCTTAAAGAAAACCGTTCGAGAACGGGTTCCTAGCACCCACCTGCTGGAGGATACCTACCATGGCCATAAGAATGGCTCTTCCCGAGACCTCTACAGCATCATTAATGTAAATAGAAAACTTCCAAGCTACCCTTGTAAACAGTTGAGGAAATCGTATGTCTGAAAGATGACTAGTTTCTTCATTTTTATAATTAAGTTCCTCTTTTTTCTTCTGTGTGAAGAACTTGAACTTGTAAAGAAGGATTTGCCTAATGCCTACCCAAGGAACAGGTCAGTAACACAGAGAAGGCATTGGGTATATGTGACTAATAGTAACCCATCATGCAGCCTCTGCTGAGAAAAACAAATGTTTCTTTTTTCCATCACACTTTGCCCATCTTCATTCAAAGGATTATGGTATTAACCCAGGTTCCCCAGACTGAGGGAGAACTCTATACGTGGATATGCGATTCTGACTTGCCAGTGAGAGGACCTCCGGTTTGGGGTGGCCTACAAAGTCTAGGAGTGATGAAATTTTGCTGTAGCAGTGGCGATTTCTAACAGCCATTGACGTAAATGTCACTTTTGTATTATAGCTTTAGTCTTGGTCTTGTTTTGTTTTTTTCAAGTGAAACCAGATGGCAATTGTGTATTTGAAATGAAAACTGTGTTTGTATTCTAGAATTGCCAAGCGTTTTCAGTTTGAAGGTTACATAATATGTACAGTAATTGAAAGTGAAATTGTTGTACTGTAAAGCCAACACATCTGACTGCTAGGCTGCCCTTGTGTGTGATTGTGTCTCAAAACAGCACAAATCTGTCAAAGATACTCTGAATACTATTTTATAAATACTTACCTCGCCCTCCCTCTCTACCATAGCAATGTTTCCTTCTACCTGTCTTTGACAAGAGATGGGCCTGATTTGAATTTTGGCTGGGACCATTATAGAGAGAGGTTTGGACCTTCCCCCGAAATTCAGGGATGACTGGATGTAGGGGTTTGACTTGGGACCAGCTCTGCTTGGAACCGTCCCTTCAGTTCAGCCTTCTCCTTATTACAGGTGGGGTTTGCCCCTGAACAGAAGATGGATATAGGCACCGCTAAAGTCCCTGAGAGCATAGTCATTGTGCTAGCTCACTGCATAGGGGTGAATTTCACTACTGTAATTAATTTGAGGTTGAGGCACTCTTTCCCATTCCTCCCCTGCGCTGGTCCAGGGCTGCTCTCTCCCTGCCTTTTCTGTTTCAGCATTTCTTGCTTGGTGTGCTGGGTTCCCATGCACACTCAGATAGACAGATGTATTCCCTCAGATACGAAATCCCATTGATTTAAGTGGGAGCTGTGAATACGTAGCTGTGGGCAAAACTGGTTTGAAAATTGTAAGTAACAACACTGTATATATTCTTCCCATGAGTGTGTTATATATACCTCATACCAGCCCCTGCATATTCCACCCCACCCCATCCCTCACATACTGCCTCTGTACATGTCCATCCAGCTGTGACCTGGCCGGAGCTGTGAGCTGAAGGCTAGCTCATTTTGTAACTTGACAGGTGAAAAAGAATGGTGGATATTTGCTAGAAATAGCTTCTGAGAGACACAATCCCGACTCCACTTGTCCATCATCCCATCTTTGCTTTGTATCGTACACAGGTGAAATGCATAAATGTTTGACCCCTGGTGCCATGGCAACACCCTCTATTATCAAGTTGCTCTCACGCTTTATGAATATGTATACTGTTTATAATTAAACCTGGTTTATTTATTAGGAGTGTCCTGCCTGATTTTGCTTTTTGGAGGAGTAATTAGGAAGGCTGTAGGGTTTTTATGTAAGGCATCAGGTGATTTTAAACAGGGGGCTTCAGCTGAAGTCTTAGAAAAGGATTCTGGTTCCAGATGGGAGAATAAGTTGAGAGGAATTTTCATACCCCTTTCAAACTTCAGGTATTTGATATTGACTTGCTAGAAACAGAACATTTTATTTTCTCCAGAAGGATCCCACTATGTTCATCCCTGACAAAGCTCTGAGGATGCCACACATGCTTGGCAGCTCCTGAGAAGAGGTTGGGTTATTTGGGTCCCAAGCCATGGTGCTATGCTACTAGCACAAATAAAAGAGGATATATATCTCTTCCTGAACAAAAGGCAGCTAGCTATGTTCCCCACACTGCCCTCGGTACAGGGAGACAACCATTCTCTAACTCTTCTCATGCACTGAAGGCACTGTCCACCCCTGCTTGGATTACATGTGGTCCCTGTCTTTTGCATCCTCTCTCACCTACCATTAGAACTGTGAAAATAACTGATTTTGTTATTAGTTCTCTGGCCGTTCTGAAAAATCAAAGAAAAAACTTAATCAGAATTTTCAGCAAATTGAAAAAGTTGGAAATTTAATTTCTGGTCAAATCACAGAATCATAGGACTCGAAGGGACCTCATGAGGTCGTCTAGTCCAGTTCCCTGCACAGATGGCAGGACCACACTTTATCTAGACCATCCCTGACAGGTGTTTGTCTAGGCTGTTCTTAAAAATCTCCAGTGATGGAGATTACACAACCTCCCTAGGCAATTTATTCCAGTGCTTAACAACCCTAACAGTTAGAAAGGTTTTCCTAATGTCCAGTCTAAACCACTCTTGCTGCAATTTAAGCCCATTGCTTCTTGTCCTATTCTTAGAGGTTAAAGAGAACAGTTTTCTCCACTTCCTTGTAACAACCTTTTATGTACTTGAAAACTGTTATCATGTCCTCCTTACTCTTCTCTTCTCTAGAATAAACAAACCCTGTTTTTTCAATCTTCCCTCACAGGTCATGTTTTCTAGACCTTTAATTATTTTTGTTGCTCTTCTCTGGACTTCCTCTAATTTGTCCACATCTTTCCTGAAATGTGATGCCTAGCACTGAACACAATACTCCAGCTGAGGCCTAATCAGCATGGAGTAGAGAGGAAGAATTACTTCTCCTGTCTTGCTTACAACGCTCCTGCTAACACATCCCAGAATGAGGTTTGCTTTTTTTTGCAACGGTGTTACACTGTTTACTTGTATTGAGCCACTATGATCCCAGATCCCTTTCCACAGTACTTCTTCCGAACCAGTCATTCCCCATCTTGTATGTATGCAACTTATTGTTCTTTCCCAAGTGGAGTATTTTGCATTTGTCCTTATTGAATTTCATCCTATTTACTTCAGACCATTGCTCCAGTTTGTCCAGATCTGTATGAATTTTAATCTTCTCCTCCAAAGCACTTGCAATCCCTTCCAGCTTGGTATCATCCACAAACTTTACAAGTGTACTCTTTATGCCATTATCTTAATCGCTAATGAAGATATTAAATAGAACCCGACCCAGAAATGATCTCTGTGGCATCGCATTCAATATGCTTCTCCAGCTTGACTGTGAACCACTGATAACTACTCTCTGGGAACACTTTTCCAACCAGTTATGCACCTACCTTATAGTAGCTCCACCTAGGTTATATTTCCCTAATTTCTTTATGAGACGGTCATGTGAGACAGTATCAAAAACCTTACTAAAGTAAAGATATATCACAACTACTGCTTCATGTTAGCCTGTCAAAGAAAGGCTTGTTATCCTGTCAAAGAAAGCTATCCAGTTGGTTTGACATGATTTGTTCTTGACAAATCCATGCTGACAGTTACTTATCACCTTATTATCTTCTAGGTGTTTGCAAATTGATTGCTTAATTATTTGCTCCATTATTTTTCTGGGTACTGAAGTTGAGATGACTGGTTTGTAATTCCCTGCATTGTCTTTATTCCCCTTTTTATAGATTGGCACCATATTTGCCTTTTTCCATTCCTCTGGGTCTGGAATCTCTCCCATCTTTCATGACTTTTCAAAGATAAATGCTAATGGCTCAGATATCGCCTCAGTCAGCTCCTTGAGTATTCTAGGATGGATTTCATTAGGCCCTGGTGACTTGAAGACATCTAACTTGTTTAAGTAATTTTTAACTTGCTCTTTCCCTATTTTAGCCTTTTATCCTACGTCATTATCACCGACATTCACTATGTTAGATGTCCAATTGCTACTAACCTTTTTAGTGAAAATTGAAACAAACAAAAAAATCATTTAGTACTTCTGTTATTTCCACATTTTCTGTTATTGGTTTCCCCCATCATTGAGTAAAGAACCTATGAAATGTTTCATTCAACCTGAAACAAAAAATGTCGGGTTATTCTTGTTGTTTTTTGCGGGGCACAGGTGTGTACTTTTAGCCTTTTTATTTAATGAAAACAAAAGAAATGAAGGGCTAGATTCATGGAGGAGGCGGTGTCGCCCTTTTAACAAATAGCCCCCTTGTTAGGGCATTCACTTGGATGGGGGACACTTGAAATCCAGAGCAGGGATCTGAACCCAGGTTTTCCCCCTCTTAAGTGAGTGTCCTAACCATCAGGCTGTTGGCTAAAAGGAGGGTATATACCACAATCACTATCGCCTGCTCCTTCTCCATTGCCTCAGTTTTGTGACTGCTATCTAAATGTCCATGTGAATCTAGCCTGAAAAAATCAAAATGCGTTTGTTTCAATAATTGCAAGAACATGCTCTGCTGCTGTGTTTAGATTGGGGCCAGCTGCCCATGCTGGGCCTCTCAGCAGCTTTTGGTGTGGTTGAATCTGTGCTGATGCCTTGATGTGTGTGGAATTCCTCTCCATTGGTTTGAATCACACCAGGAAGGCAGGAGTCATTGGATGGTGATAAACAGTAAGTCTGATCACCAATTGTTGTTAGGATTTCACATTTGTCCAGTGCCTATAGCATGCGAGATAATTTATAGACCAGTAAAAGAGAGAGACCCCTGTCCTGGTAAGCTAGATACAGAGCCTTAGACACAGAGATGCAATGTAGGGAAAGATGGCCAGATAGTAAGAGGTGTAGGAGGATAAAGGTGACAGCAATTAGATGATGTGGCTGCAGTGGTGGGCTCTGCATGCTTGATGAAGGCTACTAATGTTTTTAATTATCTATGTTTGTTGCTAGTTGTTTGGGGAGATGGGGGAAGGATGCCGAGGCAGAGGTTGGTGTGAGACAGGAGAAGTGAAAAAAAGGCCTGGATGGGAAGAACTCACACAAGCAAGAACCCATCAGATTGATTCCTAGCTTGCCTACCTGGTTCTTTTAAACAGCTGCAGGCCCTGGCTATTTCATGACCTTCTGTGGGTCTCTTCCAGATGGGCATCTGACACTAGCTGCCATCTAGGAGTTCAGCCATTGCATCCAAAGCTAGTCACTGACAGAGCTTTTGCTGCGGCATCTGCCGGGATGTGGCACCTTTTCTTCTTTGGTGCCCTCCTCGCTTTATCCTTTCCCGCCTATAAGAAGCATCTGAAAATGCTGCTTTTTTTTTCTTCTTCTTCTTTTTTCTTCCATTTTAATCTCTGTTAAGCCTTGCCTAGGACCCAGCCTTCCATCACATTTGTGGGACTGGAGAGAGGCTAGGGGTGCGTTAGAAATGAAATGGTTATAATCACCCACCTAGCCATAGAATGGGATGAAAAGGTTTCCTTGAAACAGGCCTCACGTGGGCTATAAAAAGCTGGCAGTGGACGAGGTACACAGTAGCTGATCTTCACCCATGCCTGTAGAATTTGCCCCTTCGTCCTCATGGGAATGTGATGTCAACTCTTCAGCCTCAATGAAGGTAGGACACAAAGACCAGGAGCCAACCCCCCTCACATCCCTTCAATGACATGTATAGAGACACAGGGTGGAAATGTTGTCATAGGTAAGATACCAACTTCCACGCAATAACAAGACAGGGTGCAGGGGCATTTGGCCTAGCCATGTTGCAGGCTGCCGGGGTGGGTGGATTTTAGCATTATTGTCCCATCTTCAGTGCTCAAGCACCAGACTCCCTCGCTCCCTACAGTAGTACCATCTGCTGGCCGCAGGGGTGAGACCTTCTTCCAGGAAACATTTGATCGAGCTGGAAGGAAAGACCATAACAACATCAACCTAGATCCTCTCCTGCCCCTGCCCCTTACAGTCCCAGGCCCATCCCAGCATCTGGACTATTGCAGTGGTAATTAGACACCGCCTTACTCGACAGTTGTTGACAACTTGGAGGTAGTCTGGCGAAGGGCAGCAAAAATGATTATGGGTGGGAGCAGAGATCCCCAAACTGTGGGGTGCAGCCCCCCCAAGAATCTTCAGGGGGTGCAGCAGAGCCCAGGCCAGCCCCCTAGAGGCAGGGAGGAAGCACCATTCAGCTCTGTTCTGCCCCCCTCTCTGCTCCAGATCTGCCACCTGGCTGCAGCCGTGAGCCCTGTGCCTGGCTGTATCCCAGGCCCCATTTCTGGCTGGCCTCAACTCCTGGCTGCCAGGTCCTGGCCCCATTCCTGGCCCTGGATGCAGCCTCAGCCCCAGGTCCTGTGACTGCAGCTCCAACCACCACCCTGGCCCCAGCCGCAGCTCTGGCCCCAGCTCCCGCCCATGGCTTTGGCCCCATTTCCAGCCCCTGACTGTGTCTTCTGGAGGGGCCCACAGACCTTGGGGGGGAGGACATGACCCTAAAAGTTTGGGGACCACTGGGCTAGAGGGAGTGACTTATAAGGATTTCGGAAGAGCTGACTGTAGAGCTTAGGTAAACAATGTCTAAGGATGGTGGTGGCATGAATTTTGCAAGCCGTAGCTAAAGAGTGTAGGCATTGATCAAGAAAAGAAATTATTTATGGCTGGACCACAGGATATCTAACTAGGAATACTAGGATTAAGGTAAGAAGGGGAAAATGCCTGACAGTGGTATCTATTGACATAATCTCCCAAGGGAAGTCCTGGAAGGTTCATTAGGCCTAGATGGGTTTAAACACTGGAATATAGAGCAGCTTGCAGAGAATCGTTCTGTGCTTGCAGGAGGGTGGACTGGATGACAGAATAGGTTATTTCCATCTCTAAGAGTGTCTCCGTAATGGAACGGGAGACACTCCAAAGTCTGCATCAAGGAGGTCAGACTAGATGACCACCATGGTCCCTTCTTGGCTTTGAATCTGGGAAAAATCTCCCCTTTGCTTCCCACCCCCTTCCCTCCATATACTCTCATTATGTCATCTGGTGGTGGAGGAGATCTCTGCTCCCTTCCAGACAGATCAGTATTACGCTATAGCCCGGCTGGCCTACACTAGGCCCCATTTTGAGAGCGTCTCCAGAGGACCTAAGTGAACTATTTGCAGCAAACAATTCATGAATTATCTATGAACAGACGTTGACTCTTACATATTTGTTCATTATTCAAAAGTATCTGATTAATGATTTATGCAAATGTATTCGATAACATCTGGATAACTGGATAACTTAAATCAGATGAGACAGAGAGGGAGGGAGAGATAAGATCACCGTATTGTTCAAAAAAAAAGCAGGAAATTTTCTTAACCACATTTATGACAGGTGTGAAATAGTCAGGTGCTCCATTGATTTCCAGTGGGCGGTGGACACCTAAATGCCTTTGAGGCTCTGGGTCCTTAGTCTTGCTAAGTTCGCCATCTATAAACTGGGACAATAGCACTGCTCTGCTTTATAGGGGTGTTGTGAAAAGAACTAAGTTGCAAATTGTGGGGTGCTCAGCTACTATGCTCCATAGAAGTGCCAAAGCTAAACTTTCTCCTCACCTAGTAGTTGAGCTATTGCAATGCCAGCACTGGGGAAAAGCATTTCCTAGAAGCTCTACACCACTTCTCAACTGAGATATACAGACTATGCAGGGCCTCCTAGCAGCCTAGAAAATCCGAGCAGTTTAAGGGTTAAAATTAAACTAAACTGAAAGTACAATTTGCCCCCTACCCTCAGACGGGTACACGGTGGTTCGTGCACTGTGAGTGGATTGCAGACAGGTTGGAGCCCAAGATCCAGTTGCAATGGCATGGAATGTAAATTCCTCATCCAGCACCTAGTTGCTTTGGAACCTAAACCCCTAATGAAAACACAAGTTGATTAGAAAATAGCGTGTGTTTTGATAAAGTGGCACTGGCAAGGGAGTGGTGGCAGGGCAGGTGGCTCTCTGGCTGGCTGTTCCAGGAGCATGCCCCACATGCAAGGGGACAGTTTGTTCCAGTCCTGGTGGCAGGCTGCCAACCAAATAAATCCAAGTTTTTTAAAAGAAATAAAATAAAAAGGGACATAAACATGGAGTGGAAATGTGTGCTGCAAAGTGACGGGAGGTATGCAAAGGGAACTGCATGATGGGAATGAATGGCTCTCTCTTGGAGCTTCGTAGCAAGAGCTCTGCCGCAGTTCTCAGACACTTTTTATGAGATGTGGCCAGCTGGGAAAAACCTAGATTTTGGCAATTGCAGAAGAAAACAATTCTAGCCAGGCATACCACTGGCAAAATAAACATCATCCCCTTGCACAAACACAATGACTCATACGCTCTGCAATTCTCTCGACTTCAGTGAAGTTACACAAGATTCAGTATTGTTATTACTAGGAGCTGAAAGCCATGATGGAGCACAGGTCTTGCAGTTGGGCCAAGTAATCCACCATCTGGCCCCACTCCCTCATACAACCAATTAAACTGTTGCATACAAATTCTCTCTAGAATAAGGGTGCTGATTGGTTGAGTTACTGCTGATACCACAGGGGTCTAGGACTCTTGGTATAGCATTGTTACAGGCCTTGCTGTAGGGATTGTTACAGGCACTGCAGGGATGTAATTCATAAAGTCAAAACGGCTGAGAACTGAAACACTGAACTGTAACAGACCATGAAGCCCGGTGATGCTTGAACCTGAACGGTGATATTCTGAACAAAGAGCTCTCAGCCAAAGTCCATCACGTCACACCAACTCAACAGACATTCTAGGCTTCAAAGTGACAAGCCTGGACTCTTATATAGACGATGATTATTACTTTATGTATTAATTATTTGTGTGTCAGTAATGCCTAGCAGCCCCAATCATGGGCCAGAATCCCATTGCGCTAGTTGTTGTATAAACACAGAGATGATCTCTGTCCCAAAGAACTTACAATCAAAATAAAGGCCAGGGCAGAATTTGGCTCACAATATTTAACTATATAGCCATACTGTGCCTATCACCATAATGTCTGTCCTTTGCCTTATTCGTGTTATCTAGTCATCTGCACAACTCTTGTCTGTCATGCATTCTCCCTGTATGATAAGTTGAAATGTGTATGGTTGTATACATTATAAGTCAGCCACTGCCCTGGTAAACATTGCAAATAAATTATAATTATTTCTGCAAAGACCTGTTAACTATTATATTCTAATGGGTAGCAGCACTGCTAATTCAAATAATTTTTAGGGACGAGGTTCCTTCTGCTAGATTTGCTAAGACACAGCTGCGGGGGTTTGAGGACAGAGCTCCCATACTGTCCTGTCTACCATTTGTAGAGCCCTAGTTGATTCCAGGGCAAGACAGTAAAACCAAAATTAGCAATATTGTCCCCCCAGTTCTAAATGCCTCATGGTTTGGTTGTCCAGTGTGACCTGTCCGTGTCTAGATTACCCCTCTGAAAATGCCAAGGTCAGGGCAAGCTGCAAAAGGAGAGCAGATCCTCCCAACCTGGTGGCTAGATTAGATTAGATTCACCAACCAGACACAAACAGATCCCCCACACTGGTTAACAAGAAGCTACATAGCCCCTGTATTGCATTTCAGTCTCAGGCACCCATCAGCCACTATGTTCAGTAAAGAGATAAATTATTAAAACTCTATTCCCTTAACCAAAATGTTCTCTTGAGCCCAAAGGGTCAGCCACAGTACCAGATCAATATAAGTTTGGATCTTACCCAAAAATACCATACTGCCAGCCAACCCTTAGTAACTAACTAAAGGTTTATTATAAAGAAAAGAAACAAAGAAAGTGAGAGGTGTTATATGATTAAAGCAATCAGATATATACAAATGATTTGAAAGTCCATATATAATCAAGTTTTCAGTAGAATTGTGGGGTTTGCAGGCTTGTATAAGCCCTCTGGTGTACATTCGGTGCCTGGATGGGTCTCAGTCCTTTATTTCACAGCTTTGATCGCAGATGAGTTGGTCCAGAGGTAGGAAGCAGGAATAACGACTGAAGACAGCATGGAAGGATGTAGTGTAGCTGCCTTTTATGTCCCTTTGCCGTGCTGCCTGTGGAAATTTACAGGCACATGATGGAGTCCAAATTCCAGGGCCACCTGGGCAAGTCCTGGTGACTCACAAAGGTGTATCCCTGGCTTCTCTCCCTGAGCTCAGTGTACCTGTGAGTTCCCTTAATGGGCCATTAAGCAGGCTTAGCGCTGCTGCCATCCTGTCTGGGGTGTCGCCCAGAAACACAGCACAACTTGAAATACAGATACATCAAACATATCTATAAATTTACAATACAAATATGATACATACACATAAACAATATCATCATCCTTAGCAAATTATACCCTTTCTAACGGTACCTGCCACGGCGTATCTCATATGAATTATTGTAATGTTGAAATATTGATGTTAAATAATATCACAAATGGGCCCCCTAGTCCAGACAGCGTCACACCCAGTTTGAGACAGCTGTTGATTTTCAAAGGTGCCGAGCACCTGCTCTGAAATCGACTGAGAGCCGAAATCAAACTGAAATCAAAGAGAGCTGGGGGTGCTCGGCACCTCCGAAAATCAACAGGTGTCTCAAGTTGGACATCCAAAAATGGAAGCATCAAAAATCAGCAGCCACTTTCAAAAATATTGTCCTTAGTGGCTATCTGCAATATTCTCCTGGAGGGCTGTTTTTTTTGTATTGCTAGACCAGGGCAGATTCAGTTTGCTCCTTAGCTGACTCTCGGGTAGTTCTATAAGATGCAGCCAGTTGGATCCTGACTGTGGGAGAGGAGCTGGTTCTAGCCCATCACTGAAGGCAAAACAGTGGGGAGTGCAGAGGGGCAAGGGAGGGAATTCTCATCTCTACAGCCCCTTTGTACTGCTGCAGAGTGTAACAAAGCTGGTAGAGCCCTGCATCTAGACAGGAGACACTTCCCCCCCACCTCCCTCATGCACACAGGCTTGGGCAAGGCAGTCTACATTGTCCTAAAAGGCCCTGGTGCAAGCACCTCTGTAAGGTTAGTGTTGGGGGCAATAAGGGGCTGCACTGGCTTCTACAGCAGCCTGGAATCAGGAGGGCACGAAAGTATTTTAAAGTCCTCTAAGCGCCTTCTCCCTGGGCTGGGCAAATTCTCATCCTGGGTCATTTCTCAGCGTTCTGACAAAGAGTGACATTTTCAAAAACAAACTAATTGACGGTGGAGCCTTCAATCCCCCTGACATTCCATGAGGCTTAGGCTCCTAGGTCATGTATCTGCTTTTGAAGATGTTCCCCAAATTGTCCGACAGGAGAGAGGTAATTAGAGGTCTGACGTTTATAAAAGAGAAACATTGGTTTGGATGGTGTTCCCGTTCAAAGGAAGGCTGAAACAATAAGTGGCTTTTCAGGAGAGGTGTTTACGGTGAGATCTGGCTGAGCGAGGCCTTTATTTTCACTTGATTAAATTTAGAAAATAGAGACTTTTGATTTCTGCTCAAACAGTGGAGCAAAGGAATGTACTCCTGGGGACTGCATTGACACAAGGACAAAGGTTGTTCGCTATGTTCCCAGGTAACATCCGTTCATGAATCAAGGATTAAAGTCAGAAGCACCTCAGGGGCTCAGAGGTTGGTTCCCCCTCCATGCCCTCTCTTGGGCACGGACCACTTAGTTACCCAGCCCTCTACCTCCTCCCGCCTCGTCGTTGGCTGGTGAAAAGAGAATCTGAAGCAGGGGCCGCAGGAGGGGCTGGTTGGTGTCTGACTGGGGACATTCCTGGGGCTCCGAGCCTTGCTGTCGGTAGGTGGAGCAGCACTAGCACCTGACCTGATGGGAGAATTATCCAAACTGGGAGTCTCCAACCAGCCTCCTTTCTTCTACAGAAAGCTCTGTCCCCCCTGCTGGTTCCCTCCTGCCTTATAGAGGGGCAGAACAGGAAAGAGGAGAGTTTGCCACGTCTAGACCTCCCTCCTCGTCTAGGAAAAAAACTTGCTCTTTCCCCTCACCAGACTCAAGGGAAAACAAAATGGCTGTCAGTACTCTGTCCCCTCTTGGCACTCCATCATGGGGTTGCAGGCAAAGTTAATGCCCCTACACAACTGCACACTCAGTAGGCACACTTGTGCAAAATACATCGATTCCCTTATTAGCTCTGTTTTCTTCAACATGCCATGTCCCATCAGACAAGATAATGAAACAGCACTTCACTACATGATGCCAACATCCACACTAACGTATATCCATCAGAATGGGTGAGGCCTCCTCCTTCTTTGGTCTGTTTAACCACTGAAGGACCAATAGTAGTCTCAGAGAGACCTGTGTGTTGGCATCCTCCAAACAAGGTAGAGAAACCTGGGAGACTCTTCTGCTTAGACATCACCCCAACTGACTAGATAAGTGAAGCCAGTGACCTCACAGAGGCTATGACATCATACAACAGCTTAAAGCTGCTGAGTTAGTGACCAGAAAACCAGAGGTCTTTGGTCAGTGAGTTTATAGGGACCTGTTCCTTGACATCACATCAGCAAGATGTTGAGATAGGAACATAAAAGAGGCCTACACATATAATTCCAGCACAGTAGGTGTACTTTGTCAGTAACCTCGCTGTGATGGGGGATGTTATTTATCTGGGTCCCAGGAGGGGCAGGGAATGACAATTTAGAAAGCTTCAGGGCTCCAGTCAGGAAAGCAAGGGTTAACCAGCAGGCTCACACAACAGCTAGAGTCCATTTGCCTCACAGGAAGTCGACCTGAGACACCTAAGAGGAAGTGCAAGCCAGCATTAAGTAGCCAGGACAAGTGGAACAATCACTGGAGACTGTCTGCTCATCACAGATGCAGCCCCACCAACTTTGGAGTAAGTCTGTTTTGCTTTAAAATGGTGTTTGTTTGAGTCTGTTTTAAAAGCCTCACTTTTTCACTGTGCTCTGAAGGGGACCAGGATCCAAAGTCTGTTTCTTGTCAGGCCATCTGAAGGCTTTACTCTCCCTCAGTCCCATGGGGATAGGAAGGCAGACCAAAGATGTGACTGGAAGTAGTCTTGGGAATGCTGGGGAGTTTGGGTAGCAAACCCCGACCAATTCCTTGAGTTCAGAGCCTGGGCCCTGAATTCCAGAGGGCAGGGTGAGTTAAAGTTCCTTTTTTCATCAGCACTGACAGACTCCTGGGAGGCTACTTTGTGACGCTCTCAAAGACCCCCCACATCATCTCAGGTCTTTGGCTCAGCAACCGATGAAAGCCTGGGCCTTCACTGTTAAGCAGCGAGCCATAAATGGTAAGCCAATGAGCTCACAATAGAGGGGCTGAGCAATGGTTAAAGTAAAGAGGAGCATGGGGGAATATGCCTCTCCTCTCCCCGGCCAGGGGAAAGCACAGCTCTTCCACCTTTTCACAGGTCGGTGCAATAGGGAGTCATCAGGCAGGAGAATCAGAAGTGGGAGTAACAGCAGGAGCTTTTGCCTGCCTGGAATTTCTGGGCCTCCAGGGATTTTTTGCAAGCAGATGGAGCAAAACCAAGCTCTAATGAGCAGAGAAGAAGTACCCAGGCTGGGAGTTCCCTACCGGCCCCTTTTTTTGTATAGGACAGGAGGATCTGTTCCCTGCTGGTTTCCCATCTCCTCCAGGGGGGCAGAGAGGGAAAGAGCCAGCGCGTCCTCCCTCTTCTTCAGGGCTAAAGGAGACTGTGTCACTGGCTTCCCCACCCCTAGCCAGAATCCAGGGGAAAAGGTGTGTGTGTGTGTCTGTGAGGGGAGTACATTTTGATTTGGTGACTTATTTTAAAAGGAAAGCTTTTCTTAAAATGAATGTCACTAAGGCTTTCTCCTCTGTCCAGCCTGGTATTTTGGGTAGATCTTAGGAGAAAACTGACACTGCTGCCAAGCAGGGACATAGGATGGGAAAGGACCTCCTGGGTCAGCCAGTCCTGTCCCCTGCTGTTGTAGGTAACACCAGCATATAATCCAGTTCATAAATGTATCAAGCGCCATCTTAAAACTAGGTTGGTTGTTTGACCCCACTCTTCCTCCTGGAAGGCTGTTCCAGAGCCTCATTCCTCTGAGAAGGAAAGGAAAGTCTACATTACCTTTTTGTCTCTGATCTAACCAGCTATTGGCTACTGCTCTTCCATGCTGTGATGGAACTAGAGGAAGCAAATGTTTCTGATAGGCAAACTGCTTTTGCTGCTTTCTACAGCAATATTTGCAGCCACAATGTGACAGGCACTTAGCTGAGATGAGGAAGAATGGTCTTCAGGGCTCTTCTGAAGTGACATCAGCTCCTCAGGGATGAAGGGAAGAGGGGGGAATCCTATCCAGCCAAGGTTTTGGAGATGTGTGTTGGAGTGGCGGCTGGCAAATAGAAAGGAAAAGAGAGACCACAATTTTAACAGCACCAGCTTTCTGACCTTAGCCATGCTTCTAAAGACCAAGGGCCTGATTCCCACTTACATAGCTCTGCCAGCTTGGTGTAAAGGGCCTTAGGGTAAATGAGAGCCTAGGTCCAAAACATCCCCTTCATTCATCTATTGCATCAAAAAGACTTGGTGTAAAACAGCAATAAATTAGTGCCTCTCCCCTGCTGAGATAATTCAAGGGATCTTTCCTTCCGCAGCAGGGACCAATTTTCCTGTTAATTACATATTGTGATTAATATAGGGAAATTTCTTCATTAAAATGTCAGTGAGTTAGGCTTTCTTGTGGTAACTTGCCCTGTTTTTTTTCTGTCCATTTTTTTTCAGTGATGAGCATGGTATCAATAGTTCAGATCTATGTAGTGGGTCTTCAGGTATCCACTTCTAAACTGAGTGAGGCTTGTCAATCATAGCAATACAAATCCCCTTCTTACCTCCCACACCATTGATTAGTGTCACTCATGAGCGAGCAGGGAGAGAGAGCGGAGGCAGGTTCTGCCAGCAATAAGTGACTTGCTGAAAATCAAATCCATACAATGCAGCCTGCGCATCATACTTGTAGGTGGAAGAGAGAGAGGGAAGGGAGAAATATTTTCCACTTGATGACTGTGTGGCTCCTTTTTATTGCTGGGAACAGGTGTAGTATACAGAGCTGGGGGAGAAAGATGGTTGCCTTTTTGGAAATGTTGCATAATGTCTCAGTTATTGTACAGATGTTGTATTGGACAATGGTGCACATTGGGGGCATTTATGAGGCAGAATACCATAGGCTAAGTACCTGCAAGGTCCCTTTGCCCCAATAAGTGAACATATCCTGTGGCCTCACATGACAGGAGATGGAAGAAATTTTACAGCACAATGTAGAGGCAGGAGAGGGTTGTCTTGTCATGGCTGCATGTTGACAGCAGCATTTTCTGCACAGGGCTATTGGAGGCACTCCCTTCTGGCAAGGACTGGTCCTGGGGAGAGGGACATCTGGTAACTAGATGTGATTCTGAGCTGCAAACCTCAGATCTGGATCTTTCCAAAGTTTGGGAGTGAATGGCTCAAGAGTTTTGGTCTGGGCCCTCTGTTTTAGGTTCCCTGTTGAAATCTGGCGGAAGATGAAAACTCTGAGTGGGAAGATCTGAAGATTCCAGTTCAAATCTGGGTGAGACTGAATCAGAACCATTGCTTGGTGGTTAGATCAGTGGACTTGGAGGCAGGTTTTCTGGGATCTATCCCCCAGTCTGCCGCTGACTCTGTGTGAGTTTGGGCAAGTGACACTGCCTCAGCTTCCCAGTCTGCAAAGGTAGGCTATAAATATCTACCTGAGAGGGGTGTTATGAGGCCTAGGGATGTTTACAAAGTTCTTTGAGATCCTCCAATGAAGGGCAGAGCATGGTGGTTATTTTTCATGGTACAGGTATAGCACTAAATAACTGTTGTTATGACCAAACAGCAACACTGGCAACGTGGGGGCTCCAGGGGAAAGGTCTGTGAGGGAAACCAGATCCCTGATGCATGTGGTTTCAATGGGAGTTGGGTGCCATTTGTGCCTTTGGACAATCTCCCCCTACATGGATATGGCTTTACTCATGAAAAAGAAAAGGCTGCATTCGTTCTTCGTCTGACCAGCTTTTCTTTGATTTTTGAAGCATTTGGGGACGTGGTGCTGCTCGGTGCTGAGCTCTTCACCATCTCCACAGATTGCAACAGGAGCTGAGGGAGTTCACCATTTTGTAAGGCCAGGCCCTTAAGTGAGAGGCAAAGCCGTGTCATTTCAGTCTTGCACAGAGCTGCACTCGCACCTGAATGTTCCCTATTGCTCCTAGCCCCCCTTCTAAATCTGTGACTGATTCTTTTCAGGGGAGGTGAAGGGACTAATGGCCCCCGGATGCAGCAAATCTATTATATGCTTGTTTGGCAATACTGACATTCGACCCTTTTTACTGAAAAAATGTACAACAAAAAGCCACCCCTTTGTTCAAATCCCTTCTTAAAACTCTCCTTTGCCATGATACCTACAAAAAATACCCCTTGACAATGATTAGGCAGCTGGTGTGCTGAGGCCTCTGCTCCTCATACTGACCACTATTGTCTCATAGTTTCCATGTATTCCCCCGTCTCTTGTGTGCAAGGACTACCGTTAGTTCTGTGTTTGTACAGCACCTAGCACAATGGGGTCTGGGTCCATGACTAGGGATGCTGGGTGCTATGGCAATACAAATAATTAATACTACTAATATAAGAACAGCCATGCCGGGTTAGATCGATGATCCATCTAGCCAGTATTTGGTCTTCCGACAGTAGCCAGTGCCAGATGCTTCAGAGGGAATTAACAGAACAGGGCAATTATCGAGTGACCTGTCCCCTGTTGTTCTAACAGTCAGATGTTCAAGGACACCCAGGGCACGGGGTTGTATCCCTGATCATTTTTGCTCATAGCCATTGATTGACCTACCCTCTGTGAATTTATCTAATTCTTTTTTGAACCTGGTTATGCTTTTGGCCTTCACAACATCCCTTGTCAACAAGTCCCACAGGCTGACTGTGTTATGTGAAGTAGTACTTCACATATTTGTTTGAAACCTGCTGCCTGTCAATTTCATTGGGTGACCCTTGTTTCTTGTGTTATGAGAAGGGGTAAATAACACTTTCATATTCACTTTCTCCCCACCATTCGTTATTTTATAGACCTCTATCATAACCCCCCTCAGTCATCTCTTTTCCAAGATGACCTGTCCCAGTCTTATTAATGTCTCCTCACATGGAAGCTGTTGCATACCCCTAATCATTTGTGTTGCCTTTCTCTGTACTTTTTGCGATTATAATATATCTTTTTTGAGGTGGAGAGACAAGAATTGCATGCAGTCTTTGGGGTGAGGGAGTACCATGGATTTATACAGTAGCATTATGTTCTATCTATCCCTTTCCTAATAGCTTTTTTTGACTGCACATTAAGTGGATGTTTCCCAAGAACTATCTACAATGAATCCAAGATCTCCTCCTTCTTGAGTGGTAACAGCTAATTTAGATCCCATCAGTTTGGATGTATGGTTGGGATTATTTTTTCTAGGGCACATTACTTCCACTTCTCAATACTGATTTTCATCACGTATTTTGTTGCCCAGTTAACCACTTTAGTGAGATCCCTTTGTAACTCTTCACAGTCAGCTTTGGACTTAACCATCTAGAATAGTTTCATATTGTCTGCAAATTTTGCCATCTCACTATCCACCCTTTTTTCCAGATTGTTTATGAATATGTAAACAGCATTGGTTGCAATACAGATCCTTGGGGGAGCCCGCTATTTACTTCTGTCCATTGTGAGAACGGACCATTTATTCCTATCCTTTGTTTCCTATCTTTTAATCAGTTACTGAACCATGAAAGAACCTTTCCTCTTGGAAGCTAATATTCTGCTCCCCTGATATCAATGCTAAAACTCCTACAGAGTAGGACTGGGTCCAGTTCAAAGCAATCTTAGGACTCTCTTTGTTGATGATCATACATATTAACATTTGAAAAAATAACCAATTCAGCTACCCAGTAAAAGGTATAAATCAGGATTACATTTAAAAAAATTACTACATCTATAAGTATATGCCAAATTAAGGGGAAAATGTTTCCAACTCTTGTCTCTTGCACTTTTTTTTTTTAAATGTCAGTCATTTTTTTGCTGGTTTATTTTTAACAGACTCCATAAACTCATACACAACAAATGCCCCTGCTTAATAAGAATAGTCCCTGCTTTTTTTCTTGTTCATAGCAAAACAACTATCCTTTTTTACTCTATCCCTTCCCAAAATTCCCCCCAGGCCAGTACAATTCAATGGAGTTTAAGACCTGTCTTTAATGGAAGTTTAGAGGATTAGAACCTCTCTTTTAGTGAGCTTTCATATGCTGACCAGCGTGATAAACCTAGATTTCAAGGTGAGATGGAACCATTATGATAATCTAATCTGACCTCGCTGATAACACAGGCCTTAGAATTGCAGCTGGTAATTCATGTGACAAGCCAGTAACCAGTGCTGGAGTTAGTACATATCTCTAGTTGATGGCTGGCAACCAAGATCCTTCCTCCCATCCTGTGTTGTTATGCAATAAATGTGAATTGCACTATACGGACAGGAATGCACAAACCTCTCCTAAAGAATAATAAATAGATCTGCAGAGATGTATGGGGAGGCAAGACGGAAGACAACAGAAAATGTGAAAAAAGGAAAGCTGTTCTTGGGAGAGTAATCTATAAAGAATTGAGATTGTTCTGTATGTTTTAGTTCCATGTCTGTTTTCTGTTTTTGTTTAGTTGTAATATTGATGTGGTGATTTGGAGAAGCTGTACAATTTCTGGACTCTGTGAGATTATGAACTCTTCATCTGTATCTGTGTCAGATTGCAGAATCCATTTTGGGTGTGGGGTTCTTTACCACCTCTGTTGCCTCACCCCAGGTTGGATTGAAATTCCAACAAAGTAGTGATACAAGGCTGACAACTGAAGGCTATTAAATGTGGATGGCTGACCCAAGCCTCTTACTGGGGAGAGGTCACCTTTGTAGGAAGTCACCTGGTAAGGGCCTGTGGTCACTTGAGTAGGCTGACTGGCTGATCAAGGAGTCACCTGACAGGGACTGGATGACTATAAAGAGCAGGAGCTGATTGGCTTTCTCTTTGACCATTTTTCAGTAGCATAAGATCAGAGGAGCTGCTGTGGGAGCCAGATGAGACAAGGAGGGGACGTCTGCCTACAGATAGGCCACCCAAGGGAAGGGTTGGTTAGAGTGAGGGGAATTGTGTAGGAAGGGGGGTATTTATTTTGTTAAGATCTGTGCAGTTGTCATGCTGTTAAAGAGCAAGTCCATTGCATGACTGTGGGCAAAGTGCTTGTGTATCATACACTGCATCTACCGTGTAACCCTGAGAGAGTAAAGCAGTAACCCAGAGGCCCCGCACCTTTGGTGGAATTGTGGTGGAGGGTGTGCTTAAGATGGGGGAGCCGGCAGGGTCAGCACTGGTAATGGGGCTGGGCAGGGGCTGCAAGGTCGTGGCTCTCAGGAGGGAGTGTTAAAGAGAGGGTCTGTGCTCCGAGTATGCACCTAGGGACCCCAAGTCTGAGACAGTGCCTGCATTCTGCTCCGACTTCTCTGGAGCTTCAAAACACTCTGATCCAGAGGTTTGGATTTCTCCACAGCCGTTTGGTGGGCGGCCCGCAAGAGAGAGCGTTAGCAGATCTGTGACAGTTGGGTTATTTGTTTGAATTAATGATGTGGTCAGATGGGAGTGAGGTTACAGATAATGCCAGGGTGGCTGTCAGGGATTCAAGAGAGCTGAAGGCATCCAGTAAAGACTAGTGGGGACAGAGCATAGGGAATGACAGGGGAAGCAGGAGGAGACCAGTTTGAGATGTCAGCAGAGGTAGAGCTGATCAGAGCTTTAGAGACAAGAATGAGAAGGAAGACTCTGATCTCATTTGCATTGTGTAAATGCAAATTGCTGCCATCATTGACCTCACTGGCGTGGCTCTGAATTTACACCTATGTAAGTGAGAGGGTAGTCTGGTCTGAATCATTTAAATATGAATACAGCCAATGAGTAGCTGAGAAATCCTGGCCGGGCTTTTGAGTTAGTGACCCAGCTCTGCAAATGTTGATAGATAAAGAGAAAAGATTATATATCCTCTCGTGATTGGCTGGAGAAGGGTCAAGGGTGGGTGGGCGGATGTGTGTGAGAGAGAGAGAGTGGAAGGAGTGGGGATCTTAGGCCGGGGAGGAGCAGTTCTTTCCTCACTGTGTTTACTGGCAAAACAGATTTTTCTCACATTCCGCCACAGCAGCTGGGGAGCAGGACTTGCAAAGTCAAGATTCTCGGCAGCTCCTTGCCCCAATCCAGAGAGTGTCTGTTAAATGTTCCCTCAAGGGGCTGGTTAATGTTCCCTCAGGGAAGATCTGTTGGGGTGGGGATGGTGTAACACTAGCTTCCTAGTCACCTACATGCCCTACTCCTTTTTTCTGTGTCCAGCCGGTGTTATGCGAGACACAATGATGCCATCTTGTGGCCAGTTACAAAAAGTGCAAGGTCTTGAGTCCCTACGGACTTGACAGCAGATGCTGTCCACCTGGAATAATAAATACTTTACATCGTCACATGTGTACACACATCACTTTGACCCTCACAGGCCATCAGTCTGGTAGGTAATTATTCTCAATTTACAGCTGGAGAAATTGAGGCACACAGCAGCGGAAGCAGTGTGGCAAGTACAGTCCAGGAATTCCTGGCTTCCAGTAGCATGCCAATTCATTATATACTTTGAGTACAGCCCCTGTGAGGAGGGAAAGAACTTGAAATGGGTGCCTTTTAATTTACTTCATTAGCAGTTGGCCTAAGCCCGTAGGAGGAAAGGAAGAATCTGACATGGATTTCTCGGCTTCACTGGAATGGACTCCGGGGTAGAAAGCTTGAGCAGAAGAGACAAAACTAAAAGTAAATTTCTATATCTGTGGACTCAATTGTTCTCTGGGTGCAGAAGCCTCTGGGACAAACTGGAATGTACGTTCTCTTTTGGGGGAGGAAGGGAGCAAAATGTTTACCTCCGTTTATTTAAAAAAAAAAAAAAAACCCAAACCATGTAGTGCTAGATAAAACGTAAATAAAGCAGGCAACACCTACGCCCACTGCAGAAAGATGCATCAGCTCCCATGTATGCATTGGTTTTATGAGACTCTGACCCACCAGGCAGTGACTGTACAAATACAGAGCCTATGAGTCAGGAGGAAAGCTGGTCTGTGCAGGGGGACTGAATTTCTATTTCTGAACCCAAACTTGGCTTTCAGTTCCCAGGGATTTGTCCCTCCCACCCCATGAAGCACCAGCTGTCACTGTGACAGTCTGAGGGTTATGTCAGCCTCCACCTGAAAACTCCATTCTGTTTTGTGACAGTCGTCTTGCGTTGCAGCCTCCACCTCGGGTTAAGAGCTGAAGGGGGTGTTGAAAACCAGGCAAGTCTGGACACAGAGCACTAGACAGTGAATGCTGAAAGAGCCATCAAGGGCTGTCAACTGTGATGTCTCTCTCCTGCTTGGACACTGGGCTAGTTGCCAGGACAGCCACTGACTTTGAATGGACTCTCGTTCCAGAAACCTGTTTGGGGAGAAGGGAGGGCTGGAATCCCCTGGTCTGAGCAGATAGCTGGGAAAAACTGTAGTTTCATTGCTTGCCCATCTGACCTAGTGGGGCAGAAACTAGTTAGAAAGGTAGCTGCTTCCTTGGCTTAGGGAGCCTTTTCATCCCCAGAAACAGAAGACTCAGCTGGAGGAAGTGGAGACAGGAGGGAATGCGCTTCCTCTGAAGGAGTTGGGCTGGACTCAGGAGTTCGTTTTCCATAGATCAGTAATTCTCCTAAATGCCTTTTTAAGAGTAAAGAGGGGTGGGTGTGAGAGAGAAATTTCTTTGCTAAGCTTGGATGTCCTTCTTTTGCTGCCATGTTGTTCCTGATGGGGTTAATTATTAAAAAAACACAAAACCCAGCGCTCACTGGGCAAGGTGGACTCTGGGACAATGTATCTAAGCAGAGGGCTGTGGCACAGATTCCAGGACGCTGAACTGCAGGGTCCCACTGCCCAAGAAAGGTAACAGGCACGGGGGGTCTGCACCTAGGAGTGTTTTTCAGAGACCCAGACCTAGGAACAAGGACCAGTCACTACCCAGATGTAGAGATCCCATCACAACAGCCTAGAGTCCATTCACAGAGCAGGGCAGGGCTGGGCTGTGAGAATCTCATCTGAACAGCATCAAACTGCCCTGGCTGGAGAGATGCTTTCGGTTCCCAGGGGCTTGTCCCGCCCAAGCTGGCCCCATGGATTTCAGACTCTCACAGCTGAGTCAAACAGCATCAAACTGTCCGAGCCAGAGAAAGGCACATTGACAATAAACAGAAAATACCACCACCCGTGGGAGTCAGAGCCACTTAACTCCAATGGTAGCTGCCAAAGCTTCCATTGCTCTTCCAGGCCCCTCCTGCTGCGCAGCAGATACAGGCTTCAGGACTAGAGGTTAAAATAAAGGGCAAGCTCCCTCTCCTTTTTGGTTCCTGGGTTTGTCAGAGCTCAGCGTTCCTCAGAGCGCCTCATCTCCTCTGGCTGGTGACATGCAAACTAACCAAACAGCGTCATCTGCCCTAGGAGCGGGAGGCGATGCCTGGCTGAAGAGTTCCTGGGGCTTCCAGGCTTCATTCCTGTAGGTGGAGCAGCACTAGCTCCAAGTGGGAGGTCTCCTAAAGAAAGACCTGTCCACTTGCTGGCTCTCCCTCCTCACCCCAGGCAAAGTCAAATGCAGTAGAGATGTTTTGCATAATGCCTCTCTTTTGAAAGCTGCTCAAACAGAGGAAATTGCAAAATGTATTTCAAAGTTCTCCATGGAAGGACCCTGAGGCTCTTCTATTTTTATTCCATGTGCTGTCAATCTGGCTTCAGCCTGGTCAAATCTGAAAGATGGCATTTATAGACATGGATCTGGGAATGATACACTGCTCCACACACTTTACACATGCACAGATGTGTTTAAGTTTGGCTAGCTATGGGGGCCTGTTCAAAAAGCATTGCTTTCCCAAGACCCCTTTCTTCTCCTCTCCCGCCTCATGCTCTGATGCCAGGGTTTTGGGTGTGGTTTGAAAACACCGATAGGCCGAGATCCACAAAAGAACCCTAAAAGTCCAAAGCATCTAACTTTTAGGAGCCTACAATATCACAGGACCATCACTGCGCTCCCTGTATAATGAATGGAGAGAGACAGGTGCCTTTAGGTAGTCTACAAAAGTCAGTGTATTAGGCAGGGAGCCAGCCTGTGGGAGATGCTGACCATAGGTGGCATAAGCCCCACCATTCTCATGGATTTAGGCACCTACCTCACACCACACAAACTGGGGATGGGTGGGGCTAAGGGTAGCGCCCGTGTCCACCCTATAATTTTAGCTAGTAGTTAGAGCGTGTGCCTATGTTTTGACAATCCTAGGTTCAATTCCTATCCACCCATCAGAGGGCAGAAAAGGATTTGAACAGGGGTCTTCTACCTCTCAGGAGAGGTACGTTAACCACTGAGCTATGGGATAGTCTGAGGGAGGACTCCCTCAGTTTCTCCTGTGGAAGCTGTTCCCCTGTGAATAACTATTAAGACTAATTGATGCAGGGGGACAGGCCCTGGAGTCACTCATCTCCCAGGTGCGTGCCCTGACCCCTGGACTACAGGGTCATTTTCTTGATCTCTGGTCCAATGACTCTTCACAATTATTTATCTACAGTGGAACAATCATCGGTCCAGAAAGAGAGCAAAATTCTATAGTCTCGTGGTTAGGGCACCCCTCTGGCTGCCTAGAGTGAATCAGCCGTACACCTGCCCACAGGCAAAAACTTAGGTGGTGAGGGGAACTTTTACTCTAAAAACTTAGACACTGAGTGTTCTGCAGAAGATTTGTGGAACCGAACCCTGGCATTTACGTGCTTAAATTTGGTGTTGGGGCACCCAAGTACCTTTGTGGAGCTGGGTCATAGTATCTAGTTTCCTGATGTTGTTGCCCACAAGATGATGCAATATCATTTCACCACATAAAATCAAGATGTGGGATGACAGCCATCAGAACCAGTGAGGGGCCCTCCTCTTTTGTGCTAGATGAATCAAGTTTAAGGCCAGAAGGGACCATTAGAAAATCTAGTCTGACCTCCTATATAGCACAAGCCACAGAGTTTCACCCAGTAACTCCTTTATTGAGCCCCATAACTTACCTTCTGCTGCGTCTGTCTCATGCTCTTTAGCTGCCATTGAATTCCACTTCACCATTATATTAATATCCTATATTCATATGACTACTTTGCTGCCCTTACACCTGGAACTCCCTCCTTAGCATAGTTCACCAGGCGTCAACTGTTCAAGTGCTTTCCCCCAGGACATCTGCCAGTGCAGTCAGAAACCAGTATGAATGCTGACACCCATTGCCACTCAACCCTGGGAACTACCTGAACACAAAGGCTGGAGTTGAGGTGTATGTTGTGATCTGATTGGTGGGCTTTCTTCAGACTGAGTGATTAAAGCAGACTAAAATAAGAGCTGGTCTGCTGCAATCGCTGCATGTAGTGCAGTGACATTGTCTTCTTGTGCGATGGGACGTAACACAGGGGAGACAATAAGCCACTCGCTGAGAATAAACCTCTCTGAAATTATTACCTGGCCCCAAACAGGCTGACAGCTAGTAAAACACCTGTGGTGTTTGCATGGCCATTCATAGACACAGTGTGGAGCTGTGAATTGTTTTCCCAACTGCCCTCCTCATCATGCAGTACCAGGAAGGGAGAGGGCAATGAAAGAGCCATTTGGTTTCCTGTGGAGTCTGCCAGTGGCAAGATGTGTCCCTTTACTCCTGCAAAGAAGGGACAACTGAAAGTGGCTTCCTTTCTCTCTGCCCTTCTATACAGACAAGGAAATCAGATCATCCTGCAGGAGAAAGGAAACACATAGGATTATCCACACTGGGAATTCCTCTTCTCCTCTCGCATGCCAGTGCTGGCCCGTCTACTGACAGGAATGCTTAGAGCCCTAGGAGCTCCCCCCCCTGGAGCAGACTGAAAAGTGCACACACAGCTTGGTGAAGCGGTGTTCCTTGGGCAGAGTTCTAAATAGACCTTTAAAAAAAAAACAAAAAAAACATGAAACTTTGTAATAAAAAATTTGAATCCAAGTACTAGCAAAATGGTTATGGACATTATGTATTGTTTAACCAAAAAACGTTAGGAATGTGGGTTTTTTTCAATCGATTCTGATATAGTCATGAATGGTGAAAGGCAAAAAAAAAAAACTTGGCAATGTTGACAATTTTTCATTAAAATGCCCTTCAAGATCGGAGGGGGGGGAATAATTTTATTCAAGAACTTTCCATCAGTTCTGTTCCTGGTCGGGCAACAGCCCTTCTTGCTGCTCCCACTTCAGAGTCCCTTACCTATTGAGTCCTCCCTTCACCAGGCAGAAGAAGGAGATGCTCTGAGGGAGCTGCACGTGGAGGCATTGCTCCTTACACTGCTAATTAGCAGCCTACCTTGATGGACTGATGCCAAAACACAGACCTCTGCAAACTCAGCCGTGCGTCTCCTCTGAACTGCTGTCTTATTTGAAGACACATGCCTCTGTGGAGTTAGTTACTGCGTAAGCACCTCTACCTTATTGGGCTAAACTCATGGCACAGGCCTCTGTGCTCATTGGGACAGTAGCTCTAACTTGCTACCTTGATGTTAAAGGGCAAGCCTTTGTGAGGTCATTGGATTAACATCTTTAGCTTTGCTGGTCTTACATGAAGGCCCAGTCATTTGTGAAGTTGTTGGCTAAATCAATCTACCGTGCTGGGATATTGAGGCACAGTTACGTTCCTGGCTCAGCGTCTCACACTCGCTGGTTTGCTGTTGGAGGACTAGCCGCTGAGATAACACTAGCTCAACACGTTCACCTTGTTGAGCTGATGTCATTGGCATAGGCCTCTGTGATGTCCTCGGCTGGGCTGCTGTCTATGTGGAGGATTCTCTGAGATGACTTTCTCCACACCTTTAGCATAGTGGGCTGATATCAAGGTGCATGGGTCTCTCTAAGGTCCACTTGGTCAGCAGATGAGTTAGTTGCAGGAGGAAGTTTATCCTCTTTTGTGTTTGTACAGCGCCCAAGCACATGGTCCATGGCTAACAAATAATAGCTCTGACAAGGCCTCCAACAGAAGCTGCTCCTTGAGATGTGGAGTGAGGGGAGTTCTCACTTGCATAGTAGGATGGTGTCTCATTGGAGGTTCTGAAAGATGCTGTGTAATGGAAATTATGAGACCAGACCCAGTTAGCCTTATGATGTGAAATGGAGCGTTTCATACCAATATCTGCACCCAAAGAAAAGGATAAAAAATTGGAGGGGGAGGAGAACGAGATCTCAAAGCACTGTTGTTATTTTGACACACAACTATGCATAGATACTAACTGTTCAGGGAACTGTTATGTGCTCTCGCCCTTGCACATGTAGCATGTTAGACAGCAGAACCTGTTTGAATAGGAGACTGGTCTTGGCCAGGAGCTCTAGTGTTGCACATAACTCCGTTTGGAAAGTACCCTAGGAATTGTAAGGTCTTGTGCACAGGGCAACCCCTCTTAGTTCTGTACTGGGACACCCTCTAAAGCAGCAGTTCTCAAACTTCATTGCACAGCGACCCCCTTCAGACAACAAAAATTACTACATGACCCCCAGGAAGGGGATGGGAGTGAAGCCAGAGTCTCGCCGCCCCAGGTGGGGGAGGCCAAAGCTGAAATCTGAGGGCTTCAGCCCTGGACAGGAGTGGGGGAGACCTGAGACCCGCCACCCAGGGCTCAGAGCGGTGGAGCTCAGACTTTGGGTTCAGCGCCCGGCCCCAGCAAGTCTAACGGCAGCCCTGGTGACCCCATTAAAGCGGGATCGCGACCCACCTTGGGGTCCCGACCCACAGGTTGAGAACCGCTGCAGTCTAAAGGAAGGTCTGTTCAACATCTCTTCCTCCAGATGGTGCAGCTGTCAAGCTTTTCAGAGCAAACAAGGGGAAAGGCACTCCCAGCACAGTTTAATCTTTTTTTCTTATCAACTGCTTGTTTCCACCATTCATTTCTTCCAGGAACTGTTACTACAATCCAATGCCTTGGGATACCCATACGTGACTGCAAACTCAGGCAGCGTGAGAGATCATTTTTGTATAGAACACTTAAGCTACCTCCTCCCAGGCTGGCTGGCTGGGTGTCTATTTCTCAGGCCTGGTTTTACCTCCGGCTAAGACAAAACAGTTCAGGAAGGCTTTGCTCCCTAAGAAAACTAATGATGTAATTACAATAAGTCCTGGCTGTGCTGGAAGTCACATTACTCAATAAAAAGTAAATTTAATACAAGACAGCTGTCTGTAACTTGAGGGGCAAAGTACAGTTCAGTGTCACATGACCTCTGCCTTCCTAGCGTGTTGTCATCAAAGCAACAAAGAGCCCACTTCTTTAGAGAGGAGGCAGGGGAAGGTCAGCAGAGGCTCCTCTGAATCGATTAAAAGCCAAAGGCAGAAGCTAGCTGGGAAGGCCATGGCAGCTTACACAAAAATCTCAGCTATCTAGTGCGGAGGTGTGCATAATTTGAAGACTTAAGGGACTGACTCTGTTACCTTAGAATTCTAAAGGGGATTTTACAGGGTGGAAACTGCCCTCTGAGAATCTCTGCTGAGCAAACATAGAGGTGGGTGGATGAGGGCACAGCACTGGTGAGGGAGCAGGGTGTCTTTTTTTTTTTTTAAACTTGCTTCCATTGGTACATTACTGTCTCACCTTCTGCTGAGAATGGAGATTTGAAGTCTTAAAAGAGCTCCCAGTCATTGCCACAAAAGGGACCGTCAGGGACTTAAGGTACAGTAGGTTACCACACAGAAACCACCTGGTTTCCACTTTCTGTTACATTGCAAGTGGAATGTGTTGAGTGCTCTCAAGCCAGTGGCTTTTTATCCAAATCACAGCGTGTATAGTTCAGTCCTACAGTAGGAATCTGTGCACACATAGCTTAGGACATAAGACCATAAGAACAGTCATACTGGGTCAGACCAATGGTCCATCTAGCTCAGTATCCTGTCTTCCAACAGTGGCCAGTGCCAGGTGCATCAGAAGGAATGAACAGAACAAGCAATCGTCACACGATCCATCCTCTGTCGCCCATTCCCAGCTTCTGGCAACAGAGGCTAGGGTCACTTCAGGGGGTGGTTTTGCATCCCTCCCCATGCTGGCTAACACTCATGAATGAACCTATCCCTCATGAACTTATCTAGTTCATTTTTTGAACCCTGTTATAGTCTTGGCCTTTACAACATCCTCTGGCAAGGAGTTCCATAGGTTGACTGCGTGTTGTGTGAAGAAATATTTCCGTTTGTTTTAAACCCACTGCCTATTAATTTTATTTGGTGACCCCTAGTTCTTGTGTTATGGGAAGTAAATAACATGTCTATTTATTTTTCCACACTAGTCATAATTTTATAGACCTCTGTCATAGCCCCCCTCAGTCATCGCTTTTTCCAAGCTGAACTGTCCCAGTCTTATTAATTTCTCCTCATATGGAAGCTGTCCTATACCCCTAATCATTTTTGTTGCCCTTTTCCAATTCCAACATGTCTTCTTTGAGATGGGGCATGCAGATCTGCATGCAGTATTCAAGATATGGGCGTATCATGGATTTATATAGGGGCAATATGATATTTTCTGTCCTATTATATCTCTTGTTCCTAATGACTCCCAGCATTCTGTTTGCTTTTTTTTTTTTTTTTTTTTTTTGACTGCCACTGCACATTGAGTGGATTTCTCACAGAACTAGCCACAATGAGTCCAAGAGCTCTTCTTGAGTGGTAACAGCTAACTTAGACCCCCATCATTTTATATGTATAGTTGGGATTAATGTTTTCCAATGAGCATTACTTTGCATTTATCAACACTGAATTTCATATGCCATTTTGTTGCCCAGTCACCTAATTTTGTGAGATCCCTTTGTAACTCTACACAGTCTAATTTGGATTTAGCTATCTAGAGTAGTTTCATATCATCTACCACCCATTTTCACCCCTTTTTCCAGATAATTTATGAATATGTTGAACAGTACTAGTCCCAATAAAGACACCCCTTTTTACCTCTCTCCATTCCGAAAACTGACCATTTATTCCTACCCTTTGTTTCATATCTTTTAACCAGTTACTGATCCAGGAGAGGACCTTCCCTTTTATCCCATGACAGTTCAATTTGCTTAAGAACGTTTGGTGAGGGATTGGGCCAAAAGCTTTCTGAAAATCTAAGTACACTATAGTCACTGAGCCATCCTTGTCCACATGCCTCCTTCAAAGATTTCTAGTAGATTGCTGAGGCATGATTTCCCTTTGCAATGACCATGTTGACTCTTCCCCAACAAATCATATTCATCTATGTGTCCGATAATTCTGTTCTTTACTATTGTTTCAACCAATTTGCCTGGTACTGAAGTTAGGCCTATCAGCCTGTAACTGCCAGGATCACCTCTGGAGTCTTTTATAAAAATTGGCTTCACATTAGCTGTCCTTCAGTCATCTGGTACAGAAGCTGATCTAAATGATAGATTACATACCACAGTTAGTAGTTCCACATTTGAGTTCCTTCAGAACGCTTGAGTGGATACCATTTGGGCCCAGTGATTTATTACTGTTTAATTTATCAATTTGTTTCAAAATCTCCTCTAACACCTCAATCTGGGACAGTTCCTCAGATTTGTCACCTAAAAAGAATGGCTCAGGTGTGAGAATCTCCTTCACATCTTCAACCATGAAGACCAATGCAAAGAATTAATTTAGTTTCTCCACAATAACTTTATCTTTCTTGTGTGTTCCTTTAGCATTTTGATCATCCGTAGCCCCACTGGTTGTTCAGCCAGCTTCCTGTCTCTGATGTACTTAAAAAAAACTTTGCTGTTATTTTTTGAGTCTTTGACTAGTTGTTATTCAAATTCTTTTTGGCCTTCCTAATTATATTTTTATACGTCACTTGCCAGAGTTTCTGCTCCTTTCTATTTTCCTCAATAGGCTTTAACTTCCACTTTTTAAAGGTTGCCTTTTTGCCTATAACTGCTTCTTTTCCTTTACTGTTTAGTCACGGTGCCACTTTTCGGGTTCTCTTACTATGTTTTTTAATTTGGGGTATACATTTAAATTGAGCCTCAATTGGCTGTAGCCTAAAATCTCACACTAGACTCAATAGCGCCTTGTGCTGGAGTTAAATGTGAACCCGTCTGGTATGAATGAAAAGTCTATTCCTACATGTACCCCAGATGGCTGGTGCCTGCTGTGGCCTCAAAATACAGGCTGCTCCTTTCTCTCTGTGTTTGTATATATAAATCTCTAGCTTGGTGAGTCCCAGAGCTTGGAGCTCTTTCTGCTTTGCCTACCTCTGATGCTCACAGCAGCTGAGGCTGTTTTCTCTACAGATCTATTTAACACCGTCAGTGCTGAGAGGGATAATTTGATATGGCCTGTGGCAAGGGGAGACCTGACTTTCCCCAGCCTGCTGTTGGGTGGAAAATGACAAAGGTGGTTTCCATTTCAATGTGACTTTCCTCATCCCATTGTGCCCAGAGGGGTGAGGTTGAGCCCTCTCCACTCCCAGGCTGTGACTAGCCTGTGGAAATCAAGGGGCTTCAAAATGTGCGGGCATGTTTCTTAACTGTGGCAAATGTGATTTGTGAATTCCCTCGTAATCAGGATTACTGAAAAGGGATCTCAAAACAAAGCCCTAATGAACGAGTCCTCCCCCACCCTCCATACTTGTGAGTTTTGCTGAAAGTGTGAGTTTTAGCCCCAGATTGGCTAACAAGCCAGAAGAGGAAGGTGAAAATACAGCCCCAAACAAATCTCCTCTCAGAACACCACTTAGCCCAGTGTGTTTCCCCACAGCCTCGTCCTTGGCCCCGTTGCACACCCCCTGATCCAGGACACTAATCTGAACCATGTCACAAGATATGGGAGAGAGAAAAGAGCCAAGGGTGAATATTTTATTTGGCAGAGAGATTCCATGTGAGGAAAGGTTGAAAAGACCAGCACTTTTTGCTTTGGGAAGGAGAAGACCAAGACAGTATACTCTTCTTTGGCTGCTCCTTGGACTTGACGATGACTGTGGAGGAGGGAAATTTAGCACTTGTTACCTCAGTGATGAGGAGCGAGTCCCGCATTTGCAATAAAACCTCTGTGACAGTGTCAGGAGGTGACATTGGAAAGCTGCTTGATATTATGCAGTTGAAGATGGTGCTGTTAATATGCTGCCTCTGTCAACTGCCTGGATAGAATCATACACTACAGATCTCCACTGACATTTATCTCTGGCAACTTCTGCTCCCTTCTCTATATTAATACTTGTTTTCTTCAAATTCCTTTTGGAAACATTCTTATAGTGCAGATTTTGCCTTTCCCTATCATGTTTCCTTCTTTGAGTTCACCTTGGGGAGCCAGTGATCCAGCATACGGACAACATGACCCGTCCATCTCAGCAGTGCAGCTGCTAAAAGGGCCAAACACTGGGCATGCCAACCCTTCTTAATATCTTGGTGTTTGGAACTCAGTCTTGCCATTTAATTCCTAGAAGTTGCCACAGATGTCTCAGTTGCAGGCCTGTAAGCTTTTTGATGTGTCACATATGTAGTTATTATTTCTATAGAATTCAGAAGTGCTGTGGTGCTGACTGCACAATAGACCTGTATACGGAGCTGTACACATACTAGTGCATGTTTCTCCAGAGCCTTTGGTTCCAAACCAATCCCAAAGCTCTTTACGACACTCTGTCATTTAATGATGTGTCTACGCTTCAAGTTGGAGATGTCATTTCTAGCTCAAGGAACTATCCCTGCACTAACTCCGACTGAGACAGACTAAAAAGGGTGTAGCCATAGTGGCAGGAGCGGGCTAGCTACCTGAGTACATACCTAGCATCGTGGGCACCTACATGTTTTGTGGCCGCTAGTCCCTCGCACTGCCGCTGCTGCACTAATTTTTAAGGCACTAGCTCAATCAGAATTAGCATGCGTCTGTCTCCTTGAGCAGGAAATAGCACCACTTGAAGTGTAGACGTAGCTACTGACGGGCTCTAATCTGTCTGGTTGTGTATACTGTATCACTGTAGCAGCTGCACTTTTAGATAAAGGCATCATCTCATCTAACACTTAAGTGTAACCCCCTCCGGGATGGCGTTGATTAACAGCATTACTGCCCAAGTCATTCAACCCAAGAAGCAAAGAATCCTATAATGAGACAGCAATAATATAACGAATAACAAGGAGTAGGCAAATTGGTGGGCCTATTTATCAAGTCCTATGGCTCAATAACAGGAGCAATGGATTTAAAATGTATACTAGAACAGAATATCTTATCACTAATTAAACACTGATAATGTGCCCCATCTCCAACAAGACCCCTAGGTAGACAGCCTCTGCTCTAAAGAGCTTCCCATCTAAAACAGACCTAGAAAGAATGGGCTGGAAAACCATAGACGGAAGCACGTTAAGGATTTTTTTAATCTATGAATGGTGGTTATCACCAAAAAATTCTGTCTAAGGGGGGATTTGAATGAGGAAAATGAGTGCAGTGGCTTCATGAATTAGGACTGGGAGATCATTTCATTCACAGAGGGAGCATGGAAAAAGGCATGGGGACAAGAGTGGAAGGAGACTAGCCAATTGTCAAGCCTGCCTCTGGTGGTAGACCAGAAAATTGCAGGGAGAACAGCTTGTAATAAGTTGAGTAGGTCTGAGAAATTGGACATGGAGGAAGCCGGTAAGAGCATGAAGGTGAGGCTGGGCAGTTTAAACTTGAAGTGCTATGATTAACCTATGGAACTCACTGGCACATGATATTACTGAAACAAAAAGCTTGTAAGATTGCTTTAAAGGGTAATAAGAAGACTAGCAGCTGAAGTGATAGTAGCCATGATAAAAGGTCTCCCTAATCCCCTACAACACGTCATAAATAGATTATCAGCTTGATCAAGCCACACACACACACCCCATTGGTAAATCAGTGAACAATTACAATAAACTTTTTGAAACTCATGGAATTGGCTATTGTCCAAGTGCAGAGATGAGGCTTGATAGCCCAATGGTAGCAATTTCTACAGTGTTTTCTCTTCTTTTCCTCCCATCTTTCCAGTTGTGCTATACCTTCACTCTTTTTCTCCCTGTCAAGTTCAGTTTTCCCCCTCCAGCCACCCACAATAAATACATGCCATCCTGCATCTCTCAGAGTTGCTGACTATTCCTTCCATATATGTTCATCCAGCAGCGAGGATGCATGAGAAAAGACAGAACCAGGGTGACATATCAGCAACTCACGCTAACCCAAAAGCTCGCAGAGAGCCAGCAGACTGGGAGTGCTGTCACGTAGGCCCTACACAGAGCCCCCCCGCATTAGCACAGTGTCAGCTCCAGTAATTTTCCCCCTCTTCAGTGGGATTGTGGGAGAATCTACTCTGGAATTTGGAAGAGGGGTTGTGCAGAGCTGAAAGCAATAGTGTAGGTTGCCATGACTTCTCATAGCAGGGGTTCCAAACAAATACCACTATCAGCCCATGGAACTGCTGTTCAGATAAGCAAGTAGGCACAGCTAAATAGTAGCCAAAACCAGACCGAGAAGCTCTTCCAGCCCTGGCTGTTCAATTGAATCAGTGTGTGACCTGGAAGTAATATTAGAGCAGAAACCCTGTGGGCTGCATTTGTGCCGCGCTTCACTGGGGAAACAGTCTCAAACTATCCATCGCCAGCTAGTTCACTGCTTGGCTCCACTAAATAACCTTTTGCCCCAGCAAGAGCTTAGGCAGCAGGCTGGATCAGGGAGGGGAATGAGGCACAGACATTGCTCATCACCTTGACCTGACCATGCATCAGAATTTGATTGCACCGCTATCATGCTGGAAAAGCACGGTGAGGCCTGAGGATTCATGCAAGAGCCTGGGCTGCACAAAGTACTGGGGAGCTGCCGCTGTTCGCTACTGTTCACCATAAAAGGCCGTGTCAGTGCTTCCTGCGGTGGTGGAAGATGCGTGTTTTGTTTGTATCTTTATGGAGTGAGGGCAGCCAAGCTGAAGAGACACTTTATCAGCCAAGTGTCTATAAACCCGTTCTTTAAAAAGCCACAAAGTCACCTTTGCTGACATTTGCAAAGGGTTTTTTTTAATGTGAGTCACAGGACAGAGAGATGGACCCTGCCACGATTAGGTTCACAGAGGCAGGGCGTGAATTTATGTGCTAACAAATGGGCTTGCGCTGCTCTGTCTCTCTCTTACACACACACACACACTCGTCTAGACACATTTTTGAGACTCTGGGAGACAAGGCTGAACAGGACAGGACTTCTCTTTCCACTTATATTTTTGCTTCTAGGGCGACCAGACACACGCATAGCCCCGTGCACACAGAGACTGCTGCCAGTCACTGATAACCTCCAGCCTGATTCCGCACTTCAGGGCAAAGTGAACGTACACTGTGATGGTGCTGCTCTAGCCTGACAGCATTTTACAGCACTGTGCACTGTTTGCAGGGTAATGGGGCATGGGGCCCCTTTTGTCTAGCACCAACCCTGGTGCAGAGGCCGTGCCCAGGGGACATCACCCAGCCCAGGCCCAAGGAGTTGCTGGGTGTTCAACTGTCAATGGGATGTGGACTGAGGTGTTTGGACTAAAGCAATGACTGACAGTCAGGGCACTGTTCCTCACATCAGTGCCACAGGGCAGGGCAAAGCCGGGTCCTGGGCCCAGGAGCAGTGTTTGCTTGTTCTAGCCCCATAAACTAATTAGCCCTTTCAATCCTCACCTTCAAGGAGTCAGTGATCAACACCTCTGCATTAGTAACATAGGCATTACCACGTGCACCCCATACCACCAGTCACTGGGAAATCCATGAAGTGGGTGGACGGGGCTGTGTGGTAGGGGAGCAAGGCACAGAGCTCATCATGTTCGGTTGGTTTTAAAGCTAAAGCTGCCACCTGAGCCTGTTTGGTGTCAAAAATCCTAGATCATGAACTCAGTGGGGCTGGGACTGTTGGCTCTGTACTGGGCCAAGCACAACTAGGCTGTGCTCACCAAGTGAGGGGAGCTTAGTTAGCGTTGTTCCCTGTTAGCTTGGGAGGGTGGAGGCTTAGCACACCCATCAGAACGGCCGCTTACGCCGAGCACGTAGCAAGGAATAGTCAGCGGCAAGCACCCCTCCTCCATCACACAGCCCCGACATGAAAATAGCCATCGCTGGCTGCTGGCCCACTTGGACTGACGGACGCAGCTGCCACAGCTGCAGAATTTAGCTCCCCAGGAAGCGTAGTTTTGTATCCAAAAGCCACGGCTGTTGTCGCTGGCAGGGAATCTTATTGTGTTCGGCTTACAATCCTAGGCCCATATTTAATACCCTGCTCTTCCTGTAGCGTCTGGTGTACCCAGAGCCGGAATGAGCAAGCTTCTAGTGGTCTCACTGAGCCAAGGGCCAAGCGGCCTGTAACCTCGTCTAGGCAGTACGAGGGAAAGCATTTTTCAGTGATCCCTCCAGCTAGTTAACAATGACAGGCTTTGAAAGGTTGCATTCCCAGACATATGGATAGTGAGCATGACCCAGGATGTGTTGGGAATTTATAAAGGCAGCAAAGTAAGAAATATTCTCTGTTCCAGCAAGGACTTTGTCCCTATTCTCCTCTGAGTGGCAGAGGTTTTTTGGCCTCTGATCTGAATGGAATAGGGGCAGGACCACCCCAGCACAGAGTCACACTGACAGAACTAAGGATATCGTACCCGTACACAAATATAGGGGCCTTTTATTCCTCCATAGGGCCCTACAGCAGTGGGTGTCAACACAAGATACACAGAGGTCTTCCAGCAGGTACATCAGCTCACCTAGATACTTGCCTAGTTTTACAACAGGCTACATAAAAAGCACTACCAAAGTCATTACAAACTAAAATTTCATACAATGACTTGTTTATACTGCGCTATATGCTATATCTAGAAATGTAAGTACAATATTTATATTCCAATTGATTTATTTTGTAATTATATGGTTAAAAATGAGAAAGTAAGCAATTTTTCGATGATACTTTTCTGTTTTCATGTTGATTTTGTAAGAAAGTAGTTTTTAAGTGAGGTGTAACTTGGGGGGCACGCAAAACAAATCAGATGCCTGAAAGGGGCCCAGTAGTCTGGAAAGGTTGAGAGTCACTGACCTACACATGTGTCTCAAGATGTTTACTGGTCTCACAGAGGCAGTGCCCCATGATGGTCACTCAGAGAGGAAATTCTAGTTGTGTGCCACCTCTTGCCTTTTTCCACCTCCCCTTCTTCTTACCTAAGCACATCTAAAAAGTAAGGAGCAGACACAGAGACTGGTACAAGCATATTTATTTACTGTGAAACACACTATTCACCAGCCAGTGTGATGGAAATTCACATGCAGAGCAGCACCTGCCAGGGATCAGAGGGAGTCCTACACTTTCTCGTTAGAGTTTTGCTACGGAGACTTTAGCAATGAGTGACACTTGCCCGACTGGCAGCCTCCAGAGACTGAAGCACTGATTCCCCTTCCCCCCCTCCCCTCAGAACTGTCATAATACCATCGATGGCAATGCACGCTCCCTACTGTAACCTGCATATCTCCACCCTGCTCTTGAGCAACTACCATCTTCTTTTAGGGAGAAGCGGGACCCTCCTCTCAGCCCACTCACTCCTTTGGTGACTCTGGTGAGACTGCTAAATTCTTCCAAACTAGTGATTTTGACACCTTACAGAGACCTGATTTTCAGAGGGCAGGAGCACTTCCTGACAATCAAACCCCTTTATGGCATCTCAGGCTGGGCACCTAAACCCCTTCGTTCCTTTTGGAGATCTTGGCCAAGGCTGTCAATCAGTGCCAACTCTAGTAGCAATTCTAGCAGCAAGCAGGACAGTTCTCAGTTCAAGCCCAGTTCCTCCCTCCCACACACACAGTCATCCCTTCATTTTTAGATAACCTTCCCCTCCTTATTCATCAACCTTCTCCTACTCTTTGGATATACCATCCCCGTCTGCTATAAGATAGGGACTTTGGGTTGGAGCTCGGAGGAGAAGGTCTCAAATAATTCTTTAATGAACAAATACAATATTTTTCTAAGAAAACAGATGATTTATCCTATCGGTGAAGCCAGGAAAGGACAGTGGCTTATCGCAGATATCACTGAGCGTGCCTCTTTGTGGTGAGAGACTGAACACGGCTCTAATCAAAAGCGCCCCCTCACTTTTTTGGATGGTCACATAAAAGGCACCCAAACTGGGGCCTAGAAAGCTATTCTAAGATGCACTGCTGGGCCTCCATGGAGGTGTCGCCTCATGTGCATGCTAGCCCTGGAACCCAAACTCCTTGTACTTGCTGGCCATATCATTTCGGAACAGCTCCAGGGCCTTCTTCATCGCAGCTTGGGACTCGGCCCCAAAGTCCGTGGGATGCTTGTCAGCAATAACTTTGACGATGATTTCACAAATGAACTGTCAAGAAGGAGAGGGGAGGGGAAAAAGAACAAGTAAGCATGACTCTCAGTGGGGAACCTTTCAGCAAATGCAGAGTAAATGTATTGGTTGAAGATACTGGACATGATGTCTTAGGGGTTGTCTAGACAAACACTTCACTTGCGGCAAGCTGGGGTATAAATCTACCCCATGTTAGCTGGCTGCGCACTAGGTGCCCTGCTGCCGCACGCTAAAAGTCCCTTAGAGCTCTTTGATCTAAGCCGCTTTGAAATGGGAGTAGTTCAAAGCACACTAGGGGCTTTTGGTGCACAGCAACAGCATGCAGACAGGCACTCAGTTTAACTTCAGCACCAATGTGGGCATAAGAACTAATGGATATAAACTGGCCATCAGGAAGTTTAGACTTGGAATTGGACAAAGGTTTCTAACCATCAGAGGAGTGATGTTCTGGAACAGCCTTCCACATGGAGCAGTGGGGGCAAGAAACATAGCTGGCTTCAAGACTGAGCTTGATAAATTTATGGAGGCAGGGATGGTATGATGGGACAGCCCAATTTGGCAATTAATTGATCTTTGACTACTAGCCGTAAATATGTCCAATGGCCTGTGAAGGGATGTTAGATGGGGTGGGTTCTGAGTTACTACAGCAAATTTTTTCCAGGTGTCTGCTGATGACTCTTGTCCACATGCTCAGGGTTTAGCTGATCACCATATTTGGGGTTGGGAAGGAAATTTCCCTCAGGGCAGATTGGCAGAAATCCAGGGCGGGGGTTGGGGTGGGGTGGGCGGGCTTGAAATCTTTAAACCATTATTTGAGGACGTCAGTAACTCAGTCATAGGTTAGGGGGTCTATTACAGGAGTGAGTGGGTGAGGCTCTGTGGCCTGCATTGTGCAGCTCAGACTATCAGATCATCAGATCAGATGATCATAATGGTCCCTTCTGACCTTAAAGTCTATTCCTGGTTCTGCCACCAACCTGCTTTGTGATCTTGGGACTGTCACTTCCCTTCCCATCCTTTATCTGCTTGTGTCATTTACACTCTAAACTCTCACTCTGGATTTGTATGGTGCCTAGTTCAATAAGTCCCTGATTTTCACTGGGGCCTCTAGTGCTGCTGTAATACAAATAAGCTCCTTGGGTGATGTCACTCAGTGTTCTAACATGATCTGGTTTCCCATGAGTGCTGGCACCGCACCCTGGTTTATTATTGTTAAGGGTTGCGTGTGAGCAATGTAAACTTGGGGATTCGCACACCAGAAACTGACTCCTTGCACACTGACCTCCCAATATTACAGTGGTCTCCTACATCACACCAAGCTCACGCAAATCCAACTTGACATCAGGAAACAGAGGTGCCACACTCTCTTGTCCACTCCAGCCCACATTCTGTGCACACCCTGAACCCCATCTCACCTAAGAAACCCTCTCCAATTCCCATACCTCCAAGTACTTGACAGTGATTTTATGCTTGGTAGCATGGCTCTCAGCCAGTGGCTTCAGCTCCTGCTCATGGTGGCCCTTCTGCTTCAGGATCTTGCCCAGGGCCGTAAGGACCGTGGTGCCATGCTGCTTCAGTGCTTCAGAGCTCTTCATCTCCTCAATCGTCTTCATGTGCTTGAACTTGTCAAAGCGTTCCTGGGTCTCGGGGTGAAGCTGAAAGAGTCTGTGAACAAAAGCAGGGAACCCATGAGGTGCAAAGGTGGGATGGGGAAAAGCCCAGGAATTGCTAGACTAGATCAAATCCAAGGTCCATCTGGTCCAGTGTCCTACCTCAGGGTACTTGCTGCACAAATGAAAAATGAAATACTTTCCAGTGTGCGACAGTGACCATCCGGAACAGACCATGGAACATATAACAATTCAATGCCCAATTCACAAATATGAAGGAGGCCTCACAGCAATACGCTGTGCTACTCCAGATGCAATTATCTGGCTTAACCATCTAAACGTAACATAGTTGCTGCTCTACATTTATATCAGCCATACGAGGAAGAAGGGTATGTCTACACTGCAGTGTGACTGAAGCTCAAGTGGACATACTCAAGTTGGCTTTACTCTAGCTAGCTTGGGTGCAGGGGCAGTGAAGCTGAGGCAGATTGGACATCAGCATGGGTTGGCCATCCTAGTGATTAACCAGGGTTCTTGGCAGGCTTGTTTAGTCCATGCGACCGTGGCTTCGCTGCTCTGTTACCCAAGCTAGCTAGAGTTCAGATATCCCTATGCATGCTGCAATCACACCTCCTACTGCAGTGTAGACATACTCACAGAGAGTGGCCAGAACCATGTACTTCAAAGGAAGGTGTAAGAGCCGCACAAGTAAGCAGATGTGGGATCATCTGCCTCCCATGAAGGTCTCATCCTAGCCCTCAATTGTTTGCGATTAGTCTTACCCCTGAAGCATGACATTTTCAATCCTTTCCAAGGTTTGAGAGTAATACGTATGATGACTCTGGCTATTCTTGTTGTCCACATAAATACCTAATCTTGCTAAATTCTTAGCCTCAACAACATTCCGTGGCGGTGAGTTACACCATCTAATTGCACATTGTGTGGGAAAGTATTTCCTTCTCTCCAGTTTGAATTTGCCACCTTGGCCTTTCATTACATGTCCCCTTGTTCTTGTGTTACCAGGCAGAGAAAACAGAAGTTCCTTCCCTGGACCAGGCATCATTTTGTATCATTTAATCCTGTCCCCTCTTATTTGTCTCCTTTCTAAGATGCCCATTCCCAGCCTTTTCCATTGCTCTCCATGAGAGGCAGGGAGGCGGTGCACTTAACGTCTTCAAATGACGCCACAGAGCAGGTGCCTATCTCACTTGTTTTTCATAGCAGTTTAGCCCCTTGGCACCAGTAACCTGGGATTGTGCCAGGGTACTAAGCTAAGAGTGAGACCACAGGGCCAGCCGGGACGTGAAGGGAAGACTGACATTTGTCTGAGAAAGCCCTTCGTCCTTCACCTGCTATGAGGATCTGAGGACTCATACAATTTAATGCCATGGCTGCTGCTTCAAGCCCTCCTCCATGAGGCTCTGCAGCCATTAAACGCCGAGTTCCCAAGTGAGCCCATCCGCACTGCTCTTAAATTGACCAGGAGGGAACAAAGTTAAACATCCCCTATTGTACTGCACATAAATACATGTTCACAGGTGCTTTAGAAAGCCCTTGGACAGAGAGATGTAGGTGCAGTGCTGCAGAGTCGTGTGTGTGTGTCTGCGTGCACGCACATAGGGTGTTTTAATTCCTACCACTTCTCTCTCCAATCCACCATCTTAGCCTGGTTTCTGACACCCTGGTTCTGCTACCGTGCACTGTCGGGAACAACAGGGTAACAAGAACTGGAGGAGCACAAGGTCTGCAGCCAGCCCAGTGCCTAGCAGGTCTCCCACACCATTTAAAACTATATACAGGAGCTCTGTTTCCTGAAATGGAAACAGTGGGAAGGTGGTTAAAAAGCAGATCAGTCACCATCCCTCCTCTGCTGAATTTACAGGGGGATGGAGATATGGGGGGTTGCCACTGCAGCCAGCCCACCTGGAAAGAAACTTCACTTTTGCCCCACATTCTAAAGTGACACTGAAGAGAAACGCTGGCTCACATTATTATTTATTACTATTGCACCTAATAATTATGTATCATTTGTATCAGTGGCACTGAGATCACGGCTCCATTGTGCTAGGCACCATATAGACACATGGGCAAAGAGACGGTCCCTGATCTGAAGATCATTTGCTCCAAATAAAACAAGGCTAATGAAGAGGCAAAAAATGATTGATGTCCTTATTTTACACAGGGGGAAATGAGGCACAAAGAGGTTAAGTGACTTACCCAAAGAGTCTGTGGAACAGCTAGAAAATTTGCCTAGTGCCGTCACCATACGACTACCTCTCACGATATGTTGGCCCCTAGGCTTCATTAATATGTGGAATGATGCTATTGGCCGATATCTGGTATTTTGGTCCCTCTACCTTTAACTAGAGACCCCTTAGATGGCAGTAAGAAGGGAGTTCAGCCTTTATGGACCATTCAGTCTCATGCCAGATTCTCAGTCTTGAAATGTAATTATATATTAAGTTAGATTCGCTTGACAAACACCCCGAGGGTATGGATGTTATGAACAATCTTGTAGCAAAAAGATTCCTTATGTGGGAGGATATTCTTTAAAGGGCTTTCATTTAAAATGGCAATAATGTTAGGCAAGGATTTCCATGTCAGGTTTGCCTTTTAGCAGATACTAAATGCACCAAGATGGGTCTCTTCCTTCTTGTTTGTTTCCTCTCCGCGACCTGGTTTGTTTCAGAAAAAAATGACTGGCGCACAGGTATCTCCTCGGGGAGGACACACTCACCACCCAGTGCAATGCAAGGAGCCTGTCAGGGCCAGTTAGCCTTGTTAAAATCCCACCACTAAATTGGAAGAAAAGTGATGGTCATTTCTGTGCCTATGATGGATCTCCCTCCACACACTGTCTGGATATGGCTGGTACGTACTGATGTACCTCTGGTACATGGGATTTAGCACCTGCTAAGGGAGAAATTTTGTGGGAGCCCCTTCTTACAATAACAACAACATGTCACTGGCCCCACCATCAAAACAACTTAACCAAGGACATATTTATATTCAGTATTTCTTTAGCACGTGGAGATGGGTGACATCTGAAACTGGGCAAGCAAAACTGATACATAAAGAGGACCTCAATTTACAGTTAAAGATCATGGTGAATTTCACTTGAAACAGGATGCCCCGTGTAATCAAAACCCAACATGCCCATCCCACTGGAGGGGACTTCCAGGACATTGAAATTTTACTCACTGCTCCATCCTGAGAGTCTCAAAGACTCAGAGCTCCCACCGTAACCTCAGAATCACACTCTCGAGTGGAGGAGGGTGGAGTGGAAAAGTGCCCCCCCTCAGACCACAGACTCAAGCTGGGCTTTGGAAATAACTCGCGTCTGAGCTCCCACGTTTCTAGAGGATTTGGCTTGAGGCTATGACTGGACGGAAGGGTCTATCAAAGAGGAGACAGAAATAAATGATTAGGGCATTGGCTTCCTCGTGTGAAATTTGATGGGGGGGAAGTCACAGGTAATCACAGCAAATCTGATGAAATCACAGATTCCGTAAAAATTGGTCACGTGATTTTTTCTTTCATCTCTCCCCCCCCCCCTTTCTGTGTATCCTCCCATGCTGTTTCCCCTCCCTGCCTCCTAAGGGGCCTACTGCAGGGAGTTGGAAGGCCCCAGAGGGGCACCCACCTCACACCAGCATTTTGTTTGACTGTGTTCTGTCAGTGGGGACCTGGAATTCAGCTTCATTGGTGGGCTGGCTGACAAAACCCCAAGACCTTCTGAGTAAGCAAAAAAATAAAACCTTAATAAGTTAAAGCTTTTGACCCAGAAACCATAACAATGGGAAACCCACTGCCCTAGCAATTATCAATAAAGAAAGAAGTCAGCTCAAACAAACGCTGGAGACAGCTAAAGCCCCAGGGATTGGTCCTGGGTCTGATACTCACGATTAATGATACACAATCACCCTGCTCACCTTTTTCACCTGTAAAACCCTAGGGATGCTCAAAAGCAAATTATTCCTAAAGTCCAATGCACCAAACCCTTGAGCCAGGCTCTCTCTCAGGCTTCCAGCACCACTTTCCTGCCTACCTGATGATAACTTCCTGCCCATGGGCCGGGAGGTCTGGTTCCACCTTCGACCAGATGTGCAGGACGTGTGTCCATTCCTGATCACTGAGCCCCATAATTTGTTGATGCTTGAAAAAAAGGCAGAGGTGGGGTGAGGCTGTTTCCCAAGCGGTACAGCAATATGCCCTGCCTTGGAGTGTGGCTAGAGAGCTCGCTCTTGGAGTTTATATTCCCTCCTCGCAGACCGACACCTGTCAATTGTCAGCTGGAGTTTCGCTCTCTTTCAGGCTGGTCTAACCTAATCTTCCTGTCTCGGGGGGAGCTATTTTGGGTCAGGTGCTATTGTGGCTGCCCCTGATGGAATAATTTCTGCTTTTCCTATTGGGTTGGCACATGTCCCGTTGTGGGCAGAAAGGGCACTGCTGAAGTGCGGTGCCAGGAGCTTGTCATGGAGTTCTTGTCCCAAGGACTTGTGAGGTAGAGTTGAACTTTCAAGCTGTAGATTTCAGAACCACACACTCGGCAGTGCCGAGATGTACCACATCTGCCTGTAGTGACTCATTCTCTGTACCCCATTCATCCCCCCATGATGGGCAACATGAGAGATTCCAGCTCTCCATTAGAACTGGTTATTGATTACAAGCATACTTCTTTTTCAATGCTGATCTGGGATGAGATTTGACATTTCCTTTTTAATATTCGTAGTTTCTTCTCTGATAAAGCAGATGATTCTATTTTAGAAAATTGCACAGTATCATGGAGAAGTCTTCTCAAGATCTTTTCCTTACTCTGGGTCCAAATGCCATGTGTTCCCCTCTTTGTTTCCCAGAATCAGAAAAAAAACAGTGAAAATATTACATTATATCACTGAACTGTTGGAATGGTGCAATGTGGCACCCAGAGCACTTCAGGTAATCATTTATCACTTCACAACTGAAAACAATTTCTAACTCTCAGAGGCCAGGGTGAGATCTAAGGTCTGGGGCAGATTATCCCATATTTGCACATTACAAGGCTCTGAAGCATCTGGTGCTGGTCCCTGCCAGAGACAGGACTCTGAGCTAGATGGACGCAGGGTCAGATCTAGTCTGACCATTTTTAAATTCCTAATAATTAACTAAATGTCCGTCTCCCTCAATTCAAATAACTGAGTCTGTTTGGAGGAAGGGAGGGGGGAAGGGAAAGGAGGCAGGGAAGGACATCTCTGTGATTACAGTTTGGGAGACTTACCAACCTTGTTTATAGATCAAGTAGAGGGAGCTGGCCAGAGAAGGACAGACAACTGGCAGGCACATTGCAGTGGTGATTTAATCCCTCCCCAGTTCAAGGAATCTTTATTGACATGGTCAGACTATGGCCTGATAAAAAAAATTCAATCAAAAATTACTGTTTAATACACACCAGTTTCTGTGGTTAAGCAGAATTGTATAAACAAAGAGAAAGCTCCCAGGGGTCAGTCCTGAGGCCAGTTTTGTTCAATATCATCATTAATGATTTGGAGGATGGAGTGGATTACACCCTCAGCAAGTTTGCAGATAACACTAATCTGGGGAGAAGGAGTAGACACGCTGGAGGGCAGGGATAGGATACAGAGCGACCTAGACACATTGGAGGATTGGGCCAAAAGAAATCTGATGAAGTTCAACAAGGACAAATGCAGAGTCCTGCACTTAGGACGGAAGAATCCCATGCACAGCTACAGACTAGGGACTGACGAGCTAGGCAGCAGTTCTGCAGAAAAGGATCTGGGGGTTAGAGTGGACAAAAAGCTGGATATGAGTCAACAGTGTGCACTTGTTGCCAAGAAGGCTAATGGCATATTGGGCTGCATTAGTAGGAGCATTGCCAACTGATCGAGGGAAGTGATTATTCCCCTCTACTCAGCACTGGTGAGGCCACATTTGGAGTACTGTGTCCAGTTTTGGGGCCCCCCACTACAGAAAGGATGTGAACATATTGGAGAGAGTCCAGTGGAAGGCAATGAAAATGATTAGGGGGCTGGAGCATATGACTTAGGAGGAGAGATGGAGGGAACTAGGCTTGTTTAGTCTGCAGAAGAGAAGAGTGAGGGAGAATTTGACAGTGGCCTTCAACTACCTGAAAGAGGGTTCCAGGGAGGTTGGAGCTAGGCTGTTCTCAGTGGTGGCAGATGACAGAACAAGGAGCAACGGTCTCAAGTTGCAGTGGGGGAGGTCTAGGTTGGACATTAGGAAAAGCTTTTTCACTAGGAGGGTGGTGAAGCACTGGAATGGGTTACCTAGGGAGGTGGTGGAATCTCCATCCTCAGAGGTTTTAAGGTGCAGTTTGACAAAAGCCTTGCCTGGGATGATTTAGTTGGGGTTGGTCCTGCTTTGAGCATGGGGACTAGATGACCTCCTGAGGTCCCTTCCATCCCTAATCTTCTGTAATTCTAAAGGGCGCTCTTGTTAGAAATGAACATTAGCACCAGCCTGGGAATTGGGACATGTGGGTTCAGTTCCCTGCTCTGCCACAAACATCCTATGTGACCTTCGGCAAGTCTGTGCCTCAGTTTCCCATTGTAAAATGGAGATAAAAGGAGTGCCCTACTTCACAGGGGTGTTGTGAGTGTAACCCAGCCCTGAGATGTGGGTGCAGCCTTTTCTCCTCAGGGATCTGGCTCCTGGGTCCACTTACAAAGACACCTGATGGTTCCACCCAAGGAAACCCTTCCTAGTGCAAAGAACACAGAGGGCCTGTTCCTTGGGGAAATATTTAACACCCAAACTCAGAGAGAGGAGTGGTAGAATACACAAAAATAAAATAGCTATATCAGTTCCCAGAGCAATAATACCACAAACAATAAAAGACCAAATTAGTCACATATAAACTCTACCCTGCTCCCAACATTTTCAGCCAGTCCAAACCTCCCTGCTCCCTCCCAGCTGCAAGCATCTGCCGAGGCAAACAGTACGCTCAGGTTCAGTCTTTGATGAATGGTGCTGCACTGAAATCAGTGGCTGGCTTAAAACACAATATCAGAACAAACAAGGGTGTTCATATCAAAGACGTCCTTGTGGCCCCCTGGTTTGGATTTAAAAGGCACTTAGGCAGGTTTGTGGTAGCCTGATTGTGACTCGCAGCCTTCTTGGTTTTTGTTTTCTGCTGAGATGACATTGTCCATTGTCCCAGAAATTCCAAGGGGTCTTACAATCTTCCTTTGGGTAGAAGTGTGGAGGGTAGAATGGTCCTCCCTGGCTGTGATGCCACTTTCAGCTAACGGAATGTTGGGAATCATTAGGCAAGGGATAAATAATAAGACAGAAAATATCATATTGTCTCTTTATAAATCCATGGTACACCCACATCTTGAATACTGTGTGCTCAGCTGGTCGCCCCATCTCAAAAAAGGTATATTGGAATTGGAAAAGGTACAGAAAAGGGCAACTAAAACGATTAGAGGCATGGAAAAGCTTCCATATGAGGAGAGATTAATAAGACTGGGACTTTTCAGCTTGGAAAAACTAAGGGGGGGACATGATAGAGGTCTATAAAATCATGATTGATGTGAAGAAAGTAAAAAAGGAAGTGTTATTTACGCCTTCTCATTACACAAAAGCTAGGGATCACCAAATGAAATTAATAGGCAGCAGGTTTAAAAGGAACAAAAGTATTTCTTTACACAATGCACAGTCAACCTGTGGAACTCCTTGCCAGAGGATGTTGTGAAGGCCAAGACTCTAATGTGGTTCAAAAAAGAACTAGATAAGCTCATGGAGGATAGGTCCATCAGTGACTATTAGCCAGGATAGGCAGGGATTGCTGTTTGCCAGAGGCTGGGAATGGCCGGCAGGATGGATCATTTGATGATTACGTGTTCTATTCATTAACTCTAAAGCACCTCGCATTGGCCACTGTCGAAAGACAGGATACTGGGCTAGACGGACCATTGGCCTGACCCAGTATGGTCATTCTTATGTTCTCACTGCCACACTCCAAACACAATTGAAAAGCCAGAAGTAAAATCAAATCCTTTTCTCTCCATTTTGGCTTTTGATTGGGTCTGCTAGTATCTTCCAGCTTGTTTTACATCTGGCCTGGACTCGAGGCAGCCTGGGAAATCGGGTCCTGAGCCTCTATTGCCATTGCTGCTGTAGTCTAGGCACAAGTCTCCTACATGCTTGGTGTAATATGTTAGGAACAATCAACTCCAGAGGGGGTTACACGCTCCTTTGCCTGGGAAAACTTGATGTTCCCATCAAGAACTTCCATAGACATTTAAAATGATCCACAAACTAAATTGCATGAATGCACACAAATACACTGTCCTACTAAAACCTGAGGACAACATTAAGGGGTTTTCAATACTGAACAGTATATTCCTAAGACCCACTTATACAGCAGAGGGAGAGGTGCACTGCAGGAGACACCAGGGGAGTCACAGGGGAATCTTATAACCTCAGCCCGACTGCTTGGGTACAGCTGTATCCTTGGCAGCAGAAGGGCATGCACTTCCCACCCCAGGCTCCACAGCTAGCTCTGCAATTTCTCCCTCGACAGGATTTTTCTCTATAACCGTGGCCATATCTTCTCGGCTTTGTGGTGGAATGAAAGGCTTTGCCACGAGGTTTGATTTACCTGTAGCAATATGGTTTTGTTAACACTAGCGTTTTAGTTTCATTTCACATCTTATTCCTTCCAAACATCCTCAGACTGATGCGCTCAGAAACCATTTCCCCGTGTGGGCGACGATACTCACTATTGTCATTAGAAGCAACAGGTTTGTCCTTGGTTGTAGCTCTTTCAGCAACATCAAGAGATGGCACTGGTGACTGCGGTGCTCTTGCTATCTTCCTGCTCCAAGTGTCACGAGCCCTTTGGACAGGTGCTGGTAGTGCAGCGTTAGTACTGGAGTCTAGCTGTCCAGTGGGCAACAGATGGTTTCTGTGGAGAGTGATGCTAGGTTCTCTCCCCTCCTCAAGCCAAACTTTGTAGACAAAAAAGCCAGGCACCTTCTCTTCTGTGTTATAGGTATAGCCTTGCAACGGTCAGCAATCTTATGCTTTTCCTGGAGCCCAAGATTTTGTACCAGGATCTGGTCTCTGGTTTGAGGACTTGATCACTCACGCAAGCATTGTATTTGGCTTTGTTGGACTCGCTGCCCTTTTTTTCCCCCTGCATCTGTGGCTATTTTATAAGCCTTTTTAAAATGCTTTCTTAGCTGGGTGACATACTGGAGGTAGGTTTCAGGCTCAGCTCCATCAGCAGATATTCCAAAGGCTAATTTCACTGGCAGTCTGCCTCTCTCTGAAACACTGTAGCATGGGGAATATCCGGTGGATTTATTCCTTGTGTGATTGTAGGCAGGTACTAAGAAGCTGACATGCTGACTCCATTTGGATTTTTGATCAGAGTGCCTAACATGTTTAACAAGATCCTATTAAATCAGACCCTGGCTGATGGTCTTCTTGGGGATGGTAGGGAGTCGTTTTGGATTTCCTCCAGCCTGTCATTGCAACAGTTCTTTAATAAGCTGACTTTTGAAATCTTTTCCTGGATCTGAATGGATTCTATAGGGCAATCCAGAGTGCTTTTCCCACAGCACCTTTGCAGTAGTGGTAGCTTTCTAGTTCCCAGTGAGAAAAGCCTGCATGTATTGGGTGAAATGGTCCTTTACCATGAGTATATTTTCAATGTTCTTAGTATTATTTTCCAGACTTAAAAAGTCCATGCATATGATATCAAGGGGTCCACAACTGAGGATATTAACTAGAGAAGCAGATTTCTTTGGCAGTGTTTTTCTTTGTACACGTCTAAAGCAAGCCTTGCAATGCTTTTCCACCTCATGAGCCATACGTGGCCAGTAGAACCTGGACTTTATTAAGTTGAGTTTTTTGTTATTTGCAGGTGCTTGTTTTCTTCATGGAAGGAATGTAGGACAATCCTCCTAAGCTTAAAAGGAAGCATTAGTTGTTTCTTCAGGCCATTGAACTTTGGCTTATTCAAAAGAGTAGTCCATTTATTAGGGTAAGCTTACTCCATTTCCCTAAAAGTAAGGGTGTATCTTGGTGAGAAAACTTGACTGACAACTCTGGCATGAATAAAGTCTCTTAAACTGAAGTCAGCTTTCTGAGCTTTTCTCAGGGCAGACTTGCCTAACTAAAGTAAAGAAGTCACATCCAGATGGGAGAAACGAACATAACCCATAGACAGAGTTTCAGGAGGGGCTCCCAACTGGTTAACAGCCCTCTTCGGGGCGGCAGTCGTTTTTTTCTGCCGAGCTGAGGATATGGCATATAGCCTTTACACCAGGGTCAGGAACAGTCCTCCAGGAATCTGGTGTGTTCTGGTTTGGGTGAAGGTGTCAAGACAGAGCATCATCATTGGTGTCATTCAAACCAACCCAGCCCTGAAATCACAAATGGACAATGCTCAAATGTAGGCCGAAAGCAATAGTTGGATATCTGCAAGCAACAGCTATCTGTGGCCTAACATACTGAGATCTAACAAATGAGAGCAACAGTGATTGCTTAACATCCTGCTGTCTATTTTGCTGTCACTTAAACATCTTAGTGTCTTGGGATTTTAGGGCTGTAATTGTGTTTATAAATGCATGGGAAACATCCTGCTTTAACATTCTGTAACGTCTTGGAGCACTGTTCGTCAGAACTTATGTATGTTTGTTTGGGAACATTCTGAGGTCCTTTTGCTATAACATGTAAGTGTCTGATGCCTTTCAAAAACACATTTGTTGTATAAATCAAGGAACATCCGTTGGAAATAGGCCTCTGTTAACGGCAGTGGAATTCATTCTGATGGTTCATTTTACCCTTCTTTCTAAGATTGTTGTTCCTTTGATTATTAGAATGTAGTATTTGGCAGGTACGGTGATCCCAATTAGTGAATTTGAGAATGTTTTGTTAGAAGTAAAAAGTTAGTTTGTGTGACTGAGGAGTGAATGCAGTTTGAGTTTGTAAAAGATAAGGAGATTGAGAGACGGCAGCCCTAAATCTCCATGGCAGCCGGAGGGAGGGAAGATGCTTTGTTTAAAGTATTTTTTACAACCCAGATGGCCGAAGAACGGGGACCAAGATAACCCTGGAACACAGAGGAGTTAACAGCCAAGAACAGGAACAAGACGAAGTGTAAAACAGGAACAGAAGGATAACAGAAAGCTGTTATGTCTGCAACATCAAGAGTGATTAATAGTCACATCAAACAGAGGCAGCATGACATGGAAAAATCCATAGACTTACATGGGGACTGGCTCCTATAAGAATGGAGCAAAGAAACGGACACCTTGGATTCGTTCTGCGATCATCCAGGAGCATCAGATTCGCGACCGATAGAGCCCAGCTCCACTCTTACATTCAGGCCACTTGGCCAGTGGACTGGCTCAAACAACTCAGCCTATTATTATTAATATTAGCATTGTGATAGCCAGTGGGGTACCGAGGAGGGGGGCGTGGGGAGCGGGCAGGCCCCCAGACACCGGCCTGCCAGGTGGGTGCCAGGCCAGCCCTTCATGACATGCAGCAGGGGTGCAGGAGGCTCTGAGGGACAGCTGCATTGTGAAGGGCCGGCCCGGCACCCACCCCCCCAGGCCAGGGGGTGAGGCCACCCCTTCCAAACCAGCAGTGGGCTGTGGGACTGGACTAGGCGGGCGTCGTGGAGCGAATAAATGCAGTGGGGGGCCAGAGCTGGCCTCCTCCTGCACAGGAGGAGGTGACCCCCCCCCAAATATAACCCTCCCACTCCACAGGGCAGCTGGGGGGCAGCACCATCTTGTGGGAGCTGGGACCCCTCCTGCCCTGTGCAGGGGGGAAGGACGCGTGAGCCCGGGGGTGGGGCCCAAATTCAGGCTTGGGCCCTGGGCGCTGGAGACCCACAGTACGCCACTGTTGGCAGCAGCTAGGAACCCCAGTTAGAGACGGGGATGCCATTGTGCCATGCTCTGTGTGAACACAGAGCAAAGAGACACCCTGGCCCAATGGGTCTACAATTTAAGTAAAACCCTAAAAAACCCCAATAAAACCCTTATGTGACATCGACCTCTCTGTTCCTGAGGTCCCCATCTGTAAAATGGAGATAATACTTCACCATCTCACAAGGCTAAAATCCATTAGTGTTTGTGAGGGCCATAAGCATCTAGATAGACGGATAATGCTAATTAAGGAGACGACCTAAATCTTTCCAAAATAGCTTCCAGCCGTCAGGAAAAAAACATTCTGCCTGATTAGATCATCTTTGTAAGTCCCTTGAAACACAGCATATAAGTGCTAATAATTATAACACTACATAACAGAGTGAGCGAATGAATGTAAAAAATCCCCCTCCCCCCCCCGGAGATGCAGCTATACCAACCTAATCTCTGTGTAGACAGCACGAGGTCAACAAAAGAATTTGTCCATCGCTCTACCTACTGCCTCTCCGGGAGGCGGATTACCCGTGCCGATGGAAGAACCCCTTCCATTGGTGTAGGTAGCGTCTACACTGAAGCACTGCAGCGGCGCCGCTGTAGTGTTTTAAGTGTAGACAAGCCCTGAGACAGGATACACGGCTTGGCAGGCTATTGGCTAGCTGGGACCCAACACACGCTCTGAGGTTCAAAGCAGAATACTGCCAACACAATACTGCCAATCTCTGTGCCCCTTCCCTTCTCCCCTTTGAAGGCCTGAGTCCCTCTATTGCCCTCTTCTTAGGCCTCCAAGTCAATGTGAGTGCTATTCCCACTTGGACTCTCCTTCAGAGTCTACCCTGCATGTCAGCCATACACACAGGCAGGAGGCGGGAGATGCGACACAGAGAAAATGCCATCATCTATAAGACTGACGCCTACTGCCTGCTCACAGATATATTCCTGCAAGCGCCTGCAGCTGAGCCCAAACTTTCATCTATTGGGCATGACCTGCTGCCATCTAGTGGCTATGGGTAAGAAATGCAATAAACACAGATTCATTCAAAGCAAGATCACAGGATAATCCCAATGGCAGGAGGCACGGATTTTAAAGAATTTAGTCCCAGTAGGATTATCCTACTGTGATCTCGCTAAGCATGAATCTGCATTTATTGTATTTCTTACCCATAGCATGATCAATAGCTGAAGGAAAAGCCCCATGCTGGCAGGACCTTAATATAGATGTCTGTTTCTCCAATTCAGTATGTCACATATACAGTGGCTAAGTGCTCTGACAAGGACAAGTTTCAAGATCTTCATGAGAGCAAGAAGAGCTATCAGATAGCAGCTTCCATTTGAGAGTCCCACTTCTGCAGGTTTCCAGTGTGTTAGCTGGGCATTTTATAAAAGGGAGAGGCAGGAACTCAAAAATGGCAACGCCAAGAAACACGTCTTGGACACTGCAAGGTGGAGGCCTGCAGGAGGCCTGGGATCCTGCAGGTCCCACGGGACCTGCTGCCATAATAGCAGGAGTGGGTAAAATGTACTTTGTTTCAGGTGGGATTGGGTGGGCAGAAAAAACCAGGCTGCAGTAATTTGCAGGAAAACACTATGTCTGTTTGACATAAATAGGATTTCAGCAATGTAACACAAGTTTATCTTTTTTTTTTTTAAATAAAGGTTTTAATACTTAAATTGAAGCAAGGAATAGAAAGATTTGGTGTCTATTATAGCAGGTGTTAAAGTGTTTTTACATAGTTTAAGCAACTAAGATTGTTTTATTCTTTTAGTGGTAAAAATTGTGTCTGAATTCCATTTACATATATAATATATTATCCGACCATGGATTATGGATGTTTTGTAGTTTTCTCTCTCCCTTGCAGGATTTGCAGAATCTAAGGCTTTTGTGGGTGGGAGTGGGATAAAAATGCAAGAAAATGTGGGTGTGGGTGGGAGCGGGTATTGCAGGGTGGGATAGGAGTGGGATTAAAAAACTAATCCTGCACAGGCTCTACTGCAAGCTGCAGGACGCAGTGTTCGTGGGTCACCCACACTTAATGGGGATTGGCGTCCTTAAGGAAATTACAGAGCAACTAGAGAAACTCAAGGGCCGTACATTGTCAGTACTACACCATGTGAGTACTTGGCATCTGAAGGTTCTGCTGGCAATAAATTGGGGCTATGAATATATGATACTTTGCACCTTTACGGTGCCATCTATGTGAGGATGTCAAAGCACTTTACAAGTATTAATGACAAACTTCACTTACAAAGTTAGTTACTGCATTGTCATCTACATTGTACAGATAGAAACTGGGACACACAGAAAGGTTATGTGACTTGCTCAAAGCCATGCACAATGTCATTAGCAGAGCCAAGACGAGAACGCAGCTGTCCCTGTCCACTGCTCCAACTACAAGCCTCTTCTAAAAATTCAGTGAAGGCATCAGTTTAGCTCTAGAAACTGCGGTTGATCCTTAGTTGGTAACATGAGGCCTATCTGCAACAGGGGAGCCATGTTCTCCCTTAAGATTTACAGACCAGTGAGCCATATTATTGTATTTAGGGAGGGGGAGGTGGGGGCAGGGAAGAGGGAGACTAATTCCAAGTGGTCTGCGCCCAATCCAAATTGTTTTTGTGATGACACTACCTAGGTTGACTAGATAGCAAGTGTGAAAAACCGGGACAAGGAATGGGGGGTAATAGGCGTTTATATATAACATAGCCCTGAATATCATGAGGGTCCCTATAAAATCGGGACATCTGGTCACCCTAACACTACCATGAAGAGAGAGACTCGTCTGTGATCCATAAAGTGAATGGGAATAAAGGCATCTCTGGGTCTGAAGACATCAAACGCGTCACTCTCCTGAGGTCACCATAGTTCCTGGCATCTTACTCTCACCACTCAATTAACACCATAAATCCACAATGCTCAGCCTTTTGAGTCTTTTCTCTGCAGCCAGGCTTCCTGAATGTATGCTGTAAAGGCTATCTAATACAGTTGCTAGAAGAGCTGGCTGAAATTTTTCTTTTGAGGTTTTCTTCATATAAACAAATTGTTTTTAATTTTCATTAAAAAAAAATTAAAACCAGAAAAATTCATTTCATTTTGTTTTGCCTCCATTTGCAGATGCCAAAAAAGGGAATATTCTTCATGTTCAGCTTGTTGGCGAAACCCCAAAATGTTTGTACAAAACCAAAACAAATCATTTTCATTGAAATTTTTTCATTAAAATAAAATGTTTCTGAGACCTGCTTCAGGCCATCCTGGCTATTACACCGTTGTATCAGGGGTAATATTGCAGGGTCATGTTACAAGCCTGTCAACAGGAGAGTGCCAAGGTGCGTGAGGTAATATCTTTTATTGGACCCCTGTCTGTTGGTGAGAGAGATGAACTTTCAAGCTACACAGAGCTCTTCTTCAGGTCTGGGAAAGGTATGAAGGCCTGGTCTACACTACAGAGCTCGTGCAAGGCAGCTTATGTCAATCTAGCTATGGAGGTGTCTACACTTAAATTTCACTCCCGCTGACGTAACCACGCTGTTACACTGACTTAATAACTCCACCTCCATGAGCAGTATACAGTCAAGATTGATGTAGCTAGCTCAGGGGTCGGCAACCTTACCACAGCTGAAGAGCTAGCTCAATACAGTGTCAGCATAGACGATTACTTTTATCGATAGTTAGTGACCTCCAGGAGAAATCCCACAATACCCCACCCTGACCACTCTGGTCCCTGTTGTGAACTCCACTGCCCCGCAGCCCCCTTACCCTTTAATTCCCCCCAAATTTTTGAAATTCTATTTCCTGTTTCCCCGGCTTGGAGAGCACACCCAGCAAGTCTCAAGCACACCTAGCAATTGCCTAGCTGAGCATGCCAGCTCCACCCTGCAGACACAGTCCTGCCTGGAGTACACAGTAGGTGGTAAATCTCCTGGGTCTGTGGGAAGAAGAGGTAGCGCAGGTACAGCTGTGATCCAGCTGTAAAAATGTCAACATCTATGAGCAGATCGCTTGGGTCACGGAGGAGAAGAGGGACCAGCAGCAGTGCCGTGTGAAAGCCAAGGAGCTGCAGCAGACATGCCAGAAGGCAACAGAGGCTAACAGTTGCTCTGGTGCAGAGCTGCTGACTTGCCATTTTTACAAAGAGCTGCAGGCCGTCCTCAGACAAGACTCACCCGCCATCCCCAAGAGCCTCGTGGATACTTTGGAGGAGCCCAAGTCACGAGTCCCTGCTGTGAACAGCAAGGAGGAGTATGGGGGGACAGATGACCGAGGGATCCAGTTGCGCACAGGTGAGCCCGAGGCAAGGGAAGGAGCCTTTGGTAAGTATGCAGTTTGCTTTGAAACTACAGAGATGGAACCCCCAAAGTAGCAGGACACATCTGCTGATTCACTTATGCTAGATGAGGTAGTGAAACAACTAATAAGAGGCAGAATTGCTATCTGCTTCTCATCCCCCTGTAGAGTCAGGCAGAGGGGGCCCTGTGGAAGAGTCTGTTTATGTGCACTGGGATGTCCCAGAAAGCCTCCACAGATACCGTAGGATGCTTTCCCATGCCACACAGAGAGTACTTCAGTGGGCAGCATTGAAGCACGCAACCCATCAGCATATGGCCCTGGTCTGCAGCCAGATGCCTGCAGGAACTATTCGCTTTCAGGCTCCATTACCTTCAGGAGTGAGACATCAGCTAACATCACCCCCCACTTACGCAAAACAGTGCCAATACCCAGTTCAGTTGCCCTATAGAAATATACTTATGCCCGCGAGCTATCCCCTCTCACTTCCCCAATTCGCCCTACCCCCACTCCAGGACCATACTCACCATGGCTGGGACTGCCGCTGTGCTGTACAAATCCCAAGGAGAAGTGAGACCATAGTGCTGCTTACAATTTGTCTGGATCAAGGGGAGTGAGTTCAGTATCGAAGTTTTGACTTAGCTCGTGAATACAATGGGAACGGTAACTCTGAATATACTGGGAATGGTACGCTCAGCAGGGGTGGAGGGTCTCTCTCCATCCATACCAGTGGAGCGGTCCAGCCAGATTAGGAGAAGAAGGGAGAGGACTCGGGATGACGTGTTCCAAGAGATCCAGCAAGCCTCCACTGCTTCAGATAATGAGCACAGGGCTTGGAGGATCACCCTTGCAGACAGCATGGACAGGGATAGAGTGGAGAGGAGAAAGGCGCACCAAAAGGAGAAGGACGTGCAGCAGGATATGCTAGCACGTCTCAGGCAGCAAAGATGCTGCAGGCTCTAGTGGATCTGTAGGTTCAACAATCCCATGCTCACCTTCCTCCGCAGCCCATAGAAAGTGCATATCAGGACCATCTACCCTCCCCCCTCCACATTCCCTGTGGCACCAGGGGTCACTGCACTACCCCCCACCACTCCATCCCTGGGGCCATTAAAGACATTCACAGCAGCACTGCGACAGACAGGGCTGGTGTATGCGCACCTGAAATGGAAACGGCTGCTCTTTCTCCTTCATAGGTCTCTTTCCCTTCATTTATTAGGTTTTATTAAATTATCAGTGTTCTTCTATTTGCATTGTTATAGAATAAAAATCTGGTTTTGGAAACAGAATTCATCTTTATTAGATCACAGCATATGCTGGGTGGTGATGACATCATCCACAGCCAGCATTAATAGGTGCCTTGGCAGCATTCGATTACTACACACAGCGCTCACCAAAGGGCTCAGACAGGGCTGCAAAAGAGCAAGGCCAGACAGAGCGCACTACGGCAACGCACACGACGCTGACTCACTATTAAAATGGTCTTACAATGCCTCCCTGAGCCGAATAGCTCCGGACTGAGCTCTTCTTATAGCCCTGGAATCCAGCTGCTCAAAATCAGCAGACAGCTGCTCCACCGCCACCCGGTGGAAACTTTTCCCCCTTTGCTTCACAGATAGTAGGCAGGACACAGCAGGCACCTATAACGGGAATATTTTTTTCACACTGGTTCAATTTTGAGAGTAGAGAGTATCGGTGACCCTTCAGATGACCAAAGGTGCATTCACCTGTCGTTCTGCACTTGCTGAACCTGTAGCTTCAGCACTCCTTGGTGATGTTGAGAAGCCCAGTGTATCACTTCAGGAGCCCTGTGCGGAAGGGGTAGGCTGGGTCTCCCAGGATAACTACTGGCACTTCAACATCCCCAGTGGTGATCCACCAGTCTGGAAAGAAATACCCTGCTTGCAGCTTTCTGAACAGTCCTGTGTTCTTAAAGATGTGTGTGTCTTGCACCTTCTCTGACCAGCCCGCACTGATGCTGGTAAAGCAACCCTGGTGATCCACCAGAGCTTGCTTTACCATAGAAAAATAGCCCTTCCAGTTGATGTTCTCTGTGGCAAGGTGGTCTAGTGCCAAAATGTGGATATGCATGCCATCCATCACCCCACCACAATTTGGGAACCCCATTGCTACAAAACCATCCACTATGTTTTGCACATTGCCCAACATCACCGTCCTTCGTAGCAGGACGTGATTAATGGTCCTGTACACTTGCATCACCACAGCCTCCATGGTGGATTCTCAACTCCAAATTGAGTCCTGACTGAACGGTAGCAATCTGGCATTGCCAGTTGCCACAGAGCGATCGCCACTCGCTTCTCCACAGCCAGCGCAGGTCTCATTTTGGTGTCACTTCACTGGTGCGCTGGGGCGAGCTCTGCACACAGATCCAGGAATGTGGCCTTGCACATCCACAAAGTTCTGCAGGCGCTGCTCATCGTCCCAAACCTGCACAACAACGCCATCCCACCAGTCAGTGCTTGTTTCTTGGGCCCGGAACCAGCACTTCATCTCCTGCTGCTCCGTGAATGGCACCACAGCAATCTAGCCTCTGAGGATGCACCATGTTCCCCACAGCGCCTCTTGCCATGCTGCAAATACTACAGGAACAGGCACCCTGTTCTCGCAACGCTCATCACAGTGGTGTAGAGCTGTGCGGGCTCCAGACTTCTGTCAGAAATGGTGGACCGTAAGGAGGGACGCACAGGTTTATGGGATTTTGAAAAGAGCCTGTAATATTATGGGGTGCAGATACAATTATGGGATGGCGAACACTGCATGATGGGAAGTTGAATTCATGCTCCCAGTCACCCCTACGTAACGCATTTCAGCCCTATGAGGCATTGTGGAAACGTCCCAAAACACCCTGATTTGAATTGGGGCGGGGGTGAGTTGCAGTGGGATAGCGACCCACAGTGCACGGCACCAACGCAAGCACTCTTGGTGAGGACACGCACCGACTACACAAGAAGCATAGTGTGGACATGCACAAGCAATGTAATAACTGCTGCGGCTATACGTCAACATAATTTAGGTCGACATGCTTTTGTAGTGTAGACATTGCCTGAGGGTCACAGCTAAATACAAGATCAAACAGATAGGTTAGCATAAATAATCAGCACATATTCTAAGGGACTATTCAAGTGGCCTGTTAACAGTAGTCACAAAACAAAAAGGGGAGTTAGTGGGTTACAGATTGTTGTAATAAGACATAAATCTAGTGTCTTTATGAAGACTATGACTCTAGACTACTAAACTATCTGTTCCATCTTCTGCTTAGCTTTCCCGGACCTGCAGAAGAGCTCTATGTCACTCAAAAGCTCATCTCACCCACCTTGTCTCTCTAATGTCCTGGAACTGACAGGGCTAGAACAATAATGCATGCAACAGGAGAGTGCAGCCAGCGGACAACGCTGCCGCTTTGAAAAAAAAACACTTCCCTTCATACGTCGTAATACTGGGTTACGCCACCCTTGGTAAACACACACTAGCAGCCTGGGCAGGTATAGTTGGCTTCTATTTGACATGTTTTTGAATGCACTTCTGAGAAGCTCCCCTCTGCTTTCTTACCGGAATCTGTTCTTCAGTCTACACAGACAACTGCTATGCTTTCTCAGGCAGACTAGCAAGTGGCAGCCAGAGAGGTAAGGGTCATAGCATTTCGCCAGGGCTTTCAATCTTGCAGAACTTATATCAAGCAAGGGGATGTTGTTTTGCCTTTTAGCCTGTGGGCAAACCTGAAATTCCCTGTAAAATGTCAACTATTTCCTATTGAAATGTAAGGTGGATTGTTAGGGGTTGTCATCATGAGCAGATCCCTTTTGTGCTAACGCTTACATCTTCTCTTCCTCTTAAATGCTATTCTTACTACCCCAGCTCTGGACACCAACTGATTCCAGAAGCAAGGAGGTGGGGCTGGGTTGCTTGCAGAAAAGGGAGGGGGCTATAGCTGGAAGAGGGGGTGAAGGGGAGAGAGTTAAGCATCTGTGGGGCATGTTGGATCATTTACTTGTGTAGAGACCAGTGCAGTGCTATGTACTTTACTCATCAATATGTGTGTGGACTGTTCTAAGGGCCATTAAAGTCAAAGGGAGCTTTTCCATTGGCTTCAGTGGTCACAGGCTCCGGCTTTCAGAGACTGCTAGCTAAAAAATTACATAACTTGGTTGCCTTCTTTCGGAAAGTGCACAAGTCAGTGCTGAGGCACGGTGTGCCAGGCACAGAACTGCTGTGTAATAATGTAAGACTACCAGTATGTAATAATTTTATGTACACTGGATTGCTGAGATTACGGGTCATTGGGATGCCCTGTGTAACTTACACCAGGCAGTGGAATGTTTATTATAATGGTATAATGCTTGACTTCAATGAGGATAAGATAAAAACAGAGCCTATCCTGGCTCTAATAAAGATACAAGACTTATTTTGCAAGGTTAGGCAACTAGAGATCAAAAGGTCTATAAAAAGTCACTTGTTCTGGGGAGAAGGAAAGTGATCACAACAAAAGCAGTCTTTAAAGGACTCAGAGACTTCAGTCTGACCTCCTGTACAACGCAGGCCACAGAACCTCACCCACCCACTCCTGTAATAAATCTCTAACCTATGAGTGAGTTATTAAAGTCCTCAAATCATGGCTTAAAGACTTCAAGGTACAGAGAATCCACCAGCAAGTGACTCGTGACCCATGCTGCAAAGGAAGGCGAAAAACCCTCCGGACTCTCTCTGAAGCAGGGGGAGAAATGGTTTGTGAGCTAAAGCAACAGATTTTCCAGGCCAGACCCTAGAGGTTTCAGGGTATCTATAGGAAGTTTAGGCCTACCAACCAAGTCCCATGTGGAAGACCATTAGATAGCTGGTGAACTAGCCACGCTTATAGTCTGTTGGTTGCTTTAAGATTTGTTTCGTCTTAAAAGCTTTGGTTCTAAATAAATAATTCTCTGCAGTGGGAAAGCTGTTCTGTTACTGGATACCACCCTCATTGGTCACAGAGGAGTCAGAACTTTAGGCAGTGAAGATAAGTCAGCCTGCTGACGTAATCATGGTTGATCACAGGGAACGGCACCCAGGGCTTGGTCTGAGAGCGGGAGAATCACATGCTTTCACCCCAAAAAAGGCAATGACATGGGGCCCAGAGACCCGAGGGGGGGCGTGCACTGGAAGAAACGAGGTGGGAACAGAGGTGCACTTAGTCCAATGACTGTGACATGTGGCTTTACCCTCATGCAGGTTAAATTGTGCTTCGGAGCAGCCATAGTCACCCCCAGGAGCTTTGTATTATGTACTGAAGCAATGCAACAAGAACAGTTTCATTCCCTTGGAAAGCCCATTGTGTTTAGTTATCACATTCGTATTCTGACAACAACGCCTCCCAAGTGACACTAGGGAAATGGCAGGGCTCAGCTGAAGGTTACTTGTGGTGTGGAAGGGAAAATAGGTGGATAATGGATGTTATCCTGCCATGGTAGATGGGCCAACATCAGCTGAACAGCATGTGTTCAGGATTCACATTTCACAGTTAACACCAACCCTGCCCCAAGCATAAATACAGAGTCAAAACCTGAGCACGAGTCGCAGATTAACTGAAACTGCAGCCCGGGTTTCTTTTGCTTGCCAAGCAGAAGACCAGGGTTTTGCTTTCTCAGGGCCTGATCCTGATTGGTACTGAACATCCTCAACTTCCATGGAGTTCACTGGCAGGTGAGCGCACTCAGCCTCTGGCAGGAAGCACAAGGCACCTCCCAGGACAAGGCATCCAGAACCATTTCTCTTTGTGATTCCAGAACATCAGAGCTCTTATGGCGATTGTTATTGCACTGGCACCGAGAACAAAGCCACGTCACACTGTAAACGAACACCATTCCTGCATCACTTGGTTTCTAACAGCCTCCCCTGGGAGGAGTTCATACATTGCTCTAAAGGCATGGCAAGGCAGTTGATTACATTGCTCACTAATACTTTTTTATTTTAATTTTAGCTGCTCTTTGGAAATTACAGACCTAGTAACAGTACCCCAGGGCTCTGGGCTCAGATCGCACTTTTCATCTGAAGAGCTCAAAGCACAACAAAAAGAGGCACAAGAATTGCCCCTACTTTTGCAGATAGAGAAAATGAGGCACAGAGCAGTTAAGTGATGGGCCGAAGCCCATGCAAGATGCCCACAGTGGAATCGCAAACAGGAGCCTGCCATTGGCCATACAACTCCGAAGTCCTTTTCTGATGCTGCCTCTCCAGCATCCAGTAGATCCATCATCACCATTTCTTTCCCATGGCTGGGTTGCTCCCCCTCCCCCATCCTTCTAGGCACTCATTGGAGTTGCAGTGTGACAGATGCTAATTACACTGAGGCCCTCGGACAGCCTTTTTCTGCAAAGGGATGGACACGCTCAACAGGGAATTTTCATACCTGTAAATTGGGCTCTGCTCCTCTGACCAGCTGAGCTGCCCGACCTTTGCAGCACTAAGAGCCACACTCACCGCTTGCCAAGAGCCCCAGAGCTGCCCCTAATTTCCATATTCATTTACACAGAATTTTAATCAGCTCTAAAAATAATTTTTTTTTTTAAACAGAGCCCAGTAGATGTAGATGGCACTTGGCAAAACACAAGGGCCAAGAGTTTCAAAAGCAACTAGTGAATTTGAGAGCGCAACTTGCAATCCCTTAAAGGGGCCAGATTTTCACAGGTGGATGCGCAGTGCTTTCTGACAATCAGGTTGGGCCCCCAAAATCACTACTGAAACTCTGTGGTCAAAAAGACTAACCTTGAGCTGAGATTTTTAAACCCTCCATTCCATTATAGATTATTATTTGTATTGCAGTACAGTCTAGTGGCTCAGATAAGATTTACAATCTGCAAGGACAAGTTAGTCAAAGGGGAAACTGAGGCACAGTGACTTGCCCAAGGTCACCTAGGAGGTCAGTGGCAGAGATAGGACTAGAACCTCAGTCGCCTGACTCTCAATCCAGATCCTTATTCACTAGAATAGAATTTCTCAGACATAAACAGGGGAGTCACAAAAGGTTATCAAGGTGGATTGTGAAGCTCTGAAAATGTAATTAGAACCTAATGGTCCTCCAGTCCCCCACACCACCCTTACCCTTCAAGTTCAAATATTCAACCTCCAGAAACACACACACATAGATATACATGATATAGGATTTGCATTCTTACCATTGATACAGCTACTATAAAAGTAAGAGTAAAAAAACCCATAAGGGGATCAGGACAAATTTTGAATTTGAAAAAGAAGTTGCCATCCTGCAATAGTTGGAAAACACAGCACGAGAACATGCCTCCACCCCCACCAGCAGAATTAGACCTATTTAAACCTGGTATGTGCGTCAGGCGAGTCAGGCCCTGTCTGTGTAGTTAGCCTCATCGTGAGCGAGATTAAAATCTCTCTCTAGATGTTAGACTTCAATGAAATGCAGTTTGAACAGCTCAAAATCGATGGCACAGAAAACAACCTTGCCACACAATACGTAAACCAGAAGGGATACTTCTCAGTGGTATTGCAGGCCCCTGTGGATCACAGGGGATGCTTCATTGACATCCATGTGGGGTGGTCCAGAAAGGCGCATGTCATGCACCGCTTTAGGAACTCAGGTCTGTTCAAAATGATGCAGGTGGGCACTTTCTTCCCTGACCAAAAAATAAATATTGGCAATGTTGAAATGCCAGTAGTGATCCTGAGGGATCTTGCCTACCTCTTGCTTCCCTGGCTAATGAAGCCCTTCACCGGGCACCTGGATAGCGAGAAGGAGCGTTTCAATAACAGGCTTAGCAAGTGCAGAGTGGTGGTGGAACGTACATTTGGATGTTTAAAGACATGCAAGGTATCAACATGGCGCGATGGCACAATGGTGGGGTCTCCACCAAGAATCACATGCAGCTGCTCGTAAAAGCGGCATGTTTTGGGTGAGGAGCCAGAACAGCTCTTAGCTTCCCTAGTTTTCTGATAAGCCTGCCTCAGCAATTTGATCTTAACGCAGCACTGCTGCACGTCCCTGTTGTACTTCTTCTCCAACATGCTGCGAGATAGCGTCTCATAGATAACCACATTTATTTTGCTGGCTCAGAGCTGAGTCAAAACAGACTCTTTGCCCCACAGACTGATGAGATCCAAGACCCCAGGTCGACTCTAGACTTGAGTGCGTTTGGGCCGTGCAGTCACCATGATCAGTTGTACAAGCAAGCTCTCTCCATGCTGACCAACCAGGAAATGGGAATTCAAAATTTCCCAAGCCTTGTGGGGAGGAACTATCTCCTGTTTATGTGGCCACAGTGCAGCAGACTGCGACTGTGCAGAGCGGTCACAACAGAGCATTCTAAGATACCTCCTGGAGGCCAATGACGTCGATTTACATTGCGCTCTGCCTAAACGGATGCTCATTCCAGCCACTGAATTCGACTTCAGCACTCCGCCACTTGTGGAGGTGGTTTCATTAAGTCGAATTTTACTGCGATTTAGGTCGGCAGGACTGACACGCCAGTGTAAATGCGTACTTTATGTGGTCGAAATAAGCCACATTATGTCACCCTACACTGTCAGTGTAGACAAGTAGTCACTTTATTGGCACAGTTCAATGCCCCTGTTAAACAATACAGCACTACACAACATCTTAACTCTTTGGAGTTTGTAAACATGTCTTCCTAATGAAGGACCTTGCTGAACTGGGGTCTAGATTCCTTAGTTGTTCAATTTGAGTACTCAGTAGTTTTTCTGATCAGATTTTATATTGAGTATGTTTATAAAAGGTTAAAAGACAATGTAAGCATGTTACATGTATGGTGCTCTGAGCAGCATGTGTCATAGATGGTAATAAGCACATCAATCCAAAGTGTTAGAGGTGGTTGTAAGGAACCTGTTAGACTGACTACCCGTTTGTTAAAATGACAAATAATTTATTTACCTTTAATTTCTAACTATGTCTAATTAACTTAACTATTACTAGATGTACCTACTAGGAAGGGTGATGAGTTTTTCCTAAAGAAACTCCTATGTAGGGCATCCCACGCCAAATTTCATTTTCCCCGTGTTTTCACTTTTTGATCAGCCAGGGTTTTTTTTCCCTTTTGTTAAAAGTTGTCATATTGGTGGCCAGCTTTTGTAATTTACCACCCCTTGCAGCACCACCCGCCTGAACACCATCTGCTTTAGCATGGCATTCTTTGATTTCCTTATTCATCTCCACAATGGGGATCTTGACACCCTTAGCAGCTTTTTGACTGTAAAGCAACTCCAAGATAGATCTTCAGACGTCTTTGTTAGCCTCATCCAGGCCTTTTTATCCAAAGTCTGCAACAGAGGCTAAAATACATTCAATTATTACCCCATTGAACAAAATACAACTGTTTATTTGCTGTGTTTGCCGACCTTTGGCTAAATCCACGTGCCCACTTCATAGATGAGCCTCTCTTCAAGCCAGGAAGAGTAATTTTAAATTCACTGGGATATTTGACGTAGAGGTTATTAAGAGCAGTAACATCAATCCTCTGCATAACCAATTGATTGCAAGTTACCACTAAAAGCGTTACAGATTTCAAGCTGTTAGCAGCATCGACAGCTAGATTTTCCACAACATAAATGGAGCTGCCAAAAAAGGGAGAATTTGTTCCAGTTATGATGGCATTTTTGTGATATTCCATTAGCAAACTAAAATGGAACCTCCCCCCTTCCACTAAACTTATTCCACACAGGACACTTGTTTCTTCTGTTGATTCACTTTGAACCATGTTTCCCTCCTACTTTTCCTCTACCAGGGTGGAATCCCTTCTTCTCTGCATGAGAGGTGCTGAAGGACTGCAATGTAAAATAAGTCATAGGGATTGCACCTGGTATTTTCACCTGATAAGATGTCGTCGGGAACATTTAGTACTTATGAAGGTACCCTGCTCCTTTCACGGCGCTATTTCTCTTTGCCTCTGTTTTCATTATTCGGAGCTGGAAATGCATGCATCCTTTAAAAAGCATCCCTCCAAATCTGGAATTTCCCCACTCCCTAGCCACTTTCCCCATCCACCCAGGCTGGAGGAGATGAGGCTGGTGCTTGAACCTGAGTCACCCACTCAAAGTTTTGTAGGTTCCTGCTGTCCTGGAGAGTAACCTCAGACTGGTGTCTCTTGGATGGCAGTGCAGAGCTCTTACTGCTCTTGCTTGCTCAAGGCTAGGAATTGAGCCAGCATTGTCTCCCATGGCAATGCAGAGTGTCAACCACTAGGCCCAGCCTCCTCCCCCAGATGTGATGAATGCCCGCTCTCAGAGTAGATCTGAAGGAACTCCAGTCTGACGTTGTTTTTAATCTGGTTTAGAAACCGTTGGTGACTATGATGGCAGCTGGGGGATCTCAGAGCTTTTGCAAGAGAAGATCTATAATGAGGAGCTGCAGGGCTTGTTTGCTGAAGACTGGAGCTACAAGGAAATGTTGCAGGACCTGACTGACCTTGAGAGGTAACCAAGAGAAACGATGGTCAAAGGAGAATCTCTCACACGCGGAGGCTAGACGGCTGACTCCTGATAACATCGCACCCCCAGTTGAATCGTTCTCAGGTCCCTTCTTGCAGGACAGGCAATCCGCAGGCGTTGCCTCCATTTTATTTGTTATCAGTGAATAATTTCAGATTGATTAGCAACAGCGGAGGAGGCATAAAGCAGAACAGGTTCTCTGCCAGCAGACTCAGTTCAGGGAAAGGATAAGCTTCAGCACTAAACAGAACAAGCGAGAAGAAGAGAGGGCGGCCTGAGGGTGCCAGACAGAATGCCACAGCACCTTAGGGCACTCCTTCTCAACCTTTTTGGGCTCAGGGCCCATTTGTAAATGTTTATGGCCTGTCATGACCCGGTGACTAGTCTGGGGGTGGAGGTGCCTTTGGTCAGGTCCTGCCTCCCCAGCGGCGTTGGGTCCTGCCCGGCACTCACCACATAGTGGCGGCTCCTGCACTCCTGTGCTGCGGGGCTGGCTAGGCTTGGCACTCTGCTCTGGGTGTTGCAACCTCCAGGTTGCAGCGCTGCTCAGGTTTGGCCCCACCTCCCTGACTGGACCAAATCTGTGTGGGTGGAGCCGTGACCTGGCTTATGGGGTTGCAGCGTCTCTCACTCACATTTGGCCTAGCCAGACTCCCATCATCATGAAGGCTGGGCCAAACCTGAATGGCACTGGTACACCAGAGGTTGCAGTACCTGGAGCAGCCCCGTGGGACAGAAGCCACAGGAGCTGCCACATGACATTTTGAAAAATGTTGGCAACCCAACTTTGGGTCCGAATCCATGGGTGAGAAAGCCTGCCTTAAAGGGACTAAGGCTTCAGCAGGATCAACATTTGGGATGAGTAACCCAAGGGCTGTGGGGCTTGGGAAGGAAGAGATCCCTGTTGGGATATTACAGAGGCAAAGTCTCACCAACAAGGGACCTGGGAGCAGAACTTCTCCCTCCCAAAGGATGGACAAAGACAAAGGGTGGTGGGGAAACAGAAGCACAGAAGTAAAGTGACTTGCCCACGGTCCCCCAGCAAGTAGGTAGCAGAGCCAAAATTAGAACCAGGCCTCTCGCAAGTCCCGGTGCAGGATGTAAGCCATTAGAACACACTGCCTCTCCATATGTCAGAAAATGTTTAAGCTAACATGCAAAGATATGATGCAGATACACACAAGGGAACAGATCTGCTGACGAAGAAGGGACCATTTTTAGCAGCCTCTTTTCAGAACACAACTATATGGTTGGTTGCAGTGATCAAACTATACCTTTGGCTTCCAACAGGTATGAAGAAACTGTTCCCTGGGAAGAGAGTGCCAGTGAAGATATCGTGGTCTTTCTGAAGCAGTTTCCTGAGGAGAGAAAGGAGATAGAGAAGTGTATCCAGTGCCTTAAGGAAATGGCAGACAACATTGACGAGATCCATAGGAAGTGCACCGTTGCCAATATCGCAGCCAACTCCACGAGCTTCATTTCTGGCATCTTGACCATCCTTGGGCTGACCTTAGTACCCGTGACGGCTGGGGGGAGTTTGGCTCTCACCGCAACTGGCATTGGCTTAGGGGCAGCAGCGGCAGCAACCAGCATTTCTGTAAACATATACGAGAACGTCAGCAGTTCAAAGGAAAGGAGTAAAGCCAACGACCTGCTGGTGGAATGCCAGAACAACCTGGATACACTGATTACCCCCGATGATGTGGATTTCAGACTCAAATTCTCCCCAGAGAGTGAAGTCGAGGGCGACCAGCTGAAACACATCATATCCACCGCGATTAAAATTCCACCGGTAGTGTACAGAAGTGTTAAAGGGATAAGAACCAACGTGAGAGCATTCAAACTGCTGAAAGCCAATCCTGGTTTGAAGGCCTTAGCAAAACGGATTGCTACAGCTGGGCATGCAGCCCGTAAGACAGCAAAGGGGACCAAGCAAGTGCAAAAAGCCTTCGCTGGGACAACTCTTGCCATGTCCAAAGGTGCACGGGTGGTTGGTGCCACTGCAGCTGGGATTTTTGTCGTGTTGGATGCCTACAGCCTCGTGAAGGACTCCATCCATTTAGCTGAGGGAGCGAAGGCAGAGGCTGCAGCAGATATAAGAGAAAAAGCTAGCCATCTTGAAAAGGACCTTCAGCATCTCAGCAAGCTGTATGAGGACCTGAAAGACATGGTGTATGAATAGATGAACGTAAGTTCCCATTTCCAGCTCTGGACCAGAAGGAAAAACAAACCACAAGGGGAAGACAGATCGTGGTAGGAAATCAAAGCCCCAGAAGCTACACATGAGTCCAACTGACAAGGAGATGCCAGTTCCACTTTGACCAAAACCATCAGGCCCTCTGAACAATTCGAAGCAATTGATACTGTAACTTAGTCCCTCCTGCATTTGGAATTCAGTGAAAGGAGCAGGAGAAGTTGTGCCACAACATTTTATTCATTCAGAACCTGGGACACCCTGAATCATCCTGCTAGGGAGTTTATCCTACCTTGCCCATGCTTAAGAGAAAGCCACAACCTCCTGTGTGCACATGTGAGAGAGAGGGGGAAATTGCAAGAGCAGTAACCGCTTTTCAAATGAACTTGTAAAACATTAAACTTTTTTCTTCCTTTCTGTTTTGCGTGTATTGACTGCCCTACCCACAGCTGTGACTCTCACTAAAGCATTTTAATTCACCTCAGCATATAGACAGAAATATCTGAGACATTGGTGCCCCGTCACCATTATTTTTTGTATTGGAATAGCTCCTCAGTGCTAGGGGTTTTACAGACACATATTGAGAGACAGAGCCAGCCCTGGAAAGTTACAATCCCAGTAGATGAGGCAGGCAAAAGGGAAAATAGAGGCAGCGAGAGTGAAAGTGATCCTGTGACGCAGCACTTCAAAGAGAACCATGGGCCAGCTAGGCAACCGTCTCCCTCAACCTCTCTCCTTGCAGGGCCTGGTCCTGCTGCCAATCTGCCCAGTAACCGCAGGCAGCAGTGCACGAGAGAGAACCGAGCCTGCCCCACCAAGCCACTGCCAGATATGGAAACTGGGGCTGGGTGTTGAGAGAAGGCACGGCGGGGAAAGAAAAACAAGGAATCAGTATGTCGCACAGGGATTCGCCCCACAGTTCGGAAACTCACCCCCATCTGCAAGAGCACATGGAGAAGGAGAAATTCTTCCAGCTCCCTTCGTTTGAAATTAAAGCCATGCTGTGGGGTCCTAGAGTCCTAGGTTAGCCAGCACACTTTAAACAACCACACAGCCAAGAACTAGCCCCGGGGGGGGGGGAGGCAGTGGGGATAGTAGCAGAGCACTGTTTCAGGGAGTTGTGGGGTGTCAAACCTTCGCATTTCGGGGGGAGGGGGTGCACCCCCAATCTAGCAGAGGGGAGACTGATGAGCTCTTATGGGCTCAGCCAGCACTAACCAGCCACACCTGTAAGGCTTCCTCTGCCTGGAGGGAGGACACTTAAGAGGGAAAGCTTGCTGCAACAGAAAGACTTTGGTGCCTATGGCGCAAGATTGCTGTACCTTGGGGACTGTTGGCTACAGGGACGAATCAGTGGAGGAGAAGACACTTGCAGACTCTGCTGAGGCAAGCGCCCCAGAACCCCGACTCTTATAAAATCACTTATGGATAACTTTGTGCTTTTAATTGATTATGCTAAGTGTATGGTCAGGCAGGCCCTGTAATTAGAGCCGCCAGGTCCCACATTTGTTTTTGGCTTAATGTTCCCATTACTAACAACTTCAGAAGGCTGCTAAAACTCCTTAACTTCCTAGACTAACACCTGTCCAGTGATTTCCCAATTTCCCCTCATTAACACTACCTCAGCACTTTCACAACTCCCCATCTTGGCCCGAGGTCAGTATCTTCTCGGAAAGCCCCTTATTAACCTCCCCATATTAATCTCAAAATCAGTATATTTGTTCAAAGTGCCAATAACTAATTAAAACCAAGTTAAGGCTCCCTCCCATAGGGAGGTGCGAATGTTGTTAAGTCATAACGAGCCAATCATGCTATGTATGAATATTCATGTAATCAATAAGGGTATATAAGGCAGCTCCCCAGTATAATCGGGGCTCAGCCTTTGGAAATGATTCCGCTGGGCTGGTTGGCGCCAATCAATAAACTGCTGTTTCCTCACTTCGGTGTCCGTCTCATAGCGTGTTCCTGAGATCTTGCTACACTGCTGCCCTGTGATATAAAGCCGGGGTGTTCAAAAGGAGGGGCTGGAGGCAGACGCTAATCCAGAGGAAGGACACTAGACTCTGACTATATGAAAACATCAAAGGGGTGTCCAAAAGACAGAAAGACTAAGACTGACCACCTTTGTCTTTGTCTTTTATTTTGATTCTCCCCTTCCCAAGGGACGGAGATTACTTTTTGTTTGGAGAAGCCCTTGTGGGCTACGAATAGGGGAAGGATGTTCTAAGCAGCCCACATCTGGTCATGTTCCTTTACAGAAACTCATTTGCCCCAAGAAGTATATTAATTACCATTTCTGCCATTGCCCAGGAACTGATATAGATGCCTCCATACCCTTGAGAGCAGCGTACCAACAGCCCCATAATCCAGGGAGCTGAGAGGATGTACAGACAGTAACTTGGAGAAAAAGGAAGGTTGTATCAACCCCTGAAGGGCAAGCAAGAGAAAGCCATTCCACTAGAGAAGTCACCCTGTACAGCAGCTGTGACATGTCTTGACCAACAGAGCAGATTCTATACGATGGAGCTGGCAAAAGAGGGGTTTTATTGGTATTTTATGCAGTGAAGAGTTAAGACTAAGCAGGCGTCAGCTTATGAAAACCTAGCTGTGCACATGTAGTTCCCATTAGACACATGCAGTTTAATTCCTGACTCATTATGACTGAATTAAAAATGTGCCTGAAAAAAATTAATCCAACTAGCAAATAAATCGGTAGTCAAAGGAGCAGACACAGAAATTAAAGTGTTTTTCAAAACTACTGAGGCTATAAATGGAGGAGTACTGAGGGCATCATGTGCCATTTATTGCATTTTTAAATTGGCTCATTGCAGTTGCACAAACATACACGAAAAAGCCAGGCCTGCCATTCAGAAAGCACATCCAGTAAACCATGATTCATTCGTTGTACTGCAGCAGAGCCCAGAGGCCCCAGAACAGGTTCCGGCCCCCACAGCACTAGCTAGGATCAATATGGCAAAACACACACAAAGATGGTGCCCGTTCCTAGAACAGATTGCGCAGATCGTTGGGACGTTACATGCCAAATCCAAGCCTTTACTGCAAACCCTGGCTGGCGGGGGAGGGAGGGAGACGGGGGGGCGGGGAGGATGACACATGGCCTGACCTTCAACTGGTAGCAGGCTGGGAAGGGCTCCAGGCAGACTGTTGGTGCATTCAGAATGGCTAAGTTATTGTGACATCAAAATCATAGGTGAACGCCACGGTGCAAAGGGAGGGAGAATAACCTTTCCACTGCCACATGGCGGGAGCTCATGGCTGCACGTGCACATATACATTGAGTCAGCGAATTCTGCTAAAAGACTTCATTCCAAAACACAGCATGTCCCGCTTTCCCTAGTTAGCTTGCTTCCACACACAGGAACCAGTAACAGGACCCCCCCCACACACACACACACTGAAATTCCATATCCCATGCCCTCTTGGGAAGGTCAGAGCCAGGTCTGCAGTTTGCGGAGGCCTCCAGCTCTTTAATGAGCTGAATTAAAACCCTGGCTCCAACCTCCCAGCATTTTGTGCCTCAGGGCCATAACGGCCCTTGGCTCGTGTGTGTGTCTCTCTCTCATCCATTCCACAGACCGATCTCCCAAGTCCCCCTCCTCCAAATAATCACGTCCCCTGATGTCTCCCGTTAGCCTCATTAGGCTGCCCAAAACAGACTTTGGTCTGTCTCACATTAGACGGTTTCATGTCATTTGTCTAGTATTTCCCCATTTTTGTGTGTCCGACCCTAACCAACCATCAACATTGCTTCTTAAGCCAATCAAGTGGGATGCGTGGGGGGGGGTGGATGTTGCTGCTAAACATGGCAAAGACACTAATAACTAAACTGGCAAACAGTGCAGCTCTTCCTACATATTCAAACATTACATCCCTGCCAGTGCTTCCACCATAGTCCAAATTTCTAGACTCTGGCATGATTTGAAGCCATCTGGTGGCTACGCTCAAAAAATGCATTATGCAGATTCATTTCATGCTAAAAACCGACCAAGATACTCTTTGCAACAAAGATAATTCCATGCAGCTGTAACCCATGTGCCTTATAGGGAGATAGTAATTTAAGAAATCGGGGGAAGGGCGGGGTAGGAGTGAGTCATGGCTGAGTCATTGGTCCTAGGCAGATTTAGCACTCCATAGCCCGAAGTTTTTGGAATTGGACCTGGTAGTTTTGGGTATGTTCCAATGGCTCCCTGTTGCTGGGGTTATCAGACTTCCTGAGGACAAGCAGTTAGTGCAACTCTGCTTTACAAAAGGCCATGTGCTCTGTGTGGAGTGGGAGAAGCTGAGCCCTGAGGCAGAAAGCAGGCTGCTGTCCCTAACTGAAGCATTTAGTTAATGGGTTGGTTAATCAGGTTAGCTGACTGGCTCACAGCGATTTCAGCAGCGGAAGAGGAGGAGTCTGCAGGGCTTCCTACAGGCAAGAGGAGGGAAGATGTTGCTTTTGACTCAGCAGATTATAGGCATCGTGATGAGAGACTCTAAAGCCTTGTCTACACTAGAAAGTTATGTCCACACAAGTTTTGCTGGCATACAGCGACTGCTGTAATTAAACCGCTGTTGTGCGTCTTCACTGTCTCCTGTCAGTGGAGTGCATTACACTAGCAGTTCTTTTGTGGACACAGGGAGCCGTGCACTGTGAGTAGACAGCCCACTGTGCAAGTGCACCCAGGGTGCTTTGGGACGGTTTGCAATGCCTCAAGGGACAGGCACAGCATCACATGATGAAGGTTTCTGAATCCCATCCTTCTATGGGCATCCTGCTAGCGTGATAGCTGCTGTTAAACTGCCCGGTCAGCCAGACTGACATTGCTGAACATAAACAAGAAGCCCACAGAAGTGGGGAGGGGGGCGGACAGAGTGTATGACAGTGTGTGTGTGTGTGTATGTTAGAGAGAGACACACACACACACACAGCATGTGTTGGGGGATAGTGCGTCTGTCTCCAGGCATCACATTGCTGTCTCTAAGTTCAGACAGCAGCAGCTGGGAGCAACAAACCCTGAGGCAGAAGCTACTGTAGGAACAACTCACAGCTGGTGTCCCACATTCCCCCCCACCCCAGCTCAGCAGAGAGGGGGCCGGTATACCCACGGCCAGGAGGAGAGGGACGCAGCCCCTCCCTCCCTCCCTGGCTCTGCACAGCACATCGGGAGTTACACCCCTCCCCTGTAGTTTAGGGCAGGCAGGACAGGACTGCGTTTGCTACTGCTGTGGAGTTAACTCGCCACAGTGCGTTAACTTGAAAACTGCCTAGGGCTTTGCAAGGGGAGGAGCAGATGGCTGCAGGGCAACCTTGCTCAAACTGCTTACCAGAGCAGTCATGATGGGCATTGTGGGATAGTCCAGAGGCCATTTCCAGCGATATAACCAAAGGGCAGTGTCGACACTCACGCTTTTTCGCTTAAACTTTGCAGAAAAAAACCTCTACGCCTCTCATCAAGGTGGTTTTATTTTGTCGAAAAAATGGGAGAAGGGGGCGGGAGTAATTGCAGCATGTACACCAACAGTTTTGCTGAAAAAGAGCTGGCTTTTGTTGACAAAACAGCCTGGTGTAGACTAGGCCTAACTGAGACTCAAGTGGCCTCAACCTAAGCTTTGGGCAGAAGAAATGAGTTTCTTCTCACAGTATTTCTGGGGGGTCTGACCCGTTTAAATTGAATGTGTTTAATTTATTTGTTTATGTATGGGATTATAAAAATGCCATGTTATGTTGTAAAAATTATTATTTATGATGCTTCTTTATAACAAGATCTATAAAGTTAATACTTACTTAAGTTAATTCCATTTTTTTCTTTTTGGGACTTGAGTCTGACCCTGTGCAATCCTTGCTGACAATCCTTAAAGACTGAATTCTAGGTCTCCACCTGCTTTTCCATGGGAGTTGGGGAGGGGGTTAAGCCCTGGAGAAGGGCAATGAAGTGAACTATAGCCCACCAAAAGTTACAGAGTGATAAAGCCAGGGATATTAAAGATGGGTCACAGTGGCAGTGTAAGGGACTCATGTACTGGTACAAGCAGAAGGCTCACAAAAACGGAAATGACTGCAGTTTTTGGAAGGGTACCACTGTGCCAGGACCCTTGGCAGCTGCATCTTCCACCGATTCAACACGTCCATACTATACACAGCAGTGTCCCTCGGAGCAAGGCAGATCTTTTGCAGCTCTGTGAGCAGGGGCCAGGATTGGAAGATGGCAGTCCCTACAAGTGTGAACCGTACTTTGCAAGCCACAGGACACTGTACCCGCCCCTAGTGCAGGCCATCACTATGAGTGCTGTTGTCCACTGACTTCTAAGCGTCTGGTATCAAGCTGGGTGAACCACAGCCCCGGAGCTTCCAGCTCTAGCCCTTGGTGATCACCCATTCACACACTGTGGTAACATAGAGGATTTATTTACTAGGGCTGCAGAGGCAAGATGCAAACACCCTCAGCACAATTGCTTTAAAGTCACAGGCAAAAGAGCTGATAAACGGTCAGTTCAGCAGTTCCTCACTCAGCTCAGCACTGGGGGGGGGGAGACGGAGTCTTGACGCAACCTATCTACCCGGGGTACCCTTTGCTACTGGGAGTGCTGTCCCCTTTCCAGCAACTGGGTGTGATTTGGTTCAGCTCTCCAGTCCTAGCTCTCAAGCTGCCTGGACTTCTCTCCATAGCTAGCTCCTCCCACAGAGCCTGCAGCTCTTGTCTGAGCCAGGTCTCCCATGACCTCCTCCTTCCCTCTCCTGGGCTGGACTCTAGAAGGATTCTGGAGCGTCTGCTGGTTGACTGTTGAACTGGCTGGTAACAGGTGCATGGGAGTTTCATGCTCAACCCTATATGAGCCTTTCCTCTACAGACAGGCTTTCTGCATACGATGAAAGGCAATTTAATGCAGAGTTGTTAACCAGAGCCGCAAGACCTTAATTTAACCTTGCTAAACACACTAAAACCTCGTCGGATGTGCTTTTGGTTTCTATCTGTCATGTTTCCTGGTTTCGCTTTCTTCTAAAAAACCTGCTCTTTGTCCTCTCCCAGCACAACTGGTGCATCAGCCTCCAGGGAAAGCCAGACCAGTCATTTCACAGCCAAACAAGAGACAGACACTCCAAGAGGTACGTGCAATAGGATTTCATTTGAACTATCAATTGAGATCTCCTACTCTTATCAAGCAAGATGATACTGTTTTGCCTCCTGCTGGCAAATATTACGCACTGTAGATGGAATTCTTAGTAAAACGTGAACAATTTACTACAGCAAACATAAGAGGGACTGTCTCTGATGGTCCCAGCAACCAGAGTCACTTTGCCTTCATTCTCTCAAATTGTCATCCTAGCGCTCGTCAGTGCTATTGTTAATGTAAGGGGTCTGTTAGCCCCTTACTGAAATTTACGGGGTCCTTTTGGTTGGCATCTCTTGAGGAAGCAGGACCCTGAAGCGGACACAGACCCCAGGGCCAGGGGGGGAGAGGCCAGCTCAGGTCAGCCTGATTGACAGGGAGGACAGGCCAATGAGGGAGCCAGGGGGTGGGGAGAAGCTGGAGCAGCCTGCCTGGAGGTTCCTGGGCAGAGGCAGGCAGAGTTAAGGACAGAGCAGCCAGCAGCTGGGAGGCCAGCAGAGGAGCACGGAGAGCTGAGCTGAGCTGACCCACAGCAACAGAGCCAGAGGGGTATCCCAGAGAGCCGAGCCAAGCAGAGCACAGCTCACAGAGCAGAAGCTGGGGCTGGAGCCATCTGGAGCTGGGTGTGGAGGCCAGAGAAGGAGCCCAGGGAGCTGAGCTGGCCCACAGCAGCAGAGCCAGAGGGTATCCCAGAGAGCCGAGCTACGCAGAGCTGAGCACAGCTGCACTGAGCCGAGCAGCAGCTGGGGCTGGAGCCCTCTGTAGTGACCAGCTGGGGAGAGCGAGGGGGACCCTGGGAGCGTGTGGCTGCTGCCAGAGCAAGTGGCTGACTCTCTGCATCCCTGCAGCGTAGCCAGGGCCTGGACAGTGGGTCTGCGACGTGTGACAAGACTGTGAACCCCTGACACCCCAGAGAGGCTGTTTGTGGTGCCCTGTGCCAGGGGCAGTGTTGGGTGTTTTCCTTTAACCTGTCTCCTCTTTTCTTATTTTTTATTGGATTTTTGATTGCCGTTTGTGTAATAAATTGTATTGCTTGGCACTGTATGCGAGGGTTAGTGGGTCAGGGAAGCGCCCAGTGCAGAGTTAGTACCCCGGAGTGGGGACACCCTAGCCCTGGCCATAAGGGACCATGGCAAGAATGGGCATTGAGCCCCAGGAATCCTGGTCCCAGCCTTGTCAGGGTTACAGGGACCCTACCACACAGGAGAGTGGGAGGGGAGCCCTCGAGGTCAGGTGGGCCTCTGGGGAAAGAAAGTGGAGCAAGGACTCAGATCCTTTGCTAGCCAATTCCACCAGGGTAGTGTGTAAGCAAGGAAAGTTTCCCACCATAGCGGGCCCATTCCCCTGCTTACCTTAACTTTCCTTTCTTTACTATCATGTGCTCGTGAACTGAACTCAACCTACATCGTTACCACAGCCACGATACATGTACAAGGCTCCGAACATGAGCTGTTAAATTAATTTCTGAGTCCAAGACAGCAGGCTGCCCAGAGCACTTTAAATGACCCTAGTTTTTAAATCAAGGGAGCCAAGGAATTACAGATGGAAAAGACCGACTAAGCTAATTGAGCCCACACCTCTCTCCGGCCCTGCGAGCACGAGATTGTTTCTCATGATATATTTTCTAGTGCTTCATCTAGCATCTATAGATAAGAGTCCAAGCCAAAATGTGATCGGTTTTATTTCTACCGCAAAGAAAATTCAGCAAAACACTGAAGATTTACTAGTGTTCTGCCTTCTACACACTGAGAACAAAACTCATGCTGCAGTTAAGTTGCATTTCAATCTGACATTTGCCAGATTAAGGCAAAAATAAACTAACTGAGAGGCAAGGCAATATCTTTTATGGGATCCACTTCTGTTGGTGAAAGATACAAGCTTTTGAGCCACAGCGAACTCTTCTTCAGGTCTTGGAAAAGTACTCAGGGTAGGGCTACACTTAAAATGCTTCGGTGGTGCAGCTGCACCATTGCACCTGTGCCACCATAGTGCTTCAGCGTAAACACTATCTATGCTGATGGGAGGCGTTCTCCCATCAGCGTAGGTAGTTCATCTTTCCGAGAGGTGGTAGACAGGTTGACAGAAGAATTCTTTCATCCACCTCGCGCTGTCTGCACCGGGGGTTAGGTCAACGTCGTCAGGTCAGCTAGCATCTCTCAGGGGTGAGAATGTTGCGTATGGAATCCCTAAGGCTACCAATAAAGAGACAGCTCATGCCGGTGTTGACTGCATAGGTAGTTTTGTAATATGGGTTCCTGTTCCCACTAGGGACTTGACCCTGCGTCATTCCACAGAACCATATCGGTCTCCTCGAGTCACGTTTAACAAGAGACCCCTGCAGGGTTTGACAGAGAAGATGCAGAAATCGCACCAGGTGTTTTCATCCAAGATGTCTTCAGGAGCAGCCAGCATTTCTGAAGGTACCTGTATATCTGCTGTAGCTCAGGCCGTTTTTCAATCTCTCTCTATTTGTCAGTGTTCAGAACTGGTGCATCACATTTAAAACACCCTTTCAGGACCAGGATTTCCTGCTTTCCTCCCTTATTATCCCATTGGCCGTGAGAGACTGGGACCCTAACTAGAGTAACCCATGTGACCCGTACAGTGCCCCTAACTACTCTTGGCATGTGGTGAGAGAGATTGGTACCCAAATCTGGGTCTTCTGCATAATTATCAAGAACATTTCCAGGCCTTGTGGGTCCAGGGAATGATGGACCAGGACTGGGACCTGAGTTTCCTGCTCCTCTCTTAATTTGACTCTCTTTTGAAACACAAGGGAACACTTGGTTTAATTAATATCATTGACAACCTTGAAATATCAAAGCTTCTGAAGAGAATACTGATGGACAAGTTTGTCACTGACTTCACTGCTGAAGATTTGATGACATTCAACCTGGCCTTGATGTATCTCGAGAGGTAATGCACAGAAATTTGCATCAGTTAAGAATTCTCACTAACCAACATTAACCAGTTGATCTGCTTTAATTTTCTTCCACAAGGCTCCATGTTATGTGAAAAATGCAGGCTGTGGACTTCTAGTTCTGTACATGGGCTGTGAAAAGTTTCAGATAGATAATTTTTTAGTGAAAGTGTATTAGATCTGTCTTGAGCAGGGTTACATGACAACATTAAAACCAACTGAATTAGTCCATGGCTGGGGTTCTCTCTGTTGCTAACATCTGTGAAGCTGAACTGGCATTGGACACTGGGCATTTTTTAGACAATTTACCTAGCATAAACAGGGCCTCTGAGAATGAGTACCTAGGATTAGTATTTTTAAGGTTATCCTATGCATTCGAAGTCCATAAGTATTACTCAGAGTCAGATTCCTTACTATTGGGAGTGACATGGTCTCCCAGTGCAGTTATGACAGGGAGACGTCCCACTCTCAAGTTTCAGGGTATAAGACAACCTCAAACTATTGGGGTTTAGGAGGAAAATTTCCCTGGGAGCAGATTATATCATAGCTACCTATTGACTGGGGTTTTTGCTTCTCTCTCTGAATCATCCAGTGCTGGCCACTGTCAGAGACAGAATACTGAACTAGATTAAGATTCTGGCCTTTTCCCCTGCACTGTTTAAAACAAACAGATCATAGAGGGGGAAATGCAGTGCAATGGCAGGAAATCTTAAGAAACTCAAGTGCAGACTAGCCCTAAGAGAGATTTAACCAGTAAAGCAGAGCAACGTCCTCCTTTGATTCGTGATTTGGAAAATCTGAAAAGCTGTTGACACAAAGGATGCCCCAGCCACTTCCCCAAACTACTTAGTGCTCTCTACACTGCTTATAAACAGGATATGAGTGAGTCAGCCATTCAGCATTGCTTTCAGATACTGTACTGAGCTGCGTCATGTCACATGATCATTCCCGTGTCACCTTGTCCCTCCCATTCCACCTCTCTGTTTGTTGCGTCCGGCCATTCTCCTCATATGCTGAGATTGTAAACTCTTTGGGACAGGGGCTGCCTTTCTTTTTGTGTATGTATACTACGTCTAGCGCACTGGGAAACCCAAGCCGTCTGAGCCCTCTGGATGCTACCACAATAGTAATAATAGCAGCTCTCTTGTCATTTGGAAAGCAGGGGTGGGGGAGGCTGGGACACGAGCAAGACAAGCAGCTCTGCCAGACACACAGCAGCAGAGTCACTGGAATGATCATGTTCAATGGCAAGCAGAGCACACCTACTGTCTAATCATTATTGGCTGTTCTGTAGGCACTGCGGCTGAGGTCAGCTTTAGAGGGGACTTACCAGCAAGAGAAGTTTCATAAAATCCCACCCTCCCTCAATAGCTACGTCTCTGCAGTTTATCATTGACTGTCATTCCAACACCTTTCCACTCAGACACAAAGTGATGGATGTGGCCTAAAAACCTAAATAGAACAGAGTTTCAGTGGGGCACATGCTGTCCATGGGTAGCCAGTATTCCACGCTTCTGCATTTGGGTATTTGATTATTCCATCCAAGACTTTACCTTTTAGCAGCTCTCATGTGTTAACTGACTCCGTGGCACCAAATATAAAAATAACACTCTGTCATTCTACAGGAATAAAGAAAGTATCACAGTCTTTCTGAAGCAGTTTCCTGAGCAAATAAGCGAGGTGGAAAGCTGTATCAGGTGCCTTGAGAAGATGGCAGACGACACAGATAAAATCCATAAGCCATTCACTGGAGTAACTGTTGCAGCAAACACCATTAGTTTTGTTTCAGGCATTTTTAATCTAGTAAAACATGGTGGCTGTTTGAATCTCAGTCTTGGTTTGGAGATATGAGGAGATGCTGCAAATATTTTCAGAGTTATATACAAAAGTCATAACTTCAGGGTGAAGGATAAAGTTACAGACCTGTTACAGCAAGATGAAAACAGCATGAATTATCTGAAAATTTCTGATGAAGAGGATTGTGAATTAGAATTTTTCAGAAGACTGCAGCCATGTGCAACTTTAATTTAATGAATGATTTAATTTCCACTGCTGGTTTGGTTTTTGGATTATACAGACACATGAAAAAGTTAAATGAATCAACTCAACAAAAAGCTTACCCTAGTTCAGGGTCTTTGGAAAGGAACCCCTCCACAAAAGGAATTGGCAACCCTGACACAACTAAACCGTCTATGGAAATGGGAAGGGACTTAGCTGAAACACCACCTGCTGGGTCCAAAGGAAACTGGGCGATTGCTGCTGGTCAATTGCTGCTAGCAACACTACCCATCATAAACAAAGCCTATGTGATGAAGGAAGAATTCACACATTTAACTAAGGGAGGTAAAGGAGAGGTTGGAGCTGAAATAAGAAAAATAGCCAAGATGCTGAAAATGAAACTTGAGGTGATCAGTTTGCTGTATACTGAGTATATGGAGTTGAAAGACATGGCAAATGAGAAAACTTGAAATGTAATTATGTTGTTCATGGCATACACAGAGAAGTTGGATAAAAACAAATATTCTTGCTAGAAGGTTGCAACATAACACTATTTTACTTAGGTCTGGTTTACCCTGAAAAGTTACATTGCCATAGCTAGGTCTCTCAGGGGTGTGAAAAATCCACATCCCTGAGAAATGTAGTTAAGCCAGTCTAACCCCCCAGTGGAGAATAATTCCATCAACCTAGCCACTGCTTCTTGAGGAGGTGGATTAACTGCAGCAATGGGAGAACCCCTCTTATCACAGTAGTGAGTGCATACCCCGAAGCTGTGCAGCTGTAGTGGTTTACATGTAGGCATAGCTTTAGAATCATGGCATTTAAGGTGGAAGGGACCATTAGGTTATCCAATATGATCTCCTGTATAGCGTGGACCACCAACATTACCCTGCACCCACACCCTAAACCCAACAACTGAAATGAGACCAAAGTATTACAGCCCACAGGACACTAGATTGCTATGTGCCAGGGGAGGAGAATACGAGGGATCGAGGTGCACCAGTGCTCGAGGCCCCTGCAATGGTAGGGAAATGACTAAATGAGAAACACCCATACAGTCCTGGAACTAACCCACATTCACACAATAACAAACAAAAACCACAAAAGAGAGAGAGAGGCAAAGGAGGCATGGCTTGAACAGAATGGACGAGAAGAGGAAGTGTAGTGTAGATACCAGTCTAATAGGCAATATTAGCAGTAGAATGACTGTGCCAAATCAGGTAAGGAATGTGAACGAAGCTAAACAGCAAAAATTAAGGTATTTGTATACTAATGCGAGGAGCCTGGGTAACAAAATGGAGGAACTAGAGCTACTGGTAGAGGAAGTGAAATCAGATATTATAGGGATAACAGAAACATGATGGAATAGTAGTCATAACTTGTGTACAAGTTCTGAAGGGTATGTGCTGTTTAGGAAAGACAGATATGAAGGCAAAGTGGTGGAGTAGCGTTGTATATCAATTATGAGGTAGCCTATAAAGAAATTAGAAGTGATGGAATTGATAAGACAGAGTCTGTCTGGGTAAAAATCACATTGGGGAACAAAACTACTAGAGTTTCCCCCGTGATGGTGCTTGGGGTGTGCCACAGACCGCCAGGATCTGATTTGGACATGGACAGAGACCTCTTTAAGGCTTTTAAAGTAGTAAAGACTACTGGGAACTGTATGATTATGGGAGACTAACTTCCCAGATATAGACTGGAGGACAAGTGCTAGTAGTAATAATAGAGTCCAGATTTTCCTGGATGTGATAGCTGACGGATTCCTTCACCAAATAGTTACTGAACCAACAAGAGGGGATGCCATTTTAGATTTGATATTGGTGAGTAGTGAGGACCTCATAGAAGAACTGGTTGTAGGGGACAACCTTGGTTTGAGCAACCATGAGCTAATTCAGTTCAAACTAAATGGAAGGATAAATAAAAATAAATCTGTGACTAGGGTCTTTGACTTCAAAAGGGCTAACTTAAAAAAATTAAAGGAGTTAGTTGGAGAAGTAGACTGCACTGAATAACTCAATAGCCTTCCAAGAGGAGCAGTGGGGGCAAAAACCTAGCTGGCTTCAAAACTGAGCTACACTTATGGAGAGGATGGTATGATGGGACAGCCTAGTTTGGCAGTTGACTGATCTTTGACTACTGGTGGTAAATATGCCAATGGACTGTGATGGGATGTTTGATGAGGTGGGTTCTGAGTTACTACAGAGAAGTCTTTCTTGGGTGTCTGACTGGTGACTCTTGCCCACATGCTCAGGATTTAACTGATCACCATATTTGGTGTCGGGAAGGAATTTTTCCCCAGGGCAGATTGGCAGAGACCTTGGGGTTTTTTCTCTTTTAATATATTGGGTTATGTACTATTTAAAATAATTATAATATAGGTATGCAAGAGAATGCCTGAGCTTTTGCTATATCATTTTCTCTTTTTCTTTCTACCATTCATTCTTAGAGGAAAAGGTCGATTTGGGAATTTGAGTGGAAAGCATGTTCATTTTATGTTACTGACAATGTGATTTTCATTATCTATATTCTTGTTCTGATAAATAGGTTGTATCTCGCCATAAGGCCCTTTGTGCTTCCTTTTGATTTTATCTGCACCCAAATATGTTGTTATAAACTCAAACGCTAACCAGCAGAAAAACTTGTTTTTCTACATTTTTGTTATTGTGATTATTCATCCGTTGCCATGAGCTCTGATTAACATCTTATACATTTTCAGTACACTTGAATAATTAAACAGTTCTTTGAAAAAGTTATTTTTCTCCAATGGACATGCACCAAGTGCCAGAGGGCAGAGACACTGGCTTTAGCATGGAGAGGGATTCAGCTCTTGGCCATTTTATTCCCCAAATAACTAGATCCAAAGAGGAGGCCAGAGAAATGAATGATAATGTGATCAGCATAAGAGTCTGATTATACCCAGAGTAGGATAGAGTACTAATTCTTCCCCCACTCCATAATGCCGATCTCGGTCAGTTTTCACTGTTTATAACATATGCAGTCTGCTCAGATTCTGGCATTGCTTTATAAATGCCAGTAGATTAGATAGCCCAGAAGATGTAAAGGGAGAAGGGGGGAAAAAACCAAAAAAACTGGTACATGTGCACAAGTTGTTAAAAAGTCAGGAGGCAGGACAGTGACTGGGAAAGCAAAACTTGAGGTTGAGAAATACTCTAAAACTGGATTTCCCTGTCCAAAATTGTTTGTGGTTCCCACTGACTTCAATGAAAATTTGGATATTTCAGCACTTCTGAATATCAGGTCATTTCTATTTAGGTGCCTAAATATGGATTTCTGTAATTAATTGTAGACTCCCTAGTTTGAAAATTTTTGCCAGTGTCTATAATTTCACAAAACATGGAGTCTCTTCTAAAGGCCTGACAAAGCTTTTGACAGGGTGGAATGGAGTTGCCACTACTTTTAACTTGATGGGCCAGATTTTTCTCTCAGCTGCAACATGTGAAGCTTCAGTATCTCCACTGAAATTACTGGAGTTAATCTAGATCTAAATGGTATAGCTGAGAGCAGAATTTGATCTTATAAATGGGGATTTGGTGAGCTATATTTTGGTCTTGTATTCATTAGCGCTGAACTGGGGTGTTGGCTGTATAGGCAGTAATATATTTCTTCCCAGCCCCTTTAATTCAGGTTGCGACTCATGACAAGGATGTCCTTCCTCTCTGCTCCCAGTTGACAAGTTTTCAAATCCATAGCAGTCACTATTAGATAAAATCAGGGTAGCCAAGGTACGAAGTCTGGGAATACAGTCACGTAACATTACATACAGATGATTCTCCTTTCATTTCTCCGCAAAAAGTGTCAGGCCCCTCCTCTATTTCCACCTATTGAGACTTTTGTGCTTTTGACAAATTTGTAATAAAATTGTCAAAAATCAGAGCTGCTGGCTCCCTTACAATGTTGTTCAAAAATAAGATGGTGATTAATGGAATGTCAGCATCTGAAATAGCTAATGATTTAAACACCAAGCCTGCTTTTGAAGGCAAGTACATGTACATTTCAATGCTATGTAAGGAACAATTATTTCTGACTTGAAAAAGTGACAGGACCTGACCCTTCCTTCTGGGATTTTATAGTCTGAAAAACGAACATTCTTCCGCCTTCTTTATGCCCAAAGGCTCCAAACCTGCACAGATTTACGCACATTCCTAACTTTACATACTGGCCTCAGTTCATTCTCTGCTCTCTCCTCCTTAAATAGTTTACTGAAATTAACAAGCTAGTTAAGCTTTTTAGTGCAGGAAAAATGTAAAGGGGCCAAACTCTGCTGCTAAATGGTACTTCACTCCCTCTAAGGGAAAAACAAGGTTAGTTACCAGTAACTGTTGTTCTTCGAGACGTGTTGCTCAGGTCCATTCCGCTATAGGTGTGTACATGCCTCCGTGCACAGCTACTGGAACTTTTTTCCCCATCAGCAGATAAGTAACCTTGTTTTCTTCTTCGAGTGGTTGCTCATGTCCATTCCACTATAGGTGACTAACAAGCAGTACCTTGGAGGTGGGCCGGAGTTAGCGGTGAGCTGCCTGCAACCCAGCTCTGCTGAAGCCCACTCCTTCCCGCGCCTTGGACAGAGGCATGGTGGGACATCAAGGTATGTGCCTCCAGCTTGGCAGCTGCTCTGCAGATGCCCTGCCCTAGCACTTCCACTAGGAAGGCTGTAGATGGCATTTGAGCTCTGTTGGGTGAGCTGTGGCGTCCAGAAGTGACACCTTCACCTGCTCATGGCCGAACACGATGCAGGAAATTATTCACGAGGAGATTGTGCCAGGCAGAGACCGGTGAGCCTTTCATCTGGTCAGATGCTGCGAGGAAGAGCTGCGTCGTTCTCCGGAACAGCCTAGTGCATCTGATGTAGAAGCCAGGGCCCCATTTGCAGTTTAGCGATCGTTGCCTTCTCCTCTCCTCTGAACCGTGTGGTTCGTAGAAACCTGGGGAGAATATATGATTGGTCCAAGGAGACTGGGCAACCACCTTGGGCCGGAAGGCCCGGTGCAGTCTCAACTGAACCTTATCTTATAGACTACAGTATGAGAGAGGAGTTCTGAGGTCAGAGCTCTGGTCCTGGAGCCCTTCCTTGCTGAGGTAAATACCCCCAGGAAGGCCACCTTCCCAGAAGGCCAGAGTAAAGGGCATGATGCTGTGGATTTCTGGGGGGGAGGGGAGGAGGAATGGAACGTGGGCTGGGAAGGACCAGGTCGAGATCCCAGGGAGGCACTGGGTCATGGGCCTACAGATAGAGCCTCCCACCCCCTTCAGGAACCGAACTGCGATCTGATGGGAGGACCGCAACCCTCTTCCAGCAGCTGATGGAAGACTGATATGGTTGCTAGGTGGGCCTTCAGGGTGACCACAGTCAGTCCCTGGAGCTTCAGCTGCAGCAAGTATTTCCTGGATCGCCTATAGTGGTGAGAGGCTGGGCAGGGTATCTCCGGACTGCTCCCCGCAGGCAACAGCCACTTCCACTTAAGCCGGTACACAACCCGCATGGAGGGCTTCCTGCTACCCATTGGTACTCACTGGATTTGTTCTGAGTGGCTCACTCATTGCCTCTTGGCCATTGATCTATCACTCCCTGAGGTGTCGAGGGTCCAGGTCTGGGGACCAGAGGTGACCGTGATCCTGGGCTGGGATCGCGCTGGCTCGGAGCTCTCCAGGCGAGGGATTGAGAAATCCAGCAGCATGCTGGACCCATGCTGGTATGGCCAAGCCAGAACAATCGAGATGGCATCTGTTTAGCCCCTCCTCATTATGAGCTAGACTGTATGTGTGACCCCTCCATGCCTAGGGTAGCCACCTGAAAATGCCAAGGTTAAGGCAGGCTGTAAATGGAGAGCAGATTCTCCCAGCACTGGTGGGTGACAATGAAGTCAGACTTTCCAACCAGCCACAAACAGTGTTTCTGATTCCCCACACTGGTTATTAAGAAGCCAAAATAAAAATATACACAGCCCCCTTTACTGCATTTCAGTCTCTGGCTTCCAGTCAGCCACTAGGTCCAGTAAAGAGATCAGTTATTTTAAACTCTATGCTCTTTACCAAAAAGGTTTCTCCTGACCCCAAAGGATCATCCACAGTACCAGATCGATATGTCTGGATCTTACCCAAAATACCACGCTGCCAGCCAATCCTTTAGTAACTAAAACTAAAGGTTTATTATTAAAAGAAACAAACTATAAGAGAAGTGTTACAGGATTAAAGCAATCAGATACATACAAATGATTTGAAGGTCCATATAGATCAGGTTTCTAGTAGAATTGTGGAGTTTGCAGGCTTGTATAGTCCCTCTGGTGTACATCCAGTACCTGGATGGGTCTCAGTCCTTTGTTTCACAGCTTAAGTTCAGTTCAGTTGTAAATGAGTTCATCCAGAGGTAGGTGAAGACTGAAGACGACTGAAGATAAAATGGAGCTGCCTTTTACGTCCTTTGGCTTTTGCCATGCTGCTTGTGGAATTTTACAGGAATAAGATGGAGTCCAAGGTCACATGAATAAGTCCTGGTGACTCATCAGGTATATCCCTGGCTTCTCCCCCTGGGCCCATTGTGCCTGTAAGTTTCCTTAATGAGCCATTAAGCAGGCTAGTGCTGCAGCCATCCTGTCTGGGGTGTCGCCCAGAAACACAGCACAATATGAAATACAGATACAACCATATCCATAACTTCCATTGCCCACATAACACATGAACATAAACATCATCATCTTAGCATATTATAGCCTTTTAACAGTACCTGACATGGCATATCTCACAAATTATTATGATTCTGATGTACTGATGTTAAATAGTATAATAAATGCCCCCCCAATCCAGCCAGCATGACACCCCCAATGCGAGATTGGTGTAGAAGAGAGTAATCAGAGCTCCTGCATGCACCTCAAGGGCCTCCCTAATCCAGCCAGCGTCACAGTATGCAGGAGGGGGAAGGCGGGAAAGTGAACATGAGGGCCTCTGACTGCTACAGATGAATGGCGTTGGCGAGTGCCCCCACCCCTTGACCATGGAGACAGCAGCACTGAGGACACCTTGTGCTGGAGTCCAATACCGATGGAGTCCCTTTGGGGAAACCCCCCTCCAGACGGTTGTAGACACCCTTAGTGGACGCAGCAACCCCTTGTGGTGAGGAAGTGATCCCTTGACGCAGTCCTCCTCACCACCAGGTCCTAAGGACCGATAGGTTCCGTTTGTAAGGCTGATGAATGGACTCCTGCTGCCTGTTGATGTAGTACATGGTCGCTATACTGTGTGTCAGCACCTGTACCTCCCTGCCCTCAATAAAGTGGAGGGACATTCCGCAAACCCTGCGAGCGTTTCGCAGGTCTTCACATCGGTGTGCTGACACAGGAGCTGCCTGCTCAGACTGTATCCCAGGGCCGTGACTGAAGTGGCCTAAGCGTCAGGCTAGCTATCCTCACCCCATAGGTTCAGGCCACCCTGTGACCTATCCACTGTCGGCAACATTTGGCTGTTGTCGTAGGGCATTTGTGCATGTGGCCCACCCTGAGGGACTCTGACCCTCAGCATGGCTGGGGCAGGAAGGTCTGGTCCAGGAAGCAACCGATCACGCCGATGCATTCCATAGGCTGCACCTGAGCTAACATGAGCTTTGTGCTTTTACCAGCAGGACCCACCAGCCGCAAGAGACGCCTGACCAACTCACGCTGCTCTGGGCTTGGGACCTGGGCCTGCCTGGGTGGATCATGCACTGCCAAGTATGCAGCTACCACTGCCAGGCCTTCAGTAAACACCGTCAGCCAAGTAACAGACAGCGGGGTAAGCCATAAAGAGAGGAAGCCCATCCCTATGAAGTGGAGGGACCTTTGAGGACGTGTGTCCCTGACATCCATGGTGGCATACCAGGCTCCTATTTCCCCTACTGGAGCTGGGGGGACATGCGAGACTTGAGCCCCTTGTTCGGTATTTGAGAGACAACCTAGGGTCTGTCACTGTCCTCAAATCCCCCCCTTTTTTTTCTGGGGGACGAAGAAGTACCTTGAGTAGGACCTCTTCCGCCATCGCCTACAGGACTCTCCCGCTGTTCCTAGCTGAGGCGGCCTCAACCTTTTGGAGGTGGAGTTGCCACTGAGAGGGCGTAAGGGAGAGGTGTCGAAGGGCAGGGGGTAGGAGATGACTGGGGGTCCTAGCTCACCGGACTATCTCAATGGCCCAGTGGTCCGAAGGCTTTCTGGCTCACCCAAGCCTGAAGAAGGGAATAGGCTAGGGCTCTGCCCTTGCGTTCACCAGCAGAAGGGGACTTTTCTGACTGCCCTATGCTGAGAGGACTCTTACTGAGGGCCTAAGGAGCCAGTCAGGGTGGACGGTGTCTCCTAGACCCCCTGACTCTGTCGCCTTGCCCAAAGGTCACGACATGGCTGTGGCTGGCACCTCTGTTGCTACTGTCCCTGGAGACCTGCCTGACACCTGAAGGTCTGTGGCACGCAGCAGCCCAGGGAACAAATCATGGTCTAGGAGTCCCTGAGACCATGCAGATTTGCCTCTATGCGAATCGGGGCAAGGCTGACCCTTCCACGGAAGGGCCCCAGATGGGCTGCTGGACCTTTTCAGGATAGCCCAGGATTACAGCCACTAACCTCTGACCATGCCAGTGGTGGGGGGTATGGCTCTACCCACCGAATCAGCAGCAACTGAGGGTGCGAGGAATGCTCCTCTAGCTCCCTGGGTACCCTGTTCTGCAGTGGCATACAGGGTCAGCATCTGCTGCCAGGCAAAACCTCAGCAAAGGGGCTCACTGAGTCCCCCGAGGGGCTCACCTGCCACTTGCTGGTAGTGCTATTGAATAAAATTTTCTCTAAACAAGTCTGGCTTGCAGTCGCCCTTGTTCTCTGAAGTAGAGCCCGTCTACCCTGCCTATCCCTGTGGCTGGCAGCAACCACCACCAGGGACCCGGGGCAGGGTGGTGAACAGTATTCAAACCTTTTGACTGGGTGTAATACCTTTCTTGGCTCATTTAGGCATTGGGTGATGGAGGAAGGGGTTTGCTGCGAGACCGTCCCTATGTTGAGCATCCCTCTGTAGGCCAGGAAGGCTACCACACTGTGGAGCCCCTTAGAAGCATGTTAAAAGTTGTCTGACGCCCCTTTTGCTCCTTTGCCTCCAGCTCCCAGGTGGAGGCCACCTCTTGAGCAGTTCCTGGTGTGCCTAGAATCAACCAGGGTTCAGGAGCATGCTTCATCTGGTGGTGGGGTGGGGGAGAGGCTCTACAGGCCACAGCACCTCTTCCTGCTGACAGGTGGTCCCCACAGAAGTCCCTTCCCTTGGGGCCAAGTCATCCTCCGAGGGTGCATGATGGGCCTTTCCTTGTACTTGAGGCACTGACTGCATCTCTGAGGGGTTGTGGGACCGTGGTCCCATTCCCCGTCTCCTGGGAAACCTGCTAGGCCCCAATGGGGTGACCATGGCCTCTGAAGCCATCTGCCTGGGGCTCTAGCACCTTTTGTTGATGGTTGCTCCCCCAGGTACTGCATCCCCAAAGGGACACTGAGGCACCATTGACAGACCATGGCTGGGGCTGCCCAAAAGCCTCTTACTGTGCCTTACCATCGCTCCAGAAAGCAACCCCTCAGCGACTATGACCTCAACTACCGGGTTTGTCCTGGGTGCCGCAGCCAGAGCTGGCATACAGACAATGCTCCGGTGAGCTGGGCTGACCCGAGCATCATCCCTGCATCAAGGACTTTTTGCGCTCTGTGCATCTCGGCGCGGAGTCAAGATCCAGCAACGAACTCCGCCTGGCCTCGGTGCCAGGTAAACTCCTCGGTGCTGAGCCTGTCTCCAGCTATTGGGTTCCACACCGCCCGATGAATTCCTCGGTACCTAGACAGTCTCTGGTGACCTGGATCAGCACCGCATCCTTGTGGGTGAACTCTTCATCGCCGGAGCAGTGGGATGGACCTCACCCGGTGCCAAGGGGTTGAGACTGATGTCAGGTGGGCTACTTCACTCACTGCCTTGATGCAGGTCGGTCCGGCGACCGCGACCTAGGATGACTTCTAGGGGAGCGTTCCTGCTCTACCTGAGGAAACTGGTCTGCAGGAGATCTTCCTTCCCATACCAGGGATCTCCTGAGCCATTCGGGGGTCCCAACATGGGCTTCCCCATAACGCTAGCCCCTCATGGAGGTATGGGCGGTGGTGGCGTATGCAAGGCCAACAAGGCTGTTGCTGCCCTTTGGCCTCCGAAGTCGAAGGTGCCAGTAGGTGCCAAGGGGCTCCCCCTTCCCCCAAGGCAGGGGAGGCTCCCTGGTTGGAGATGCTGGCTCCAACAGCAGGCCTCGTGATTCGACCTAGGTGTGGATTGGTGCTCCACCCCGCCTGCTTCAATGGTGCGGGGAGCTATCCACGCTCCATCTTTGCCGAGTCGGGTTGGTGCCAACGGTGCCCTCTGCACCGGCGGTACGCTGGATACTGCAGTGAAGTGGGTTGGCTCAGAGCCAGCTTGGGGGTTCCATGAGCCAGGCTTTCAGGCAGGTCTTCCGGGGGTCTGAAAGCCTCCCTCTTCTCACGAAGGCTTCCCCCCCCCACGCTTCAGGCAGTGGGGGTCTTTCCTGCTGAAAGCATGCGGCATGGACACTGGAGCCTTGCTCCTGGTAAAGTCTGAGCTAGACTATCTCTAAGCCTCTATTAATCTAACTAACTAATTAACACAAAAAATTCTTGTTTAAAGCTTAAAACACAGGGAATTAAGTGCTTGCAATGCAGGCACAGGCAGTTCCAGTAACCGTCATGAGCGGAAAGAAGGGACTGAAGGAGCATAAGGCCGGCAGCGCCTCATATACTGCAGCATGCGCGCGGGACTCCAGGGAGCACTGGAGCTGGCCCTACAGAATCTGCTAAGGGGAAAAATGTTCCAGTAGCCATTCACAGAGACGTGCACCCACCTATAATGGAATGGACATGAGCAAGCACTCAGAGAAGAACTTTATGCTTCTCCACCCAGCGATGATACATAAGATGCACTTCTGATGTTGAGGCAGAGACTTTAAATTAGTCTCAGGATATCACAGCTGATAATCACCTTGGGTAAACAGAGCAGGAGCTTATTTCATACCTTCCACTGCTAAGCATGCTGGACTCTTGCTGTCAGTCCTCAATGTGCCCACTGGAAATGTATAGCACTGCTAGAATTTCAACAGAACTGGTCAACTCCAACTGATTGAAATAGGGGTAACTCCAGCAAAGGCAGTGTAGTTGAACTTGCTTCCCATAGCTCTAAAATCAACCTGTAATTCCTCATTCTCTCTCTAGGGCACCATTTTCCACTGAACTTGCTACAAGACCACAAATATCAGGAGAATTAACTTTCCAAAGTAATATGGTGACAAGTACAGTTCTTCATCATCAAGGAGCCTGTGTGAAAACACTCACAATACAGAAAGTATGAGATTTGTCACTGGATAGAGAATTCCTGCCCTGGGAATTCCAAATGTGGATTGTAGGGGTTGTACATGGGAGTAGAGCCCTACAGCTAGTGAAAACAGAGGTATGGGCCCCGATTGGCAGGGGAAGGATGGAGTGCCATTACAGCTTGGGGTTTGAACAAGGATGGGACCCATGAGCACGGCACCTGTGCCCCTGAGAGAGCACAACCTGGAACAGGGGCTGCAAAAGCTCAAGGTCCTGGGAAGAGAAAGCACAGCATGTGAAATCCTGGTTTCAGTGAAGTCAATGTGAGTTTTGTCATTGAGTGGGGCAAGGATCTCACCCGGGGTGTTTGAGGTTCTGGGGAGCTTACGGTCTTGGAGTTCAATGCTAGGGTGCACAGAAGTAGGAGGCCTAAAAAGGTGTATGTAGCCTGAATGGATTTGGTTGGGGGTGAAAGGTAGGGGAAAAAACAAGGTTACTTACCAGTAACTGCTGTTCTTCGAGATGTGTTGCTCATGTCCATTCCACTATAGGTGCGTGCACGCCTCCGTGCACGGTTACCCGAACGTTTTTCCCTTAGCAGACCCCGTAGAGCTGGCTCTGGCACCCCCAGAGCCCCGCGTATATGCCATGGTATATGAGGCACTGCCGGCCCTACGTCCCCTAATTCCCTTCTTTCCACCAACTCCAGCAGCGGGGACGGTGGGTGGTGATGGTCATGGAATAGACATGAGCAACACATCTTGAAAAACATCAGTTACTGGTAAGTAACCTTGTTTTCTTCTTCAAGTCCTTGCTCATGTCCATTCCACTATAGGTGACTAACAAGCAGTATCTTGGAGATAGGCTGGAGTTAGTGATGAGCTGCCTATGGCACAGCTCTGCTGAAGCTCACGTCTTTCCACGCCTGTTGGACAATGGCATAGTGGGATATGAAGGTATGTACTGCTGACCAGATGGCTGTTTTGCAGATGTTCTGCATTGTTGCTCTCGCTAGGAAGGCTGTAGGCAGGGCTTGAGCTCTGGTTGAGAGCGTTATGATGGTTCCCGGAAGTGGCACCTTCCCCTGCTACTAGCAGAACTTGATGCAGGAATTTTTCCAAAAAGAAATGCACTGGGCAGAGACAAACAAGTCTGTCATCTAGGTGGCCACTGTAACGAAGAGCTGCGTTGACCTCTGGAATGGCCTCATGCGCTCAATGTAGAAGGCCAGAGCCTGTCCTACGTTTAGCGAGTGCCACCTTCTCTCCTCCTCTGAACCACGAGGCTTGGGAAAAACATGGGGGGAAAAAATCTTTTGGTTTCAATGACATTGGGAAACAACCTTAGGCAGGAAGGCCAGGTGCGGCCTCAACTGAACCTTATCTTTATAAAACACAGTATAGAGGGGGGCTCTGAATCTCGGAGACCCTCCTTGCCGAGGTAATAGCCATCCGGAAGGCCAACTTCTTGGAAAGCAGGAGCAGAGGGCCAGAAGCCATGGATTCAAAGGCAGCCCCATGAGTCGTGAAAGGACCAGCTTGAGATCCCAGGGAGGCACCGGATTGCGGACCTACAGATAGAACCTCTCCACCCCTTTCAGGAACCTAATCGTCATCAGGCGGGAGAGCGCGATCTCTCTTCCAGTGGCTGATGGAAGGCAGATATGGATGCTAGGTGGGCCTTTGGGGAGGCCGCAGCCAGTCCCTGGAGCTATAGCTATAGCAAGTACTCCAGAATCTTCTACAATGGCGAGAGACTGGGCGGAATACCCCGGAACTCCGCCCAGCAGGCAGAACTGCTTCCACTTCGCTTGGTACGCAACTTGCATGGACGGCTTCCTGCTATCTAACAGAACTCACTGGGCTTGCACTGAATAGGGTCTCTCAACTTTGCTCAGGCACCAAGTTCCCATGCCATGAGGTGTGGAGAGTCGAGGTCCGGGCACCGTAGGCAACCATGAACCTGAGATCTGACATTGTGCCGTCTCAGAGGCTCCAGAGGTGTGGCAATCGAGAGGTCCAGCAGCATGCTGAACCTGTGCTAGTGCGGCCAAGCCAGAGCGATCAAGATGGCATCCACCTTGTCCCTCTTGATCTTTAGCAGGACTCTGTGCAGGAGGGGAATGGGCAGGAATGCAAATATGAAGCTCCCTGACTGCAGCAGGAGAACAGTGTCAGCGATCGACCCAGCCCTTCGACCATGCAGAGAGCAGAACTGCAGACACTTCTTGCTCCACCCTGATGTGGACAGGCCCACCTGGGGAAAGCCCCACCTCTTGAGGATCGTAATCGCCCTTTGTGGGTACAGCGACCAATCGTGGTGGAGAAAGAATGACTTGTTGAGGCAGTCCGCCTCGTTGTTCCTCACCCCTGGCGATGAGAGGCCATCAAGTGAAAATCATACCTCACCGCACGGTCCCATGAACAGATAGCTTCATAAGGCTGACAAATGGGCTCCCCCCTGCCTGTCGATGTAGCACATGGCCTCTGTATTGTCTGTCAGTACCTGTACCGCCTTGCCCGCAATAAAGCGGAGGAACATTCTGCAAGCCTGCGAACAACTCGCAGGTCTGTGTGTGCGCCGGCACCTCTCTTTCCTTGACCAGACCTCTTGGGAGACGAGGTCAGCACGGATATGGCACTTCACCACGTGCCTGAGGCATCCAATATTAGGGTTGTCGAGGGAGCCAGCTCCTAGAATGGAACGCCTCCTAACACTGCCCAAGGAGTCCTCCACCAGTCTAGGGAGGCTAGAGGTTACGGTTGGATGGGGTGTGGGGCTGTGACCACCCGGTCCAGAAGTTGCCTGCCCGGACTGTCCACTGAAGCCAACCGTGATTGAAGTGGCCTGAGCTTCAGGCGAGCCAGCTTCACCACACAGGTGCAGGCCGCCCTGTGACCTCACAGCTGTAAGCAACGTTTGGCTGTTGTCATAGCGCACTGGTGCAGGTGGGCCATCATGGGGGACATTGCCTCCAAGCTTGGCCCGGCAGGAAGGCCTGGCCTGGGAAGCATCCAGGATCACTCCGATGAATTTCATACGCTGCACAGGAGCTAACGTGAATTTTTGTTGTTTACCAGCAGGTGCAGCCAGCAGCAAGCAGCACATATCAGGCTCACACTGCTCTGGACTTGGGGCCTGGATCTGCCTCTGATTATTCAATCGTCTTGGTAGGGGAAAATTTGCACCCCCTTTCTTCTTAGGTGCACAGCCCCCACCACCAGGCATTTGATAAACAACCTTGGGGCCGAAGACAGGCCAAAGGGTGACTGTTAGCAGGAGCCAGCCACTAGGAAGCTTCTGTGCCTGGGGAAGAATAGAGATATGAAAACATGCATCCTTGAGATTGAGGGCAGCAAACCAGTCCGCTGGATCCAAGGATGGGATTATGGAGCTGGGGAGACCATGCAAAACTTGAGTCTCTTGAGGCATTTATTGAGACGATGCAGGTGTAATATGAGCCTGAGACCCCCTTTTTCTTTGGGAATGAGGAAGTACCGCGAGTAGAATCCTCTTCCCGCCATGCCCTGAAGGACCTTTTCCACTGCTCCCAGGCTGAAGAGGGCCTTTGCCTCTTGAATGTGGAGTTGCCATTGAAAGGGGTCTCTGAAGAGGGACGGAGGGGGAAGGTTACTGGCAGGGGACGAAACTAAGTGGAGAGCATTGCCCACCAAAAGCATGCCAAGAACCCAGTGGTCCGAATTCATTTTGGCCCACACGGAAGGAAACTAAGCAGTTTAAGAGGGTGGGAGAAATCCAGGATACAGGCTGGGGCGCCGTCCTCAGGTGCATCATCAAAAGGGCCTCTGATTGCCCGACAGCCAAGATGATCCTTGCTGATGGGATGAGGAGAAGCTTGGGGGGAACGGGGGATGACGTTTCCTAGACCCCCTTTTTCTGTCCCATTGCCCATAGGTTGTGAACAGCCGTGGCTGGTACCTCTGCTGCTGTTGTCGCTGGAGACATGCCTAGAGGCCTAGAGGTCTGCAGCATGTAGAAGCCCAGGGAGCAGAGCGTGGTCCTGGAGTTCTTCAGACCACGCAACTTCGCAACCATCTGATCCGAGAAGGCTGACCCGTCAAAGGGAAGGCCTGGAATGGACTGTTGTACCTTTTGGGACAGCCCGGAGGATTGAAGCCACAAACCTCTGAGCATGCCAATGGCAGGGGCTATGGCTCTGTCTGCCAGCTCAGCAGCATGAGGATGCCTGGAGTGCCACTTTAGCCCCCGTGGTACCCTCTTCCACAGTGGTATAAAGGTCCAGTGCCTGCTGCTGGGACAGAGCCTCAGTGAGTCCCCAAGAGCTCAAAATATACCTAATGGTTGCCAATCCTAACTGTAGGCTTGCTATCGAATACATTTTTCTCTCAAAAAGTCTGACTTTTAATTGCTTTTGTTTTTTTGGAGTAGAGCCCAGCTGCCCTCTGGTTGGCAGCATCCACCACCAGGGACCCAAGGGAGGGGTGTGTGAACAAGTATTCAAATCCCTTGGCTGGGACGTAATACATTTTCTCAGCCCCTTTAGATATCGGGGGCTGTGGAGGAAGGGGTTTGCCATGAGGCCGTCACTATCCTGAGCACTCTTTCACAAACAGGGAGGGCTACCCACACTGTGGGACCCACTGCTAGTACAGTAAAAAGGCTGTCTGACGCCCCTTTAGCTCCTTCGCCTCCAGCCCCAAGTTGGAGGCCACCCTCTTGAGCAACTACTGCGGTGCGCTCTAAAATCATCCAGGGCGCTGAGTGGCCCTGGGACAGTGCTTCATCCAGTGAGGAGGAGGGAGATTGGAGGGCGCAGCGGGAGGCAGCACTTCTTCCCGTTGACAAGCGATCCCCACAGAAGTCCCTGCCTGTGGAACCAAGTTATCGTCTTAAGGTAAATGGTGGCCCTTCCCCAGTACCGGTGGGACTGACTGCACACCCAAGGACTTAATGGACTGTGGCTCTGGCCCCCCTGGGAAACCCCCAGGCGTGCCAATACAGCCATTGGGGTGACCGCTGCCCTTGGGACCACCCAGGGGCTACCTGCATGGGGCTCTGGCACGTTCTGTTGATGGTGACTCACCTGGTGACCCCCCCCAAGGGGACACCAAGGCACCATCAAAAGACCACAGTGGGGCTATCTCATAGGCTCCCGCTGTGTGGTACAGAGCCCGGGGTGGGGTGGGTTGAAGCGGTGCCCTGATCCACAGGTGCTCCATCACTCCAAAAAGCGTCCCCTCAATGACAGCAACCTCGACAACCAGGTTTGATGCCGGTGTGGGCGCACAGAAGCATGCTCCAACGAGCTAGGCTGTCAAGAGCATTGTCTCGGTACCAAGGACTTTGCAGCGCTGAATGCTTCTCGGTGCTGAGTCTGTCTCCAATGACCAGGTTCGGCACCACGTTAGAGTGGGCGAACTCTTCGGGGACGGAGAGTGGAACAGCACCATGTGGCAACTGCACTCGGTGCCACCTCCTGGGGTGGACCTCTCCCAGTGCCTGAATCAAGACCAGTGTCGGGAGGGTGACTTCACTCCCCGCCTCAATGCAGGTCGGTCCAGCAACTGTGACCTGGAATGACTTCTAGGGGAGTGGCTCTGCTCCTAGGTAACTGGCCTGCAGGAGATCTTCCTCACCATACCAGGGATCTCCTGAGCCATTCAGGGGGTCCCAATGCGGGCTTCCCCCATGATGCCGGCCCTTCTCTCTCATGAAGTAGGGGGGAGGTGGCGTAGGCAAGGCCAGCAAGGCTCATGCCACCCGACAGGCCTCCGGTGTTGATGGCACTGGTAGGTGCCGAGGGGCTCCCCCACTCCCAAGAGTTGGGGGTGGTTCCCTGGCTGGAGACACTGGTTCCCACCAGCCAGTCTCCATGGTCCAGCATCAGTGTGGATCGGTGCTCAACCCTGCCTGCTCAGTGTGGGGGAGCGCCTGCGCTCCGAGTGCTGCTTCCATCTCTTTGCGGGGCCGATGGTGCCCTCTGTACCAATGCCATGCTGGGTACTGAGGTGGAGTGGGTTGGTTCGGAGCCGTTCGTAGTTTTGCCTCCATGAGTAAGGCTTTCAGGTGGGTTTTTCCGGAGGTCTGAAAGCCTTGCAGCACTTCTCCTGAGATGAGCTCCCCCCCAAGCACTTTGGGGGCCACTTAGCGGGAAAGGCCTCCCGCAGGAGGCACACGGTTTGAAGCCAGTGACCGGGGCATACCCTGCTCCTGGTAAAGTCCCAGCTGGGATTATCCCTCAGTATCTGACTACCATTAACAACAGTTATTAAAGTAACTAGCTAATTAACGCAAACAATTATGCTTTAAAGTTCAAAGAAGGGGAATTAAGCACTTGCGATGCAAGCGCAGGCAGTTTCAGCAACCATCAGAGGTGGAAAGAAGGGACCGAGGGGGCGTAGGGCCGGCAACGCGTCACATATTGCGATGTGCGCGGGGCTCCAGGGGGTCCTGAGCCAGCCCTACGGGGTCTGCTAAGGTGAAAAAAGTTCCAGTAACCGTGCACGGAGGCGTGCACTCACCTATAACGGAATGGACATGAGCAAGCACTCGAAGAACCACCTTGCATTTGCTCGCAAGACACTATTGTATTTCCAAGGCCTTCAGGGTTATGTCTTGGAGTCCTCGGCATTACAGCAACACCTCCACTGAGGGGGGAAATTTTGAGCTTGATGTCACTGACCATATGCAGCCGTGACGGGTAATTTCACATTGTCCATACCTGTCCAGTAATAGCCAGAAACGACGACTTGAAGGAGAGGGCACTGCACTGATGGACCCGCACTGTTGTAGCGCTTCTGATGAAAGCACTCCGAGCCAGTTGGAGAGCTCCCCTGTCAGTTCAATAACTTCTGCCTCCATGAGTGACAGTAGCTCTGTCGCCAAGAGCAGCTCTCTCGCTGACATAGCTCTGTCTGCACCCCTGAGTGACATAAATTACACCAAAGGGATCTGCAGTGTAGACATAGCCTTAGTCACTAGTGCCAGCCGTAGTTATTGGAATTACATCAGGGATGGGTTTGACCCTCTGGGTATCTTCATAGACCACTCCGAGTCCTTTTTCTGTCTCCACCAAGCTTTCATGTCTTTTTATTGCTGCTCATCCTGCAGAGCCAACACACTATGGGGCAGCAAGCTGGATTTGATTATGATTCACACATTGATGAGAGAATTCTTAACTAAATCATAATAAACTAGAATATTTATTGCCTATATCACACCATGAAGGAATCAGTCTGACTGCCACAGCATACGGTGAGTTTGCAAGGTTAGCAGCTAGAACCCCTCCCCCCTGCTTCTTTTTAATACTGAGCTAATTAAATTTAGAGTCATTGAAACACAAATATGGAGTTCCATGTGCCATTTTTACCATAGTTTTTCATAAGTTTTGGCTGGGTTACCCCATTTCCCCCCTTTCCTTTCTACCCTCCCCTCAAAAGCCCTGTATCTGTATCTGAACAGTTGCAGTGTTTGAGGATGTAGCTAATTCCACAGCTGTCAATGTTGTTCCTGACTCCTGGGCAAGTGCCATTCCCCCCCAGGTGTCATCCCTTTTGACTATGTGACCAGGAGACCCGGCTTTGTGCTCTGTAGAAACTGGGCCTCTGGGACAACTGTCAATTATGTCACACATATGAAATGTACTTGATCAATTTCATGAGATATCTATGGAGTCTGCATTCCTTCTATATGGACAAACAACTGGGTAGTAGTAAAAATTTTAAAAGCATCTTTTCACAGAAAGAGCTAGGGTTCTTAGAACCGAGCCAGAGGACGAAGGAATGGCAGAGTGTGGAATGGGTAAAGGGTATAGCGCATCAGCAGTGCTAGAACTGCAAATTCATTGAAAAGATAATTTGATATAAATAGAAATTAAGTGAAAATATTTTTAAAGAGCTCCACAAAAATCAATGATTTCTCAGCTGAGTTAGGATAAAGAGCCACACTTCCCATAAAATCAAAGTGACTTTGTAGCTTTACATTTCCTACTGACACATGAAAATGTGATTTGTCATTGAAAAGATGGGGAGTTTCTTACCAAAAAGAGCCAGGATACAATCTGCCATTTGCACATGGAAGAACAAGGCAGATGCAAAACAGATGTATTTATATCCTTCCATTAATAAAACAAGCCGAGTCAATCCATAACTTTGTGCTAAAGGTAGAGTGCAGCACTCAGCATGTCCTTAAAAAGACGAAGTACCCACAAACTGGGACAGCTGCTTCCCGTGCAGGCACTGCACATCTCTCTCCCCTGTGTGCACAAAATCTCAAGACCATTCCAAGGATGATCAGCTCACAGGAAAGCAGGAACCAACTGTCGCATGATTTCTCAACATAAAAGGTCAATTCCTGCCTTCTGTCACACGTCTTGGGTTATTGGCAACTGCGCTTTGGGTGTCAAGAAAATGCTTCCATCTCTGCTGTCACCAAAGAGCAACAGAAGCAGAGTGCGCATGGCTAGAAACAAAGCTCTCCGCTTCTCAGATCCATCCCAGGCCTTTTCAGACTCACTATTGACCAGACCTTTCCAAATGCCAGTTGCTGGATGCTGTGTACGTCCAATCTTCTAATCTAGACATGAATTCCCAGTATGTCTTTGCAGGTCCACTGCTGCCCTCTCTTGCAGATTTTAAACTTTGTGGTAGAATCCATCTTTGTCTGAATAGTACTTCACACAATGGAGCCCATGTTCTAGTCGGGGGTCCTAGCTACTCCTGAAAGGCAAACAATACAACCTAATGTTTACGACAGCTAAAATGAAGCCAGAGGTTGAGACAATCCGAGGGGAGGCTGAACCTGGAACATGTGGCAGCACAGTGCAGAATGTGCCCAGTCTCTCAGTCCCGAGACTAGCAGTGGGAAATAAACCCTATACGGCAAAGAAGTGCTTTTTGTCTCTTAAAATGGGGTGCTCAGAACAGAAACACCATTTATTAAAAGAAAAAAAATAGAGTGCTCCCCACTGAGTCCCAAAATTTCAGAGCCATAACCGTTACCAGGACCAATTCTGTGTGACTATCTCGATCAGCCACTAGAGGACAGGCTAACAGCACCAAAGTGCTGTGAAAACCAGCACACGGCCTTTTATGAAAGGGTTGACATCTCTCTGAAAAACATTCAAAATAGTAGATTCATAGATGTGAAAGGCAGACGGGACCATTGTGATCATCTGGTCTGATCTCCTGCATAACACAGGCCACAGGACTTCCCTAAATTAATTTCTTCAAGTCCAATAGCTGTGACTGACTAGAGCAGGTTAATTAGTTAAAAAATTTCCAGTAATGGAGAATACCACAACCCAATGTTTCCCACACTGTTAAAAAAGTGCCTTTTTTCCTATACTGAATTTATCTAGCTTCAGCTTCCATTGGATCTTGTTATACCTTTATCTGCTAGTGACGAGCCCTCTGTCATCAAATTTCTGTTCCCCATATAGATAATTATAGACTGTGCTCTATTCACCCCTTAACCTTTTCTTTGATGCCCTAACCAGATTGAGCTCCTTGTGTCTATCACCGCAAGGCATGTTTTCCAATTGTTTTATCATTTTTGTGGCTCTTCGCTGAACCTTCTCTAATTTTTCAATGGATACAGTATTCCAGTAAGTCACACCAGTGTCAAATACAGAGGTGATATAACCTCCCTACTCCCACTCGATAGTCTTGTTTACATATTCGAGGATCACATTAGCCCATTTGGCCAGTGTTCGATCACCCACAAGTCTTTTCCAGAGTCACTGCTTTCCAAGGTAGAGCTCCCCACCCTGTAAGGCCTACATTCTTTATTCCTTGATGACCTTACACTTGACCATATTTGAAACATATATTGTTCACTTGCACCCAGCCTACCAAGCAATCCAGATTGCTCTGTATCAGTGACCTGTCCTCTTCATTATTTACCACTCCCCGAATCTTTATGGCATCTGCAAATTTTATCAGTGATGATTCAGTATGTTCTTCTAATTCATTGATGAAACTGTTAAATAGCATAGGGCCAAAAACCATCCCTGAGGGACATCAGTAGAAACATACCTGTTCAGCAATGATTCCCTGTTTGAGACCTATCAGTTAGCCAGATTTTAATCCATTTGGTATGTATCATATTGATTTTGTATTGTTCTATTTTCTTAATCAAAATGTAGTTGGGTACCTAGTCAAATGCCATACAGAAGTCCAAGCATATTACATCAACACTACCACCTTCGTCTATCAAACCTATAACAATGAAAAATGATATCGTTAGACTAAATCTATTTTCCATAAACCCCATGTTGACTGGCATGAATTGTTTTACCCCCTTATTTCTTTATTAATCAAGTCCAATATCAGCTGTTCCATTATCAAAGTCAAGCTGACACACCTATCATGACTTGGGTCATCCCTTTTGACCTTTCTAAGTACTGGCACAACACTGGCTTAACTTCCAGTCCTCTGGAACTTCCTCAGTGTCCCAACACCTATTAAAAATCAACATTAATGGTCCAGAGTGCTCCTTGCCCAGCTATTTTAAAACACTTGGATATTTGTCTGAAACGCCTGATTTAAAGATGTCTAACTTTAGTAGCTGCTGCTTAACATTCTCCTTAGTTACGGTTGGAATGGAAAATATTTGATCATTCAGTGATATGAATACATCATCTGGCTTTTGTCCCAAACACAGAACAGAAATATTTACTGAACATTTCTGCCTTTCTACATTATTATGGACAATTCTATTATTTTCCTTTGGAAATGGACTAATACTTTTGATAGAGCTTCTTTTGTTCCTGATGTACTTCAGAATATCCCTTTTTATTTTCCTTAACTCTGCTGGCCAGAGATTTCTCCTTGAATTCTTTGCTCCCTTTATCAGCTTCTACTATTACAAGTAATTCTGCCAGCGCTATGATTTATTATTTCTACCTCATTCTTAGGGTCATTAGCCTGGAAAACGCATCTATTTCAAGGGCTAATAATAATACACCTGCACGATGCTTTTCATTTCAGTATTTCAAAGCATTTTATAAAATATGAATGACTTAAAGCTCAACACTTGTGTGAGATAATAGCTATCCCCATTTTACGTGCAAAGAGGATCAGAGAGTTTAAAATTACTCGTCCAGTCTCCCACAGGAAATCCATGCAAAGCCAAGATTAGAACCTAGAACTGCTGACTGAGTTACGTGCTTAAACCATGCTAGCACAAATGGCAGGGAGGCAGGGTACACAGGTTTAAGGCAGATGGCCCAAAAGATGCTATGGGTTGAAATATTAGCCTTTTGCCCTCTAAAAGTGGGTTCACGTAGACTAGGTTATAGGCGAAATGAAGTCTCAAATCAGGTCCGCAGTGAAAGCTTTTTTTCCTCCTTTTCAGAAAACGAGGAACTGGATAGCAGAGGTTCTGCAGAACAGGACTGGGAGATACGGACAGCTTTGGGGGCCCAATGTAGGTAGGTCATGACTAAGGTGCATCAGCCGAGATCTGAGACACACACTCCTGCATTCTGGCAGTATTCTCGGCCTGACATTCCTGGGCTTTATACATTTACTATTTTTTTTTTAAATCCCCTCAAAAGCGAAATTCTTCTGCAAAGGGGAATGAAAACCAGCAACATTCACAGAGAACCAGTAAACACACACTCAGGACACAGCAGACTGGTGTTTCTCTCTTTTATTTAAAAACAGTGCTTCATTACCATTTGCAAAGGGTGAGGAAGGGCTCCTCCCTTGCTTAGAGTTTATAAAAGCCAGCAACATGATCAATAATTTATACACATGGATAGTAATACAAAATAAAAGGAATAAAAGCTAAAGATCTAACTACTCCGACCTTCACAATTCCAGCTACTTGATAATAATAGGAGTAACCCAATGAATACTGTATGGTCTGAAAGCTACTATACATATGATACTTAATGAGGGGGGGGCAGGAAGTTAGAGATGCTCACAAAGCCCTGGGATGCAGACACTGCTTCTCCAGAGTCAGCAGAGAAATGGGACCCTGAACAAGCAGCTTGGGCGTCCTAGGAAATGATCCAGGGAAGAGGAAAGCATCCAATTTTGATGCATCCTATGTCCCAAGAGTACCTGGCAATGGAAAGGTGGTGGGGAGACTGCATGAAGGGGCGAGTCAGTCATTGCCATTGGAGGTTCTGTGGAATTTTAGCCTTGCACTGAAAAGTTCCAAGTCTCAGGCAGATCAGCCTGTGAGGTCAGTAAACTCTCCACCAGCTCCATATCGGTCTATAGCCCTGGTTCTCATGTGCGATCAGCCCCAGGTTTTTTGCTCCAGCTATTTACAAGCAGAACTGATAACATAAAAAGAAGAACAAATCATATCCCCTGGGGTAAAAGAGGATTACTTCGTCACTTGAGAAAGCAGCCAAACCGAGCTGCCAAAACTACAACAGGCGCGCGCGCACAAAAAATACTGTCAAGAGAAAAACAGAAGAAAGTGACTGAAGCTGAGACTATTTATGTGGGAGGCCAGATTCCCTTAAGGAGATCACTCCTCAGGGAAGCAATAAACTGACCCCTTCCAATCCCACCCCCCCAAAAAAAATTCTGGCAAAAGAGAGACTTATTGACCAGCTTTAGAATCAACCCTTAGATCACTGGCACTTTGCAGTTTGCCAGCCAAATGAATACTCCGGTGGACGGCTTTATACATCAGCAGTTTCCTTAAAGGCAAGATTTTCGCTGATGTATTCTTACTTTGCTACCAGTCTTTGCCGACTGGCTCTCACCTTCTTTGTCATCTGTGTTAGCTTTCACCAGCTACTCCCAGAAACGTGGGTAGGACGATAACCAGAAGTGTAACCACCTGCGGAACATCCCCCTCCACTGTTCGTGGTGGCAACTGATTCAGGCATTGGACGTCTTAGTTCAGTTTGCTTTGGAACCTGTGTGTGTTTTGGGGAAAGGGAGGGGTGTTACATTGCATACTGCAAGCTACAGGAAGGACTCTGCCATGGAGGATGCCCAGAGCCTACTTGGAAAGGGCCCCATTTCACACTCTGGCTAGCAGATTCCTGCATGCCTTGTAGGCTGGTGATTTCATTATAAAATAAAAGTAAGTTTTGGGGGGGTGGAGAGATCAAAAGGGTGGGAGGGAGGAGCTTTTCAGACAGTAACATCACCAAAAAATAGTGTTTTATGCAACAAAGAATCAAATCTCACTGGTGTATACTACAAAATGTTTGAAATTTTCAAGAGCATGACAAAATAAAAACACACCGAAGTTTACATTGGATGTTCACCTTGTTCACTAGTTTGTTTTTTCTCCTATTTTAAAACAGTGCAAACAAGTAACACACTCTTTAAAAAACCATTTCCCCCTGTGCCAAGGCATGATTTCTCAGATGGGATTCCTCAGACGGTGCCATACTTGAGAGGCGCAGGCAGGAAGTTAATTTCCAAGCTGCTTGTGTGGTGTCCCTTTGGAGCTGGACTCAGCAAAAGAAGAGTTCCCCAGAGCCAATATGTTTTTCCCTTCTTGAATTCCAAAGTGCTCCCCATGCCTGTTCTCTACTTGTCTTTTCCTTAGGGAATGGGGATGGTGGAGGAGTAGAAGGGGGGATATATGAAGATTTGCAAAGCCCTTAAGAGGCCTGAGTGTCAGCTCAAAAAACCACCATAGCCAGGACCTCATTTAAGAATGATTCTTACTTGAAAGCTGCTAGGCTATGAAATAGTTTTAATAAACCACTTTATACCACACTTAAGCCCTACCTATACTGGGATTTGAGACACTATTTAGATCTCTTATAGAACTTTTCATCCATAAGTGTCAAAGTGCTTCCCAAGGGAGGATAATGTATCACTATCTCCTCTTTGTGGATGGAGAAAACTGAAGCACAAGGAGTCCTTTGTTGACTAGCCCAAGGTCACATTACAGGGTCATTGGCAGAATCTAGACTAGAACCCTGACCTTTCACTCCCAGCCTAGTGCTCCAGTGGGCTGGACCACACTACTAGCCCCGTAGCACGGGGCTATCTAAAGAAGAATATAATTTAAAAGCATGGTTTTGGCTAACATGGTTGAACTCTAATTTAGGCAGGACCCCCATGACTGTCTGCCCTGCAAAGAGGTTGGTAATTGGTACGCTAATGGCTTGCCTACACACAAAAGATGTACTGCTTTATCTATGACTGTGCAGTTAAACTCATACAACACCCCTAGTGTGGACACAGTTTTTTATATATATATATATATATATATATAGATAGATAGATGCCTTATAGTGATGATAGCTTATTCCCATGTGGAAAGGAAAATGAACTATTCTGATATAAGGCACCTTTATACCAGTATAACAATACTCGCATTAGGGATTGCACCAGTGTAACTATACCATTAAAATCAGCCCTCTAACCAAACTAGTTATACTGGTACAAATATTGTGGCTAGACCAGACCTAAGGACCTGAGCCAAGTCCTGTGTGACAGAAATTCTTGAACACAGACCATTACAGGGCAAAAGTACTAGATGTTCTCAGTGAATAAAGCCTGTCTCAGTTCTACCCCTATATTCATTCCCCTCACCCCTGTAAAAAGCCTGATTATAATTAATTCTGCATAGGGAGATAATAGGCCTTCCTCAATCTTTGGGACAATGGATACTTTAAAGATTGATACAGTCAAGGCTTGGCCAATCTGAATGGAAACTGGTCCTTTGCATCATGAGCCAGTTCATTAAATGTCATCTGTGGAATCAGTCATGTTTGCCAGGAGGGATGGATAAAAGGCTCTTGCTTGCCACAGCACAGAATTCACAGGAGCAACCCTGTTACAAAAATCCAGCTGTGGTAGAAGTTGTCTGGGAGGCCTCAGTTTTGGAAAGTGTCACTTGTATGGATGGTAAATGTCTAGAATTGCAGAGCCAATTCCTCTAGTCGGCAGGGTAAACGGCTCAGCTTCCCCCAAGCCTGGTCACCACTGAGTACAGGCATTATGGAAACCCAGATGCCAACACACAGAGGGGCCCAGAGCAGCAATTAACAGATATGGGCAGCCCAGACACTGACGCACCAGGGGCCCAGCCTTTGTGGATCTGAAGTCAGTGATAGTAGGTGCTAATGCATTAAGTGACCCACTCTCTGCAAAACCCAGGCACTTATGTGATGAGATTCCAGATTCTCAACACCAAACTGGGTTATAGCTGCCAAATACAGACCCTGCTTAAAAGCAGAAATGTGTTCAGCCTTTCCTATGGGCCAAGAGAGCAACCAGCCACATGCTGGGCTGCCGTGGTGCAGAAGGGCACTTGAGAAAGTGGAGCTGGAACCTTCCAGAAGCTTCAGTCAGAACCAGCTGATCTGAGACCCGTGAAAGGGGCCAGAGCCCAAGCTGCTGCCACTGCAGAGCTACGCAAGCTGCATCCACTCACTCCTCCCCTCTGGGGCCCCACGGCATCAGCAATTTCTCTGTCCCGAGAGCAAGGGAAGTGACATTCTGTTTGCATCCCCCACTACCACCACCCTAGGTTTGGGTATGATCAACTCCATTTGAGGCTTTTGCTGTGTCTCAGCTCCAGAAAGGAGTCCCTTTCCCCATCTGCCACATGATGGAAACTGGCTTCCCTTCAATATGACGCTAGAAGTTCTATGAGACAGTCCCTCCCCCTCCCCACTTAACCAGTAAAAGCCAAAAATCCCACCATCCCCCTCATCTCCTTGATTTTGTGAAAGCCCCAACACCCCACTCCCCCCACCCCGTTTTCAGACTAACTAAAATATTTATATACAAACAACAAAAATTGTCATAACTGCAACAAACCAAACTTTGGCTTGAAAAAAAAATAAAATAAAATAAAACCAAAAAATGTGACCAACAGCCTGGCAGTTTGGTGTCCCCTTGTTCTAGCTATTCTTCCATAGAATCACTAGATCAGGGTCTCTAGCTTAATTAATGTCTCCCCGATCCTTCCCATTTCAGTCACCTCCTCCCTGCCAGGACCAGGGAGAGCATGTGCGCTGCGGGGAAGAGCAAAGATGTGTGTTGCGCATAGCTGGGTCAATGCATCTCCCAGACAGCCCTGCTCACTTACAATGCTTACAGTTCAACGCATCTGGTTTCCTATTCTGATATCAACTGTAGACAGAGAAGCAAGTGTGTGGTGGCAGGACTTGAAAGGCTCTAGGATCCAAATCCACACCCCACACAGCCGTTCTGGGGGTGAAACGTCACCCCAGTACCAATTCATCTAGACAAGGGAGCCAAATGGAATTGTGCTTCTCTCTCTGTTTCTCTAATGTCTAGGGTTAGATAAAGCTTCAGAGAATCTGCCTTTGATTGCGAGAACATCACAATAGCTAATGACTGGAGGGGAGACCATTCCTCTTTGAGTTCTAAAAATCAAGCTCAGATGCCAACAGAAATGACTCCCTGCCACACTGCTGCTCCTTGCAGCAACTTATAAAATGCCTGCTTTTTAAAATAGAAGAATCACTCTACTTACAAGAGCAGAAGGGGGATGGCCTTGAGAGCCATAGAGCCCTTCTAAACAGTCTCTCTACTTTAGAATCTTACAGTCTGTAGTGTAAATGTGGACTGAGCAGTCCAGGTGCTCTTTGGAGGATGCTACGAGGCTGGGCGAATGGCCACTGGGGTTCTAGATTAAATATTTAAGGGCCTCAAACAGATCTAGGAAATGGGAAGTTCCTATGACTTCAGAGCTTGTACAAACTGCTTCTGCCAACCCGCCCCCTGACACACTTCAGGAATAATGTTCTGAACCAAAACACACACACTCTTCTCTTCACACACACTCCCTTGTCCCTCTGCAGCTGATCCATGACTCATTGTGTGCCATGCACACTATTTTAGAAGATTTATTTGCAGCAGCGTCTATGTGGCTCATAGTGAATAGGAAGAGGGACCTTGAATGCTGGATCTCAAAGCAGCTCACTGTGGCACTGCTGCAGAGTTCTTCAGCCAAATTTCTTCCCCTTAAAGCTGCACACACTCCATAAATCTAACCATTCCTTGATGTCCGAGACACAAGCACTCTCAATTATTGCCTCAAGCTCTGCAGTTACTGGCCCACGTCTGTAGCATCACACCAGCCAATCCTCAAGGAAAGAAGGGAAGGAGAGTGGCAATGAGGGAGAAAGACCTTAGAAAGCAAAGGGCAAGGGAAGGACAGACAATTACAGCCCCATAGTGGACAACAATCAACTAGAGAGAGAGATCAGGAGTTCATTTCAAAGTGTTGTCCCCTATCGCAGTTAATAGCCAAAGTCTTTGGGCAAGTTTGGGGAATCTTCTCTTGCCAACTCTACAATCCTGACACTGCCAAAACTGTTCCAAGTGTGTGCATGTCAGATGGTGATAAAATGCTGGAAGTCTCTGCATCTCCCCTCTTTTCAAATACAAACCACAGCCAATCTACCTGGCCCTCTAAAGGGCAGAAACTCAGCAAGAAGAGGCTCTCCCTCATGTCCTCCTGTCTCATAGGTGCCAAGCACCAGACCCAGGTAAGTAACTTCATCTGCGATTGGTTGCATGATATTGGTTCCTAACATCTTTCCTTATCATTAATTGCCTCTTCCGTGGTTGGTAGGATAAGCTATGTACCAACATGCAGGCATGGAAATGCATTTTTTTTTTTTTACCACAGTTAAAAAACAAAAAACAAAACAAAAAAAAGCACAATCTTTGGAACAAAAGAATTAAAGGCAGAAATTTAAAGGAAAAATACATATTCAAAGAACATAGTGAGGTATAAAAAAGTATTTTCTCTTTTGTTTTTTTGTTTTTCCTCCTCATCTTGCTATAGAGTTCCTCTACTAGTAAATATTGCAATAGCCAGGCCTCATGAACTGGGGGGGCTGTCCCACTTGCAGGGGGCTCACGTCACTTCAGTAGGGGGCGAATCGGCTGTAGCCACCTCGGTATAAACTTGCCTGCAGAAGTTAAAGGAGAAAAGAAAAAGGTGGTGAGGAGCTAGGGGAGAGAAACATTCAAAGCAATGACATACAGCCCTCGAAAGGGATTGGAGAGTGTGTCTGGACGTTGATCACTTTTTGGATGAACCCACTTGCATTCCATTGCTTATTTCAGCAGAGAGAGAGTATTGACTGGAAGCAGACACGGGGAGGGCGAGTTCTGTGTAAGCTGCTCCACTCACCTCAGATGCCCACAAGTCTCATTCCTGACCTGATCTAAACTGAGCCTTTCCAGTTATGTCTCCCTCCATGGCTCTTCCCCAGCATCTCACTGCTGACCTGGAACATCCCTTGCTGATCCAGCCCCGGGGTCCCACACACCAATGCACCCCAGTGTTGATCTGCAATGCTTCCAATGCGCCAAGGCCCCCAGGCTCTTTTCTATAGGGGTTTTCTTCCCATTCAGAGTCCTTAAACACACAGAACTTGGGATTTAGGAATGCAAAAAGCACTAAGGGTACAGGGGAGCCAAGCAAGGCATCTAGCTCTGTCCCCTACAAAGAGTCCTTGATCTGTACACCTCCCATCTATCCTATCTAGTTCTGCTTTGCTTTACAGAGCAATGCAGGAGCAGAAAAATGGCTCCTCCTAGTGAGAGTGTGTCAGAGCCAGCTCTGACTTTGGTAACAGAAGTTTTTGCTACTTTTTATTCCTCTGAGCCCTGCAGAGCTGAGACATGGAACTGGAATCCATTCCTTCTTGTACAAATGGTATATTAAGTCCCATGCAGCGACATCTGTGTATACCTACTGAAGGCAATGGGTGCACAGGTGGCACTGAGGGCCTCAGTGTTTACTGACTTCCATTCTGTCATGGCAGACAGGTTGCACATTGCCAACCACTGTTTTGCTCCTCCACAATCTCATTCTAGTGCCGAGGGGAACCAGGAACAACAACTCCACTGGCAGTGATCTGAGACCCATGAGAGACAAGACTTTGGTCCACCCTCCCAACCCCCTCCCCACGAATGAGTGTTCTATGACAGCAACACAGGCTTTAAAGTGAAGGGAAGTGGTGGTGAGAGGTTGCCTTGTGCTTTCAAGCTTTGCCACAATGGTTTCTAGAGACTCCAGCCAGTAGAAGACAGAAGCAGCCAAAGCAGGGCCGGGGGTATAAAATGGGCCCTAGCTGGGGCCACTCCTGCCCTCAGAATTGTGCAGGGGAGACCCCACGCACTCTCTGGGGGCACCAGCACCACGGTGATGCCTCCTCCCTTTCGCCTCACGTGGGCCTGGGAGAAAGCTACAGAGCAGCCAGACAGAGACTCCAGCTGGTTAAGGGCAGAAACAACCAAAGCAGAGACATCTTTGGTCCTCATGATCATGTCTACATTGCAATAAAAGACCTGTGGGCTGTCCCAGGTCAACTGACTTGGCCTCACAGGATTTGGGCTGTGGGGCTGTAAAACTGCAGCACAGATGTTCGGGTGGAGGTGAAGGGCCTCAGAGCCCAGGTTTCCAGCCCGAACCACCACAATGCAATTTTATAGCCCCACAGCTGACCTGGGCTCAGACTCGGTGCCACGGGTTTTTCACCGCATCGCAGATGTATCCTTAGAGAACTTTCTACAGGTTTGAGTGGACGTTTCCTGCCCTGGGCTGATTGGCTGTTTGCGCCAACCCTTCCCCCTCCCTCAGAGGGCTCTCTACCTCAGCATCACCCCTCTGATCCTATTCTCCCCTTCCCTTCAATGCCCCCCTTTGCCCTTCCTTTTAATCATCCCATCCTAACTGCACCCACCAAAATAAGGGAAAAAGTCACGGCACTAACATGCTATTTGCCGCCAACACATTGTCACTCTGCTTGTGTGGGAGATTCCTTCCCCCACCCTGTTTCTGTCTTGTCTAATTAGACTGTAAGCTCTTCAGGGCAGGGACCATCTTATAATTCTGGGTTTGTACAACACCAAGCACAATGGGATCCAGTCCTGGTCCATGGCTCTCAGGTGGTATTGCCATACAAAGAGTAAATAACAAAATAATACTAATACTATCACCCTATTGCCCTCCCCATCCCTCTTCTAAGCACCAGAACAATGAGACAGGGCTCATCTCCAACTGCAGTAACAAATCTTGTAAGGCACAAGACAAAGGGACATGGACTAACCAATGAGTCTCCTTGCAGCTAGAGGCCTCTTGACTAAAGAGGCAAGTGGATGGAGACTCTTAGCTGCTCTTGGGCCTTAGTCAACTATTCTCCATAGTAGGAATGAGAGAAATGGTACGAGAATAGAAAGAAAATCATACTTACCACAGCGCCAACTCCGTAGCTAGCGGCAGGGGCAAGGGCGTGATATGGGTCTGCTGTGTACACCCTGCCATAACTGAGGAAAGGGGAAAAAGAACAAATGGTCACTCCACACAGAGATTTGGATATTGCTGTTTGACCAGAGGAAGTAAGAGGGGTTTCGTGCTGATCTTCCACACCCCTGAAGCAGCCCCATTCCATGGAGAATCTATGGATACTGGCATATGTTGTGCAAGATGGGGTGGGCGACAGAGGAGGATGCAAAAGGCATACTCTCAACTAGCAGGAGTGTGGTGGGGACAGCTAGCATCATATTTAGTGTGCCCCTTACTTCTAATAGTGCAACTTTGGAGGAGAGCAACTACTGGTATTAGGGCAGCTGCCATGATTACAGCAGCTAAATGGAAAGGAGAGAGGAACTGTCTAGAATACCAAGATAGGAGTACAAGCTTTAGAACTGGATGAATGAGGGATTTTTCAATTTGCTGGAGATTCCAAAAAAAAAAAATTAGTTCTCGGATCTAAATGAAACATTTTGTTTTGGTTTTAAGTGTTTTTCTTTACTTTTTGCAGTTTCAAAACTGAAGGAAATTTCAAAACAAAAAGTTGCTTTTACCCCCAAATGGAAACATTTCAGCTTGAAACTATCAAAAAATTTTTTTAGATTTTTCCAGATTTTTGGGAGGAGAAGGCAGGAGAGTTGGCCAGAACAATTTGTCGAAACCAACACAAATTACTGTAACATTTTGGTGTCACCAAATCTGCATTCTCCCCCCCCCCTCCCAAAAAGTTTTGATTGAAAAATTTCACCCAGCTCCAGTAAGATTGAAAAGTCCCTTCCATGCACTTGAATTGAGGGAGATAAAAGACCTTATGGAAATTACTCTAATAATAATCCAAATAATTCCTTGAAATTATATAGAAATTCTCATTAAAGGATCTCAAAACAACGTACATGATATTTTTTATCATTTTACAGATGGGGAAACTGAGGCACAGAGTGATTCAGCAACTGACCCACAGTCACAGAGCAAAGAAATGGGAATGTAAGCCATATTCTCCAGACTCCCAATACCTGGCTCTAACCATAAAACCATGTTGCCTGCTTCGGCAGAGGATCAAAGGGGTAAGGGAGAACCTGGACTTAGTGCCCTATCCCTATCCAGAGCCCAAGCCTGGAATAGACCAAGTGGACATTCTCCTCTAAAGTTTTTTGTTTTGGGAGGAAGGGGGATGAGCGAGAGCAATGAGGTCAAGGAATATTTAAACGGAGCAGTAGTACTCCTTGAATCCCTGAGCACATCAGGCTTGCTCCATTCCTCCTTACATACCCATCGCTGTAAGCTGCTGCAGCGGCGGCAGCGGCTGTGGCTGCAGTTGCAGTAGCAGGCTGTGCATATCTGTAGGCTGCATATCCACCCTGCAGGAGAGAAGAGAACTGACTTTACAGATACCTGTCCACCCACAGAAAGCAAAACTTACCCACACCACAAGGAGAGGAAATGTTTCAAACTGCATCAGCTCCCATGTTACATCCATCACAACAGAGTCACCCTCAAACCCATATATGTTCTGGCCCTCAGAAGGATTGGGGAGAGCCTTGAATCAAAGCCCCGGTAGGCAGCTCACTGAAAGGCACAGACTGAAGAAAATCTCATGTGGTCATCTGTGTGGGAAATTACGGCTGGTGCTGGGAAGGGGAAATCCAGGACAGAAAGGAGCTAAATATAGGTGTGTATCCCCTATACAACCTTCTGCTAAAGTTGGGGGAAGCAGTCTAAGAAAAGAGGACTGAGGGCAAAGGAGTGTAACAAAGTGCTCTCTTTTCCAGAAAGATGCACTTTATAAAGAAAATCATGCAGGGAAACTCCTGCTTTTCTCTCTTTACTGGGGGAGAGACAAGAAGTTTAGATATTCAACTGGTTCAGATATACAAAAGAATCATGAGTTAGCAAAACTCCTAGAAACTGGACCCCGTGCAACTAACTGGCATTCTCAGCAGAGGCAGCAACTATTAAATGTTTAGAGAGACTTAACTAGCTTTTCATCACTTTGGGTTGGCCCCTCAAAGTAAGACATGCTGAGGGACATGATGTCAGGAAAACTTGTGTTGTTGCTGTTGTCCAGGCTATAGTTGCTCTGAGAATAAACAGAAGCCTTTTCAAAGATGTTGAGATGCTAGAGATCACAGGAGATTCTTCAAATTAGTTGTGGCTCCCAGGGAATTGGCAAAATTCACCTGAGCCAAAGGAGGACTTGTGGTTCTCTGCAAGGAATTCCTGAAAAGTGGGCACACAGGCAGTTCCTTCCTTTTCCCCCTTCTCTGGGTAGTCAGGCAAGTGGCTTTCTATCTCTTTCACAGGGCAATTAAAGATAACCTATGGACTGAAAGGTATATTCAAGCTCAGAATGGAGACAAAGGTCTATCTCAAGAAGTTTCTAGTGTCAGAAGCTAGGATAACGAGCTTGGAGAAATGGGATTTGACCTACATTTACCGTATAACTTTTGTTAACGGTATGGACGACAATATGGCCAGTGAATCCAGTTTGTGCTATCTGATTCTGAGCCACAGGGAGCCATCACGAAAGCCAGTAAACCCCAGAGACTGTTTTTCAACATTTATGAAGTTGTGCAGGACCAGAAGCTTGCCTGACGTGCTTCACCTCTGGACTGGATTAAAAACAACTTTGCCCTCACTAGCCTCCAAATTTTTGGTCAGAGGAGGGCAAAAGCAAAAACTCAAGGTCATACTCAATCTGAGGGAAAATACATGATCAGTTTTTCCTTGTGAGGTTTGTCTCAAAGTTTCTTTTTAAAATGAGGCAATGGCATTAATTTTGTTTTCACTGCCTAAGTCAGTGGAGCTACTCGGAATGAAGAGTGTGGGGCTCAATGGAAGACAAGGTTGCAGATACTTTCTTTCTCTGGAGGAGTTGAAGATATAATGTGGATAGGTAAGTTAGGATCTTCCTGTTAATGGCGATACAGCACGTTGCAAATTTTCACCCAATAAACATCACATCACATCACATCACCTTTTTATAATGGTGTGACGTCACGGCTTTTACACTCCCACTCTGAGCTGGCTGTTTTTTAGTCCCTCCACTTCAATTTGTTGGGTTTTTACATTTTATTGTTAATCCCCAAACATGAAAGGGAGAGGGTGCACGGAATACAGTGAGACCCAGTTCATCCATATTAACCTTCCACAGCAAATGCAAGCCAAACTTCCAATCGACACCACCACTGTACTCTCCTAGTCGATGAGACGCCTGAATTCTTGGTATGTCTGATGTTCAGACAGATGCAAAATTTACCCAGTTCCACACCAGTTAGCATCACACGCAAGGCAGCCGGCATCAGAATGTGCCCAGATTCTCACTCTCCCACACGTTTACCAATCACATTTGAGATCAATAGCCACGTTTCATGTGACTGGAGTTACTGTGAACATAACAGCAAGATGCAGTTTGAAACCAAAAAAGATTTTCATTTATCCTCTTTTTAACTTACATGTCGTATAATGGGGAAAAGGACAGAGGGACTGGAATCAGGTGTGGGAAAGGTAATGGTGTAACATCTATTAATCAAATTAAAAACTAAGCATGCCGACATCTGGAGCTAAAACAACCAGCAAAATCACCACGTTCAGACTCATATTGGCTAGTTCTATCTATCCCAGCATTCTCTTGGGACAGCGGTTCGTCCTAGGCTCTACCACAAGCTCGGTGAAGTACACAGCCTCAATTACTAGAGCGTGCAGCCACAACGACCTGCTATTACGGAAACAGTCAGTCACCACTGGAGTTAACATTCCAAACCTTAACAATGCCCGCATCCCGCCCCAAAATAAAAATGTCTCCCACCCGTACCCGGTCCCACACCACAATGTTAATAATTATAACAAGCAATAACCCATCTGTTATATCAGAGAAGGGAACAGAGACTCCACTGAGAGATTTAGAGCGAGATGTTAACATTTCTTCAGCCGACTGCACAACAAACAAAAAACAGGAGAAATAATTCATTGGAGAAATGAAGTTAAGAAACAGCTGACGTGTACTGGTTTTAACCACGCACTGATGCAAAACTGGAGCTACTGTTAATTTAAAAAAATATTAAAGGATGTATGTATACACACACACACGCAATCAGACCTCTTTGATATGGAGTGGTTTGCAAATTCTATTTGTGTGTACAATGAACAAAACAAAAACCGGGGACTAACGTAGCTATGGCACGTTCCTGATTATGGAACAATGAGCAGCTTCTGGGGATTCGGACACCTAGATACATCTATCATGACCTAACTGGGTTTGAATACACCAAAACGGGAAAAATAAAAGGTCCCATTTCTCACTCGTTTTCATTCCTTAATCGTTTTTGGTGAGTTTTAGGACTTGTGAAAAGCAAAGGGAAGCTTTGTATGAGTTTCCTTACCCAGCAGCAGTCCTTGCTTTTCCAAAAATCGGGACCCACACATAGCTCCATCAATGCGTCTCTCAGATCCCACACAGCTTGTCAATGCACCTACAATGTCTCCCTCCTGCTATTCCTGCCCACACACAACTTTGCCTCAAGTAAAACGCTAAGCCATTAACCCACTCACAGGGGCGTACACTCAGTGATTTCTGATGCCGCTCTCATCAGGTATCGTAGCTTATTTAAACTGCATCACTACAGGCTATTTTCACTGAATTTGAGTGTTCATGTCACCAGATGAAAAAGACAGGCCCTGAGTAGCTATTCCATTCTTCCCCAGTGCTGCATTGGGATCTTAATGGAGAATACCCTTCAATGGCATGGTCCCTGAACACCCAAGGCAGCTGTGCAGTCTCCCCCAACCTATTTAGACTTTTTTTATCCTCCAAATTCTGTGTCCAAACAAATGACTGGATCTGGACTTTTGGTGAGCATCTGATGTCAGACACCTTCCTACCAGCAAGGCAGCAACAAAGCTCTGCCAGAAGAAGGGAAGAGGGGCAAGGACAAGGGCTATATGTATTTAGTGCGCAATCAACTGCAAAGAGAAGGCCCTTCTACAGCAGGCATGAGGCTTTACAGCACACGGTATTTTGGCTGGGTTGAGGGAGATGAGTGAAGACATATTAGGACAGTCTAAGCACTGCTTCCACAAAGTGGAGATTAGCTTCAAGTTCTTTTACTCTCAGTATGTCTCAAGTGCTGAGAGAAGTTGTCTTTAATGAACCTCTCCTCTCATGTGGATATGTGGAGGGCCCTACAGGCTGATTCCATCATCCTCATTTGTCAATCTGATTGGATTTTCCTAGGTATGTGGCAAAAGTCTCCTGAACTCAAACTGCTTTTTCTGAGGGCCAGAGGACCAAGATAAGCAGATACCAGTCACAGCCCAGCAGCAAACATCCCCTTTGGGCTCCTTGGCCAAAATTAAAATGTGGATTTGGCAATATTAGCTTGTTGCAGCTGAAAATTATTTGACAGCTGATGTAAGGACGAAGCTGCTGTTTGAACTGAAGCAACACTTCACCTGGCTACTGAAGATTCTAAAGGCAGATAGCAAGTGTTTTCAGTTGCCTACCCAGCTCTTCAGCACCAAAAACTCCACCCTCTCTCTTCCACATGTAAGAGCCATAAGGGTTATTCATAAACTAAACAGACCATAAGGAAATCCAACTACACCATGCAACAAGCTTCCCCTTTCTCCTCTTTCAGTGCCGTATTATCCAGGCATATCAGCAGTTGCCCCTTCTCTGCAGTGGCAGAGGACACAAGGGAGTGAGCAGAGAAGCATGTTGCTGAGGTACTGTACTTGGGAGCACCTGCGTCCCCCCTCTAGGTGTCAGAGGTATTTCCAGAACCATGGAGAAAGGGACAGTCCGTGCTGATGAGTGTGTCTATATGCTCACCACCCTATCAGTTTCAGGGCTGCAAGCCCAATTTTAGGAACTTTGTTTTCTAGGCCTAGCGTGTCTTTTCTCCACTCCCCAGTACCTTTATAATGGAAGGTGAAAAAGCAGAAGGGGCTGGAATTGATTTCTAGGATTTCAGTATTAGGTAAGCACTGTGGATCGGTGGGAGTGAACTGAAAGAGGTGACAGGACAACAGCATTCATTGCAGCAGGTGCACTGACATAGTAATGGGACAAGCATGACCTTGTTAACCCTGCCACTTAATTTTTGCAATGAAAAGCCACTTGGTGTGAAACCTGAACATGTGCAGCCCTGAGGTAGCAGGGGCTTTGATCACATGCTCACGAGTCTGCACTGTCCTTAAAAAAAAGCCTCTGTTCCCATCTCTAATGTGGCGCTGGAATGGTTAGTATAATTCAGTTTTTTTCCACTGCAATCCACAATCTGATTGGTTGGCAGGTCACACTGGCACTCCTACCTGAGGTATTTTAGCGCTAATGATTGGTTCCTGTAAGACTATTCTATAACAGAACACAGGAAGAGCAGTTCAAAAAACACAGCTGTGGAAAGAAACAATCATACAAACACAGCCCACGGAGGGGCTCACCAGCCTTTTCTTTCCAGTGGATGCAAGCACGCTTTTCATAGATGGGGAGTGGTCTTTGTGGGTGGTTTGTCATCTCACACTGACCCCACTGCAGGAAAAGCACTCTCTTTCCTAATGGCCAAAACGGAAACATTATCCCCCAACACCCTCCATACCCTGGGACAGGTTACTTTGTAAATTCAGGTATTTTGGTACTGAGGAATGAGTCCAACAAGAGACAGAACAGCTCTTTTAATAGAAGAAAGTGGCTAGCAGGATGGTTGCCCCAGGAAAGAAGAGGAGGGGAGGAGAAAGAGAAAGACCAAATCAAAGCATATGACAACTGTGAAGGAAAAGCAGCCATAGCCTGGGACAACCCCCTTCTCCCCCTACTCGCCTGATTCTGCCAGCTGGAAGTCCTTCTCCTCACCTCTTTTCCTCAGCCCATCCCAACCTGTTCAGCAGGTGTGAGAGCTCTTCACCATAACTTCCCCCACCCCAAAAGCGAGGGAACCCCCTCCCAGATCAGCAATCAGGGGCTGAATAGCCCTTTTCCTTCACCCTGTGATCTAGGACAGCCCTTATGCAGCAACTAAATGAACACAATCTGGTGGGATACAAGGCACCAACGCCCATTCAACTTGTGCCAATCCAGAGTGGAAAATGGAGTAACTTAGAAGTTAGGGCTGAGATGCAGCTCTCTCTCCCAACTCTAGTAGAGAACTCTAGCAATAAAAATATAAAGAGATAAACCTGGCCAACCTACCTTCAGAGATGCCCTATAACGCAGTCCTATTTTCCCCATTAGTGGAACCTGAACTATTATAACACGATAACTGATAAATGGTTTTCTCTGAGGGCTCTAATCCCTTTTTAGCACTTAGACACATTAAATGGTGAAACTGGAGTGTACTGGGGGGGGGAGGGGAATTCTCTGTACTATTAAAGCTGCTGTCAGACATTAAGATGTTAAACGAGCCCCTTCTATGCATCAAAGGTGCAAGCTAAAGATCTGAAGGAACTTCATGAAAAGAATCAGGGGATAAACCCCAGCCACCATCTCCCTCTCAACAAGACTGCGCAGGAGAAGACACCACGCACAGAATCACTGCCCATTTGCCCGCTCAGTCACTGCACTGTCAAGGACCAAACTCACTGATCTATAAAGAGTAAGGCAAAGTGACAGATTAAAAACAGAACTTTTCCCTATGGCCTGAAGAAGTTTTATAATGGAACACTTGACCAGGAAGGTCAATTTCTAGTATATGTGCAAGGGCACATGTGAGAATGAGAAAATGCATGTGTGAGAGCATGGGCATCGTGAGTGCACGCATGCATGCACATGTGAGAGCATGCGTGTCAGAGCTTACCTGCAGGCTACCAAAGAATATACATAACATCAAGTTACTCTGTGCTTAGATAGAATATTTTCCAACTGTTGTGTTGGGAAAAGTATCTTTACAAGGCCTGATGCTCCATACAGACCAGAGAAGCCCAATGGCAACAGGAACCAACCGCTAGATGCACCTAGATGGTGCCCCTGCATGTTAGGGGGCACCATCTCCTAAGCAGTATGGATACCAAGTTCATCTATTCTGGCCACTATACCCACAAACAAGACAACATTTTCGTAACTCCACAGATACATCTCCACCTATTAAGAGAGAGCTTTGCTGGAACCAGATAGTCTGAGCAGGGTGAATGTGAGGACTTAAATTTAAAGTTCTTTGGCCTGAAGAGCACACTCTGATGCTGTAACTGTTATAATGGAACTTTCCATCCAAACGAAAACTGCTCTCCTCACCTACCGATCAGAACCTCCCAACTCTAGGTTCCAGGAACAGCACCCACAAATCAGTTAATCATCAGTGCTATAGGAATCCTGGATACAGACTTGCCGGTAAAGTCATAGGAGAGGACAAAAAGCCTTTTGCGGTGCTTGAGAAATTTACCAGGACACAGGAGGCTGCTGACTCTTCTACCTAAACAACACATGACAGCTCCTTTGGGGAGACCGGAAGATAACCCTTATTCTGTTTAGGTACCATTTCAACTAGCAAAATGAGATGTCAACTTTCACTCCAGTATCTCAGACTCCATTCTTAAGCAGCCCCATGTCTTCTCCAGACGGGTGACAGCCACAACCTAATGGTATATGAGCTTTTATAAACACAGAGATCATGCTGCACAATTCAGGCCTGAGAGGGCCCCAAGAGGGGAGAAGAAGGGGGAGGGGAGGAGGACAGGGAAGGTCTGAGGCTAAACCAGTCCTGTTATTTTTATATCCAAATTATGCAAATGAGAGAAGTATTGAGAGAAATTTTAATTTGCTAATCATCTCTCAGGTTGATTAGTAGCAATGTGCATGTGGGGAAAGGACACCCAGTAAATTGACCCTGGCAATGATCAGGAAACCCATAGGCTTAGGTCTTGCACCCAGGGGCAAGCGCAGTGACAGAGAAGCATGCTTGCATTCTTAAATATATAATATATATATCCACAAGGAAGAAGAAAATCAAAGTAAATGATATTTAAAAAAAAACAAAAACAAATCAAACCAACCAAATAAACCAACAACAACAACAAAAGGCTGGCTTGTTGAGGGTTGGGGATGAGAAGGCTCCGGTGTGTGTACTTACATAGAGGTCAGCACCGTAAAATCCGTCCTGGTAAACCACACTGCAGAAAATCCACACAAAAACAAAAAACAAAAAACAAAAACAAAAAGAACAGAAAACACATTCCGGTTATTGAGGACGGCAGCATGCACATGCATTTTACACAGGCAGGTGATGTATGAATCCACAACCTTGGCTTTCGGGCAAGAGCGAATCAGCAAGAGAATGTGTGTGAGCACGTACCCATGCGGCCCCATGTCATCCTCCATGGCATGCAGGGGCGGGGGAGGGGATAGTATGCATAGGGTGGGGGGGTAAACAACCTTCATATTGTATAATAAAAATAGACTCAAAGACCTGATGCCCTGAAGAAGAGAAACCTGGGTTTAGAAGCCTCCACTCTGGTTATTATCCTGGAATTATTTTAGTTACTTCCTAAACACATGGAAAAATTGGCATAATGAAATGGATTTCACAGGGACTAACGAAGCCCTTTAGAAGCAGTCCAACAAGGGCTAGAATCCACCTAAGTCAGCACATTGGAGAAAGCTGGGTATAATTCTGTACATTGAGTTTTACAGGGCTGCATGATTTTGTTTCTGTTATCCATACATCACCTGTTTTTACCCTGCACATTAGACATGCGATAAGATTTGGCTGATCACACAAGCATGCAAAGTATTATTATTCAGCATCTTAAAAAACCGATGCAACACCTCTGGAAAACAAGTCAATCAATTCTGATCAAAGTAAACACAGAGAAATGTAATTAAAAAGAAAAAACCAAAAATACCCACAATGCATTGCTTTCACAAGCAGAGATAATGAGCTAAAAAGGTTAAGTGACTGGTCCAAGGTCCAAGAATTGAAAGGTGCAGTGGGGATCATCCCTGATAGTAACGACGCATTCCACAGCAGAGAGGAGCAACTGAAGGCCTTAGATGGGGTGATGCTCTCTTTGGCTTTATTAGCCATTGTTAGTTTCTCTCAGAACTTCAAGCTGCAAAAATGTCAAACCAGGGTCTGGGGTTCCCAAAGAGCCACTCTTAGTAGACTATTTGGCAGTGTCAGGCTGCAATGTAGCTTGCCGAGAGGATGGGGAATTGGGGAAGGACAAGGAAGGACGAAAGGGTATACCCCAGCCCCCCGTTATAAACACATGCTTTCCTATTGCACAACTTTCTCCTGTTTTGTCCTCTGGACAGCTCATTGCCAAGCCACCCACACTTTAAAAAGCATCATTTCCACCGTCTTGAAGTTCCATGGGGCGATGAGTCTTACTAATAGCCTTACCCACAAGCTAGAAAGAGGTAGGAAATATTCACTGTAATCTTTTCATGTTTCCAGTTGGAATGTAAAATGTGGCCAAGATCTTGACACACTGATTAAAACACCTATCTATTGCAAGATAGACATAGAAAAGACAGGATATCTTGCCAATAGACTGTATGCTATTACTAAAAATAACGGAGCAGCATTTGCTACCAGAAAAGTCTTTTGGTAAGGCTGTGTCTCTACCCCAAGAGAGGTGCAATTCATTCCTGGTGGACAGAGTTGCATTGGTCTCTAAGTGCACTAGATGTGGAAAAGAAGAGAAAAGATGATACATGTCAGCAGGGAGAAGTGGATCATATGGTATTTGTAGGACCCAAGCTCTACAATCATAGATGTGTGGATTCTGGGCCTGTGATTTAAATTGCTAGATTTTCTGTCATTAAGAGTGTTTTCCCCACTCCTGCATGAAAGGTAAAAAATTTTGGTAAATTTTTGGTAAAAATATTTTGGCGCTCATAGGAATTGCCATGCTGAATTATCCAATGATCCAGCTAGTCTAGGATCTTGTCAATGACCACTGCCAGCACTGGACACTTCGGAGGAAGGTACAAGAAATCCTGCAGTAGGCAGTCATGGGATAACTTGTCACTAGAGAAAGTTCTCTTTCCTAATCCAAAATAAACTGAGAATGGTTTATACTCTGAAGTTTGAGGGTTTATATTTCTTCCAAAACTCTTGGTGTTTTTTCCACCTCCCCTGTTAGTATTTACCTTTAACTCTGGTCACTGAGGTCAAAAACTTAGCAAGATTCGAAAAAGGACTGGACATTTATATGGATAACAAGAATATCTAGATTTATTAATTTGTTAATGCAAACTAATTTTTTAAGAGAGATTCATATATTTTAAGGCCAGAGGGACCAATACAATCATCTCCTCTGACCTCCTGCATTACATAGACCATAGAATTTCACCAAGTGGTTCCTGCATTAAGCCCATAATTTCCATTTGAGCCCTAGCATACCTTTTAGAAAGTTTTCTTGATTTAAAAACATGAAAAGAGGAAGTTACTGTAACTGGAGGTGCTTCAAGAGTCTGGTCCCTATCTGTATCATACACAGGAGTGAGCATGCGCACCTCGTAGCTGAGTCAGAACTTTTTTTTCCATCAAGCAGTGTCTGTTGAGCCGCACAGACGGAGTATCCTCCCTTGTTCTCCCAACTGAGGATATAAGGGGTGATGCGAGTCAACATTTCTATAGTTCCTCCTTTCATCACAATGCAATGAAGCAGGGGGGAAGGAGGGTGGATAGCAGAGTACAGATAGGGACCACATCTCGAAGCACCTCCTGTTACAGTAAGTAACCTCCTCCTCTTCTTCAAGTACTGTTCCCTATGTGTATTCCACATGTGGGTGACTTGCAAGCAGCGATCAGCATGGAGGTAGGTGCGAGGAAGTTGGTAGCAGAGCTGCTTGGTAACACAGCCATTCCTACTGCTGCATCCAGAGCTGTCGCTTGAGTCAGGGCGTAGTGTGCCATAAACGCGTGGATAGACAAGACGTCTTGTTCCAGAACAGTTGCAAAGCTGCAACTTTAGGATCTATCCATACGTTAAGGATGCCATGGAGGCAGCTTGGTCGCGCATGAAGTGAGCTGAAACACCATCAGGAATGGGAAGGTTTGCTATTTTATAGCATTCTCGCATGCATCCCAAGACCTGCTTAGAAATTCTCTGTGGGGCTATGGAGTGGTCCCTTGACCTTTCTGCTATGGCAATGAAGAGTATCAGTGATTTCCTAAACAGGTTTGGTTCTCTGCAGGTAGAATGCCACAGCATGCCTGATGTCAAGGGATTGCAGTTTCTTGTCCCCAGGAGACAGATGAAGTTTTGGAAAAAATGATACAGGTAAGTGAACTGATTGATTGACATGGAATTTGGACACAATTTTGGGGAGGAATTTGGGGTGTAGCCACAGGGAGACTCTCTCTTTATGGAATACTGCTTAAGGCAGGTGTGCCATCATGGCTGAGTCCACTGACCTTTCTGGCCGTGACGATGGCCACTACGAACACTTCTTTCATGGATTGGTGGGCCATGGCACATGTTATCATGGGTTAGAAGGACAAGGTTAAGGTCCCATTGGAGTGCAGGTTTGATGAACGTTGGGAAGCTCCTGATCAAGCCTTTCATAAAGTGTTCTGTAGTCAGGTGCATCCAGATAGTGTCCCTCCACCAGAGGAAGGAAGGATTTCCTAATTGCTGCTAGATGCACACGAAGCAAGCTAAGGGTTAGCCCCAATGTCTTTAGGGCGAGGAGACAGTTGAGGAACTGGAGAGGCGTCGACCTGCACCACCTCTTATGTGAAGATACTGTGCACATGCTGGTCAAAAGACACTGCTTGGAAAAGCTTCTGGGCTCAGGCACATGGCACACATGTGTATGCACATGTGGGATGCACAAAGGGAACAGCATGGAAGATGACTGAGAACCCACCACATCCCTAAGTAAATTATTCCAATGGTAATTTATCTGCACCTCTCCCCTCCCCCGCCCAAAAGCACCTTATTTCTAGTTCAAATTTGTCTAGTTTCAGCATCCGAACATTGGCTCTTGTTATGCCTTTGTCTGCTGGATTAAAGATCAGAAATCAGAAATTCTCTCTCCACATTGGTACTAATACGCTGTGATCAAGTCACTTTTTTAACTCTCTCTTTGCTAATCTAAATAGATTGTGCTATTTTAGTATTGTGGTTTTTTTTAGTAAAACATGTTTTTCAGAACTTGAATCAATTCTTGTAGCTCTTTTCTGAACCCTCTCTAATTTCCCAACACTCTTTTGAAGGCATATCCACTAAAAATGGACATGATATTCCAGTAATGATCTTACTACCATTGTGTAGAGAGGCAATACCACCTCGCTACTACTACTCAATTTTCTCCTGCTTGTACGCTCCAGGATTCCATTTGCTCCCTTAAGTACCCATGTGATACACTGAGCTCAGGGTTAGTTGGTTATCCACCAAGACCCCTATATTTTTTTCTGGTTCACTGCCTTCCAGAATATAGGATGGAGGACTAAATGTAATCTCTGTTTTTAGTCCCTATTCGTATGATCTTGCATTTAGCTGTATTAAAACGCACGTCAACGCATGTTTTATTAAACCTCATGCTTCAGGGGCTCAAGCCAAATCTCTGATGACTAGAGATGGTTTTTTTTGCCTCTTCCTCTGAACCATCTGAACCTGGCAACTATCAGAGACGGGATACTGGGCTAGACGGACCTTGGGTGTGATCCAGTCTGGCAATTCCTAGTCTTGTTATCTTTATAAATGTCTTATCTTTTTGAAGCCTGCTATGCTCTAAGCCTCAATGATACCGTGTGGCAATTATTTCCACAAAATAATTGTGCTTTGTGAAAAAGTATTTTCTACTATCAGTCTTGAATTTTCCACCTTTCAATTGTGTTGAATGCCCGTCTTCCTAACACCCATTGTATTTTAGTCACTCATGGCTTGTTTCTTGGATTCATGGTCTTGTCTTTCCATTAAAAGGGTAGGGGGAAAGCAACTGATGCATGATATGGTGCCAAGAATGTATGGATGACACTAAGCATGCATGGTCAAAAGTTGCCAGATGTGACTGCATTTGTAATGCTGTTTCTCTTCTACTGGTTTTTTTTACAACATAAACTGCTCCACACATTTTAAACTCCACAATGAAGAACCAACTTCATATATATGACATGCAATGTTGGAGACCCAATCTATGACAACAACCATGTATTAATTAAAACCTAATGTTTATGTCCAGCACAATTCTGGGTCATTTGTGAGTGCAGCTTGTTTACTGCTGTCTTCCAACCATTTACGGGACAGTTCACTGCACATGAAGATATATGAAATCAGTCAGTGGGGGTCAGACAAGGAAATGCAGTCACAAGATATTATTTAGAAGGGATGATCACTGGTGTGTGGCCCATATTCCAAATGTAAATAACTCCTTTATACCAAGATGGGGTTGGATTTAACCAATCAATCACGAGTGCAGAAAGGTCATAAGGAGTCTTCTCCCAGCGTACCAATGATGACAGTCTCTTGCTAGGAATGCTCTAGCCGTTACTATCAGGGATAAAGAATAAAAGTCCTTCCTAAAACAGGATAAAAGTCCTTCTAGACAGTAGCACTTAGCTCAGTTTTGCTTGCGTGCTTCACTCTGGGGCATTTCCTGATAGAACAGGACTGGGTCATTATTACAGTAACAAAGATGGACAGAGGTTGTAGACCAGAGGCCATGGTTAGAGAATACAGGATATAAACTAGCAATGACAGTGGAAAGAGACGGATCTATGTAAGAGGGATGATCATCTGAAAACTCAGCAAAACAAAATGCCATTGTGAGCCCCATGTTTTCAGGCAACAGTTTCGCCACTCTAGAATCACTGGGCAGTGCTAAGTCCAAAATATTTATGTGAAGCAATTTAAACTATTGCTACAAGTTTTTGCTGTAGAGTAGATGGATGTCTGGCTATGGCTACTTGCTTCATTGAGCTCTATTTTAAATACCAGACTGGACTCTACAAAGAAAGGGCACAGCAACTCCCACCCCGCCCTCTCCCCAGATTTAATCTATTACACAAGGTCTCCCAAGCTGATCTAGTACATCCCAGGGTAAGGTCCAAATGTACTGTGTTATTAGGACACTTAGGGTCCATAGGTGGTCTAATGAAAAATGGGAGGTAGTGTCCAACTTTCTCTCTTTAGGTGGATTCTCTCTCACTAAGATTCCCCGTGAAAATGTGAGGCTACTGCCTTGAGAACAGGGCAAACAGGATAGAGAGATAAGTGATGTGAATGAGGCATCTTCAGATTCAAAGAGGAGAGACTCTTGGAGGAAACTTACTGAATTATTTTTACTCTGTCACACTTAAAAAACCCCCAAGTAAATCCAGCAACTTATGCCTTTCAAATAACAATAGAATAGTTGTTGCTACAGAATCTATTCCACTGCATGACTAATGAAAATCAGATGGTAAAGGATGCTAGATCACACGTCCATCAGTATTTCATACCATTATTATTATTATTATTATGAGAAGCATGTTGCAGTTTCTTTCTCCCTATGACCCCTCTCTTTCCCACCCTTAATTTAAATGGACTTGATTGATCTTTGTTTTAAACCTTTTTGAACCGTCTCCAACAAAGAAAGCAAATCCATTGTGGGTAACTGGCTCTCCTGTACCCTACTCCCAGATGGTGAGGCATGAATGTAACTGATAATATTCCCCACTCCTGGATAACAAAATACAAAGGAGTGAAGAGAACAGAACCTGCCTCACTCCTCAAACTTGGGACCTTTTTTTTTTTGTACTTTATAGTAGTGTCAATGCTAGATGAATTCCACACAGGCCAACTGCTACTGCGTAGGGGAAGGAACCTGCTGGCACCTTAAAAGCAGTTGCCTTTAGTTTCTGGAGTGTCAGGATACTGAAATGAAGTGTAAAGTATCTTATGATTTTAGATATGCCCTTTTTTGGTGTCACTGGATGCAGAGTGCCCTGGCGTTGGTGTATCCTGACTCTCACCATCCAACAGATCTCTGATTTTTGTCCTTTGCCAATCAGCTACTTCTCAACTTGGTGTTGAGCACTCTCATTTGGTGTCCAGTGCTTACCCTGGGTAGGCAGGGATGGCCGTGGGGGGTACTGCCCGGACTGCACCGTACACTGTCCGTCCTCGGCCCCTCAGATGTGCTCCCCGGAAGGCGGCTGCTGTGGTGGCTGCAGTTGGGTAGGGGAAGCCTGGAACTGTAAAGACAGATATGGAGAAAGATGAGAGGGATCACAACTCCGACTCAATTAAAAACTGTCTGCTTCAAACAAAATAATGCAATAGGCTGCAGAGCTGTGGGATGCTCTGCATCTGTCCTTCAAAGGGGCATGCTTACAGTCCTAAAGAAAGAGTATACCTCCTGCTACACCATGACCCAGAGGGGGAGAAGGGTTGCAGACAGGCCTGGCATGCAAGAGGTTAATGCTATGTCGTGCCTCGTTCATTGCAAATGCGGTACAATTTCCCCCTGCCCCACTTTGACACTGCCACGCAGTCTGGTTAGAAAGAGTCCAAGAAACACAGAGTTGCTACCAATATAGCAGGTGACTCTTCCAAATTTGGATGAGGCTCTTTGAAATAATTCAGCATGCGCCCCTTAAATCAGTCAATTGTCCTCTTCTCCCCCCCCACCCTTTGCCACCCCCTACTCCCCATGCTCAACTTCAAGCCAGAAAGACAGGATAACCCCCATGTAAGGCAGCAGAAATTCCGCATAAAGTGCCAGTTTACCAAGAGCCAATTATCTTGTGGCAAATGTGACCAATAACCAGTTCCATGTGTATTGGGCCCTGTTTTATTACACTTCATGCTGGAGTAAACTGGCTCAGGGCAAATTAGGTCAAAACTTCAGAAGCAGCTGCAAACACAATGCAATAACAGATACCCAGAAGGAGCCAGTCGCAAGGCATGAAATCAACCCAAGGTGCTTCCAGGTACTTGCCACTAGGGGGCTGGCAGAGGACTTGCAGTTTAGCAGCTGGTATAATATGTACTTTGCGGATTTGTCTGTTTGGTTTCTTTGGTTTTGAAGCACCAGCAGTGACATATTCCTCACATTCCCCTCCCTTCTCCTCAGCGTCTTCTTTATCATTTCAAAAGCCCCAGTCAAAAGCAAGCATAGAAACGCACTGCAAGATTAAAAGATCATGACCACTGCCCAGCCTGAGTGCTCTGGCTGGTGGCAGATCTGTCCCCAACAAGACCCATCCTTTCAAGTATATATCATACAGGCTGGAGAGAAGAGGGCTAACAGATCATTGTTTACTCAAGCACAGTAAGAATACAGGGGCCAATTGGGGCTACTTACTGATTAAAGGAATGTAAGTGTTAATACCCCCCCTTCCTGACAGGGGCACTGCGGCGTCATTGCCCAGCGAGACATCTGCTTGAAAGCTGGACGCTAATTTAGTTTTAAAAAAGAATAAAAAACGTAAAAAGGTTATAAAGAAACAGCAGACTGAGAACACAAACAAACACCACTGCAGTTAAATGGCAGAAAGGGAAGTGTCTACTTAAGTTCTACCTGCGTATAACTCCGGGCCGTACACTGCTCCAACCACGGGACTCAATTTCCAACCTGAAACAGCAAAAATAGCAATGAGCGCTGGCGTCCACGCCAGGAGCAACAGTGGGAAGGGTGGGAGAGGCAAAGGAGCTTTGCATGTGAAACTCAGCATTCAGTGCTTCTCCCATTACTGCTTCCGCCCTGTGCTTTTGAATGGAGGCAGACTCCCTCTCCCAGGCCAGGGTCCACGTATAGACTATTACATGAGAGGTAGGATCAGACTCTTCTGAATTCTCATTCTGAAGCAGAACATTAGCTGATCCGCTGCACAGTAACCTCTGGTGTAAACTATAAGAAACAAAACTCAGCCAAATGCCAACTACCTTATATGTCTGTTCAGTATAAACTACATAGCTGGTCCACAAGACCCTGCATTCTCTCTGTGAATCTTGTCGTCAGTTCTTACTGTCCTATATGTTCATTGGGAACGACACGGATTAACCAATAACCATGTCTAAACCACTGGCTCATTCTGTGATCTCAGGCAAGTCATGGTACACCCTCAGGTCTCAGATTCACTGGCTCTGATGTTTACTGGAGAATCACTTAAAACAGCCTGGCGATTGAGTTGAGATTTCCTGGGTAACAATCACACAGAATATATTGCACAGAAGTATTTCATAAACAAGTTTGTTCATTCCACATATTTTCTTTTCCATTTTGTTTTAATTTTGCTGCTTTCTCCAGACTGCATCTTTCAGGTGCAATCTTTCGCAGAGAATCATTTAATATAATCCGTACAATGGGCCGGAACTGAAAATCATCAACACAGATACACAAGAGAGCAATAGTTAAATAAGCAGGTAATGGACCCAGTGAAAAGCCTGCCATTGTACAATGGGTATGAACAGAAGCATTTTTCCCAGGAGAGCAGATCTGGAAAACTGGTTTGTCTCCACCCATTCTAACCAGAAAGGGATGAGAACTGGGAATAGGGTGAACCGTTTAAGATGATCAGGTCTGATTTCCACAAAATGTTCTTTAACCTTTCAGGGCAGGCCTCATCTGTTCACTTGGTAACCATGCAGGTTTTATTATTAAATGTCACACATCTTCCCTTCACAGGAATCCTGTGAAACTTACTATAGTTTAACTACTCAGCCCCACCTTTGAGGTCTTATAATCAATCATCTTTCTGGTCTGATCTGGTAACAGCCAAACGTCACTAGTTAATATGCCGGGGTGGAATGTACAGGAGCCAAGAATAGGACCCAGTTCCTCTGGACTTCTAGTATTGTGTTTTAATCAAAAACCCATGCTCTCTCACTATCTACTGTATGCTTAACTTGCTCTTGCACTGAAGCTGTTCCGGAACATTTTTCAATGCAACTGGGGACCATTCACTATGCTCCAGGCCAACTTTGTAAACTCCAAGACTTCTAATTAAGAGAGAATTCTTCACTCCACAAAACAACTTAGTCGGTCCTTAGTCAAGTTCCTTGGAAAACGGTTGAAAATAGGCAATTTCTGTGAAAGACAAACTGCTGGGTGCCCCAGCTTTCCTGGCTCCAAGGAGAGAGTTGTATCTACAGCTAAAATTAAGGCCAAGATTTTTTAAAAATGGGTTCCTAAAGTTAAGCTCCTAAACCTATATTTACGCACCTAAAAAAGTGGCCTAAGTTTCAAACGTGCTGAGCAGCCACAGCTCTGACTGTAGTCAAGGAACAAGGAGACCTTGTAATAAGGTCTTGAATTTGAGGCTATAGTGTCTGTCACCATCATTGAAACCTTCAGTTTCTGATTAGTGCAAACATTCTCTCTTACCATTTGCATATGGCGTGACCATCTTCTTATTGGTCATCACTCGCGCTGTGGCATTATTCACCTAAAAGTAAGAAAGGGAAGGGGGAGGAGAGGGAAGGAAGCACAAGATGTTAGGGAAAATGATAACCTCTCTAACATCGCACATCCTATACATCTCTGAGCAAATAAATCAAACAGCTAGTTTTATAAAAATGCAAGACATTTACATTAGTACTGGATTTGCCATTTAATTGTAAACATTACAGCTAATTGTGGCACTTTATGCATTTAAACAAAAGGCCAACGAGAGTAAAGTTGGGATTCTCAGACATCCTGCCACCATTACAGCACACTGGATATCTGCAGCTCACCAATCCAGCAGGCAAAAAACTTCTGCTATCTTGTTCAAGTCCCACTGGAGTGGTAGGGGTGGTGATCTCTGCAGCTCAGGCAGAAGACAAATAAAGTAGATGGTGAACGAACTAGCTTCTTTTAGAAGCTATCATTAAAATGTGGTAGTCCACAAATGTTACAGACAAACAGGTCTTCAGAAAGAAAAGTAATCTGGACTCCCGTTGTCTTGGATTTAATCTCTCTGGGTCAAGGGAGACTTTTGGAATCCTTTGAGATATTGGCCTTCAACCAAGTTTCAAGAGGTCCTTGGGTTACAGATTTGTTTTTTCTCTGATAATAAATTTCTTACAAAAATCTCTTAAAAGAAAATGCAGAAGTGTAAATGGGTCTCCTGGTTTCACTGTACCCTCCACCCTCATTACAGAGCTCTGCATAGTTCCAAGCATTTTGAGTGCTACAGCAAGTGGGTGTTACAGCAAAGATGGTGCTGACAAAGAAAGGATGGATGGGGTTTGAAGCCAAGTTACTGCAGCCCTGTGTCAGACACAGCCTCAAAGTTCTTGCAAGGAGGGTGAAGCTTCTTAGCATGAATCAATGATCTGTCAAAATCTCAGGCCAGAATGGAACTGAGAGACCAGAGGAATGAAAGAAGCCGTCCTTAAGGAGAAGTCAACCAAAAAAAGAGTCTCAGTGTGTCCTTTCAGGTTTATGGAGTGGTGAGCCTGTGCAGGCAAGGGGAGCCTGGAACCTCATTTACTCTAGTTTTGGCCCAAAACAATATAAACATTACACATTTAAAAAAGAAAGAATGGGAAACAACAATGATGAGACTGAGAGCATGCAGTTAAACACACACAGAGAAAAGAAAGAAAAGAAACAATTGATTGGAGGGAGGGGAAGGAGAAGAGGGGGTCTCACAGACAATCATTAAGATGGAGCAGTGCTTGAAATCAGCTGCAACAGCAAAGTGCAACACAAGCACTTAAAGGAAAAACTGCCAGAACCAATCAGAAACCACCAGTCAGCAAAGAGAGACCAACAGCTGCATTTAACCGAGTAAAGAAATAAACTGGGGAGGAGGGGGGAAGAGAGAGAGAACAAACAACCACAGCTACAAACAGGTCTGGGAAAGACAGAGCAAGAGAAAGAAGGGGCAGGACAGAAAGGAGGGGATGGGTGCATTAATAAAAACCAGCCAAACTGGAGTTCAGTAACTCTGAGTAAGATGTGCAAGGGGAAATCACCATGAAATCAGTAATCAAACAGCTCAGACTGCTACAAAACGATACGTACATCCAAAAGTCCAGGCGGCATTACTCAACAGCATTGAAAATAAAAGAGGGGAAAAGGGAAAGGAGGCGGGTGGGGACGACAAGTCAAATCACATTTTGTAGTGTTAATGTGAGATGGCAGATGGATTTTTTTCTTTCTTATTTTTTTTTTTTTTTGTAACTAAGAAAAAATTTAAAAATATAAGCTTCTTCTCTAGTGCTTTTGTTTCACTTACCGCCAACTCGTACCATCGCCAGCATTGTGTATAGTTACCATGGAAAGAGTGAGTCAAGTGAAGGGCCCTAAACGCTAAACCATCGAAAAGGGAAATAAAAAAACAAAAACAAAAACAAAAAAAAGCAAAATATGCAGACATCTTACTCAAAACGGCGGCTTTTTTTTATTATTATTTTTTAATATTTAGTACTTTTTTTTTTTTTTTTTTAAAGGAAGAGGTAGAAAGGGAAGAGGCCAGTTAGCTTTCAATAAGGTGGAACAGAAAATTGGTGAGCACCATGCAACGGCCTCATATGTAGCTACTTTGGCCAGCCATTTAACCCTTCTGTTGGGCTATCCTTACAGGAAGTTTTAAGAGTTAACTTTAGTTGTTTAGAGTCTTGACTGCAGACAGATTAAGAAGGCAGCTCAGTGAGTAGCTCCTCCCTGCTACTGCTGCCCTCAACATCAGCTCACACTCATATGAAGGAGAACTGGCCTCTGAGGAAAGAGAGGATACTGGATGGCCCCCTGCTTTATTGTCAGACACAGGGTTAGAAATCAGACAGTACTTTTTGAGTTAGTTTTGTTCAGGCCTGATAACAAACAGGAAATCGGAGCCTCACAAACTGAAGCAAAGGAAAATCAAGACAGCAGAAGGGCAAAAATTTGGAGTGGGTGGGAAACAAAGTTTAAAAAAAAGAGAAAAAAAATAAAAATAAAAATACCCAAATTAACCAAAGATATCTTTTGGGAGGGGATGTCACTTTTATACACTTCAGTGCAGTAGGGTGAAGGACACGGAGACACAAACACACGCACACACAAGACGGGGATCCAAATGTGAAATAAGTGAGGCAAGACACAAAAAAGAAATAAAAAAGAATAAATATAAAGAAGAAATTGAATTACTGAAGACATGCACCTCGATTTTACGGCCCTCTACCACGGTGCCGTGTAATTTCTCCCTGGCCCTGTCTGCATCAGCACTATTCTCGAAAGTTACGAACCCGAATCCCTGCATGCAGCGGGAGAAGGGGGGAAAACATGCACATCGTTATATATTGAAATACTGATCTCTAGGTAAATAGAGAAAAAATATCACAGTATGAAATTGACATCAGCACAACTCAGCAATACTCTCCTAGAGTCACATTGTTGGTTCATGCATGTTTCATAAATAAAAGAAATTTCAATTCAATAAAATAAAAATTGTAATCAGAATATTAAATAACAATAATAATAATAATATAATAATAATACTAAAAAGAAAATGTAAAAGCAATTGAGGCCAGACCAAAAAAGAAGTACAAAGTTACTCGAGACAAATTTTCTTAAAAGGTAAATCCTAGGCCTTATTCCGATTTAGAGAAGCTGGTGAAGTCCAAGCTGGACATTTCATACCACATTAGCCAATTAATGCCTGTGCTATTTTGTGACCTTTATATGGTAATGAAAGGCACCTTGTACTTTCAGTTTGTTGCAGGGGAGAGGTGTGGTTTGAATTCAAGACTGGCAACCAGGAATTCCTGTGTTCTGATCCCGGCTCCAACACTCACACCCTATCGCTACTGGCAAGTCACCTTCTCTGCCTCACTTTTCCCATACATAAAATGGGTACAATAATAATATTTACCTATCACACAGAACCGTTGTGAGGGTTAGATGTTTGTAAAGTCCAGCATAAGCTCTCAGGGGCAGAGATCATGTCTACACCTACGCCTGTACAGTGCCAGGGACAGGCTCCTAATGCTGACTCAGGTTTCTAGGTGGTATAAACATGTCAGAAAAGAGCTCTGTAAGAAGTCTGAATGAGATTTCAACATGTGTTGATGTCATAGGTGTAGACAGGATTTAGATGACATCCTCTATCCAACTGCTGCCACCCTTCTAACTCAGTTATCTACCTAGACCACTATCTTAACACTTCCTACTCCAAAAGTATATGCCTGTTTCTTCTCCATTGTGCGCAAACACAAGGGGGACCACCAGGTGGGCCTGAACTCTGAAGCTAGAAAAGAATGGTTTCAGACTGGCCTGTTGGGGTAACTACGGTGGCTATTGTAACATCCGCTTAGCTGCAGAGCCCTTGGCCTACTTAGTCTAGGCCACCCTGAACACACATACAGGCTCTCTCTCCTAAAAAGCCTCCATTTGTGCAGGTTCATTCAATCATAGAACAGTGCAGTCTATGACATCAGATGCTCCTGTGGCAACGAACTGCACTGTAACACAGGCAGACTGATGTGACTAAATGAACTAGGCATTTAACTAGTAGCGAATGATACATTCTGACAGACAGCGCTGGTAATTTAGACATTCTTAATATAAGACTAGTGGTCAGGGACCAAGGTGAAAGTTTCACCTCAGATTGTTTTTAAGATCATTTATGAACAGGAGAGGGGTACCTTGCTCTGGTGGCTTGGTATAAAATGAACACCAGTTTTGTACGAACAGTAATCTCTGCTGGAGCCACCCTGGGGAGCAGGGAGAACAGAGTTTGTGTCTGATGTAACAGAAACAATGATATTAAACAGAGACCCATGTAATGTGAATGATGTACGGCTGTGCCTCTGCAAGGAAAAGGCATCTCAGCTCTGCAGCCCCTTCCTCAACAAACAGGAGATGCAGGGGCTGAAGCAGAGTAGCAGCGTATTGGTTTCTAAGCAGGGTTAATGGCAAGAAGCTAGTGGTCCATCATTTTACAAGTGCTCTAAGATTTTATGAGAACCTTATGAGATGCAAGCCATTTGCCATTCCAGTAGCCTTGTATATATGGTGGCCCTCAGCCTTCACAGCTGGATTTCCAGTACAAAGCACTTTTACATTTATAAAGTGGGGGAGGGGATTGGTGGTTTTTGGTTTGGTTTTGTTTTAAGATCAAGAATAAAACAAAGCCTTAGCTGATGATTAAATAGTAATGCTTGCTTCTGTAAGAGAACCTCATTTCTCCTCGCTCTGACCCCAGGAATCAACTTCCAGCCAATTGCAATTTCCTGGATGGTAAAAAAAAAATAATACAAACTATGTAACTAACAAATGACTCCCTTTTCAAAGCAGCTTGAAAGTGTGCTGCTGAAATGAGTCAATATTTGGACTACATGGTGGGCAGAAAAATCAGTGATGACAAATTAGCCTGAATTAATAAACCCTCTTGAACCCTGACTCAGACATGTTGTAGGGCTGGCAGCTGACCTGTCTGCCAAAAGAGGATAGAACACAGGATTGCCTTTAAAGGCAACCCGTAAAGGTGGGAAAGTTACGGTTGTACACTTCTTTGCCTCTTTATGGTGTATAAAAGCAGCCTGAAAACTTTTTGTAAACAATTTTAAAATAAAAGCTTGCTTTTTCATTAAAAATTCAGGATTCGTGTGTCCTAGAAGACTTATGGTGAAAAGAGAATTAAAGAAATTATGACACCACAAATGACATAAAAGTGAGCAAGAGAGGAGTAGGGATTTTTAGGGCTCACCTGTACACAAGATGGAAACAAAATAACTACACTGGTTTTACTTCATTCTAGAGAGGGCAAATCTACATGGGGACACTTATTTTGGAATAAAAGTGTCCTATTTCAAATGAATTTAAGTAAAAAACAAAACAAAACAAAAAAACCTGAAACCAACAACTTATATCAAACTAGGGCACTCATTCCAAAATGAAAGTCCACATACAGACTTGCACCAAAATAACTAAAAGTATGAATTAAAACCCATTTAATTATTTTGGTTCCAGTTTATGTGTAGACAAGCCCTTAGATTGTACTGTTCTGTTAACACCTATTTAATTCCAATACCGGATTAACAGTTTGGAGAATGGATGGTATTAAAGATTCAAGACATGCGCACCCTCCACTGAAGTCTGAGACCACATAATGCACATGAGAGACTTCCAACTAGTCTCCCAGAGGCAAGGTGGGTGATGTAATATCTTTTATTGGACCAAGTTCTGACCAATAGACCAACACAGCTACAACACCACTGCCTACAACTACTACTCCAGTAAAACTAGTCAAGACCAGACCAAACATTACTGCTATTTCTAAGGTAAAAAAACTGACAGAATTTTTATTTTCTTTCTTTGTTTTAAATTTTTCCATGTGGGAGGAAAAGCACAAAACAGATTTTTAAAAATCCTTTTAAAAAAGGTGACCTATAAAATGGAGATTATTTTGTACCTAAATTCATTTATGACAGTCATCTTTTCCCTCCCTGATAATTTTCCCTCGCATCCAAGATTGTCTGCTTTACAAAACAATACTTGTTTCAAGCAAACAATATTTGCTAATCTGGATGCACAGTAGGCAAAGGCTCTCTCCACCTCAGCAGAGCCAGACCCAGGAAGGATAAAGGCCTGTTTCAAGAGAAATTTAGGGTTTTCTAAATATTATACAAGTAGGCTAAGTTTAATAGGACTGTTATGGCTTTCTGCCCCATCTACCGTGCCAGTAACTCAATCAGAAGCAGAAAATAAGATCAAGCTTAGACAGTACTAGGTACACCCAAAGAAACCGCTCTAAAACATTTCAGCAAATTGCAGCCCAACAGTACCCCTTCTCTTTTCCCAAAGGCTTGTTTGAGGACCCTAAAGAGACCGAGTAACTGTCACCCTTTTAGTCTGGCCTCAGATTCTGCAATAAATAACAAGCAACAGGATGAGCAGTGTAAAAAAATAGATAGATAGATAGTCTTTGAATGTTTCCATCTCTGAAGAATGAGAAAGAAAATTTACCATGTGACCGTAAAGGGAGAAATCAAAAGCAGACGGTTCTCCTGGGTGTGGCCAGAACACAGAAATTAAAACAAAACAAAAAAAATAAAATAAAATAACAAAACAACAGAAAATAAAATCCAAAAGAAACTAAACCGAGTCCCTTGAAATCCATGCATTGTTAACTCTTTGTTTTCCATTATGCTTAGAACATTCACCTGAGCAGCAGCATCTTTGTCTTGTGTTCCTAGAACACAGAGCCTCTGAAGGGCATTTCCATAATTTGCTGCTACATTCAAAAATTAATTTTTACCAAAAATAAGATTTCCCCACTCCCCTTGAAAATAAACTCTCTTTATAGATACAGTCAAGACACAGAAGCCTGTAAACATTGCCAGGAAAGTCCAGCAGTTATGGCTGCCTGCTTCCAAGGCTTTGGAGAGATTAGGGGACCTTCCACCTTCCTCCATAATCCACCTGAGATGAGTGATTGGAATGCACCAACAACAACAGAGCAGGAGATTCAGAAACAAGCACCCACTGTTTAAAGAACGGACACACATTCCCCAAACCCTGCAGGAGGAGGACAGAAGAACTGCTGGTCAGTAAGGAAAAGTCAAACTAAGGGCTTGTCTACATGCAGAGTTGCACTTAAGTGTGATTTTCAATGGATTTAGTTAAACTAGTACACAAACTCCTGTGAGAACTCTCCTGTTTTACACCAGACTTTGTTCAGTTAGTCTTAAATTGATTAGCAACTGGTATAAACTAAGCTGAAATTAGTTACTGATAAGATGAAACAAAAAAGTGTGCATGAGGGTTTGCCCTGGTTCAAGACTGTGCATGGACAAGTAGAACCCTGCAAATCTGCAGATATCTGCTTCATATCTGCAGATATCTGCATCCGCGGACCATTTTTGCAGATTGCATGCTGATACAAATTTTGTATCTGCGCAGGACTCTATGGACAAGGTCTAAAACTGTAGCTAGACGACTATGAGGAAAGGTCTTGGCTACATCTCTTTCATTCCCAATCATTACTAAGGGCCTTGCTGACATTAAAAAAAAATGGCAATGATTTAAACTTATCTGGTTTTAAACCAATTTAGTTTAAATCAGTACAAATCTGTGTGGACACACTTATTTGGTCTTAATAAGAAAATAATGAGTGACCTATTTTAATTTAGTTTAAAATTACTTAAACCAACAAAAAAGCATCCACACAGCCTTTTGCACCAGTTTAAGTAAATGGGTTTTAAATTACAGCTTTAGTTATAAGAGCGCAACATTTTTTGTTCAGTCAAGCCCAAAGCTAGTGTGCAACCATATTCTTAAAAAATGGAAGCGTGCTTTCTGTAACTATGCTGTGCTATGAAGGTTGTCTGAACAGAACAACCTGAGATTCCTACCTCCATCCCCAGTTTTCAAGGGCAGGGCTATCAGGAGGAAGGGGTGGTCTTACACTACCAATGTTTTGAAGCTGTTCCTTGTCCTCCACTTGGGCTGCTGCCAGAGCAATTCTGAGCCTGGAGTATGGGCAATATGATTTTGGATATATGAATTCTGGTGTTGGTGCTTCCAGAGCTTGATTTTGTTTTCTTATATTAGTTTGTTTTGTAGCTGCACTAATTGTTTCTTCACTCATGTTTCCCTCTGAAGATAGAGATGGGAGTAGTCCAGAAACAGGTCTGAAGAGGCGATATCCTCTATCCCCACCTTTAGCAGTGGGGCACCAAGAGATGTGTTTCAGTCCTTGGGGAAAGATGAGGTGATGAGTGGGTGCTGGAGCAGCATGTGAAACTAAGAGGTTTAATTTGAGGGTAACAGAGGAAATGAGAGAGAGATTTGCATGTTTGTGTCCTTTAAGTAATCATCCTTTTTGCTTTCTCTGTTTTAGAATTCAGGAATGTCGGAGATGCTGCTGATGCAGCACAAACTGCCATGGCAACCCTCAGTACAGGAAGTACATTAAGGGTGGGTGGCTGTATCAGTGTGCCTGCTAACCACCTCTGCCTGTTTTCCATGTGAATTGCCATAGGCCAAAACAAAATTTTCAGAATGCATATGTTTTACAAAATGTTAAAATGAACCATACAACTACACAGGGGTTGGAGTGGGGCTGAGCAGAGCCTAGTGTGAATTAAATCACTCTGTGAAACAGAATCCTGTAACCTAATATGTGGGCAGTAGCTCAGGTCACCACAGTAGTTTGCATAATTGACAAGAGGTTCATCAGCTAGCAGCTAAAAGTGGAACTCCATAGATGTATATTTGTGCAACAAACCACAATCCCTTTGGGGATTAAGCTCCGCTGGATTTGCTTTTGTGGATATCTTCTCTCCCATAAAAAGTTCAGAATACACTTCAGGACACTTGGCTAACTCCTTTTTGATGGTCTGGGTTTCCCCAATAAAAGCCAGAGGGGATCATCATTTACAAAATTCTGAAACCAATGGCACGTGCCCCGTACTGAACTGAACTCTTATATTTTTGTAAATGATTCCTCATCAGCCAATCAGCAGCCAGGATTCCTGGTTCTGAGAACTCTTGTTCTGCTATTAAAAGCACGTGCACAACTCAGAATGCTGCACCTTGAAACAGTGCTAAGTTTCCTTCTGGTGCAATGTTCCATTATTGCTTTTGGGAACAGAAAATGGGGGAAGGTCTCAATTAGAAGTCTATGGTTAAGCTAAACATGCAGATTGTATTAACTATGCAAACACGCACAACTGTTCAGCAGGTATACTAATGTTGGGACATCTACTAGAAGAGGTGCGTCCTCCAACAGGTGGATTTATCATATACCTTCACCTACTCTGGATGTATTCTGTCCATGGTTCACTAGATCCATGGTGAATTGGGGATAGGCGTGTTGTACTATTTACATGAATCCGAACTAGAACTTTAATGGTAGGCTGAGGGGGAGAGAAAACAAAGCTAGTTTCCCTGGAAACAAAAAAATTCCATTTAAGGAAAACTGAAGTCATTCTGTTAGGTAAGCTGAAAAAAACCAAGAAAATCAAGAGGCCTTTTAATATTCATTTATGCTTTCTAATGGGCAGCAGCACAGCATCAGTGTAAAGAACACCAGGGGCAACAGTGTCATCTTAAATAGGAGCAATCTGATTAGTTTACAGGAATCCAAATCATGTGATTAGAAGAAACCACCATATGACTTGGCACTAATTCATCCCCATCTCACACTTCAGAAATTCAACAATGTAATTTTCTAAGATGAGTAACACAATCCAGGGTGTGAAGTTGTAATGTAACTGTGTTGCTCACGACTCAGTTACTGTATTTCTTAGGTGTTCAGAGGCCACAGTCATTCACCCTGTTGGATACAATTCTTTCCAGAATGTAAAAAAAGAACATTACCCATCTAAGTGAATTATAGATGCAGAAAGAAAAGTTATTGGCTCATCTCAGGTGGACCCAAAAGGAAGGATGTAAATTGCATGTATTCTCAAATCCCTACATTTACCAGCCTTGGAGCAATTTCTAGCAAAGAACCTCTGCTACCATTAGGCAGGGACAAAGAGCTGCTCAGACCACGGAGGAGATTCCTATCGCACACTGGGTGAGGGCAAAACCAGGGGAATTTAGGATTTATACCTTTATACCTTAAATATTTATCAAACACATACAAGCTACACCCTTTAGAAACCCTGGGAAAGGCAGGGGAGCATTGAGAACACAGCACAAGGCAGGCAGCAGGAGCATCTGCTTTCAGATTCCCAAGAGAGAGGAGGAGGACAAAGAGAGGTTTCATGTAATTAGATTATAAAGGAAACACAGGGCAGGAGAAATGCATTCAGATTTTTAATTTTTTTAAATTTTATTTTGGAGGTGGGAGAGAACCCAAGAGTGAGTAAGGGGCCTCCAGAAAGATCCATTTCCTTTGCTTCACCATCAGGTCACCAAACTGTTGTTTTTACATTATAGCGTGAGTACCAGGTGGTTCATGCAGCTATACCCCACTCAACAAACTGGGGCTTCCCATTTTCACACTCAGTAGGAATAATTTTGGCATTTTTAGAAACAATTATAATTACTATGGGCAGAGAAGGATGCAAAAATACCATGAACAAATATCTTTGGGTGTATTCTGGCTTCCATTCTGGCTGTTCCCCATCTCTGAAACAGCAAGCACCAGTTTCACAACTACTCATTGCTGTGAAATTGACAAGCAGCAATAGGAAACCGGAGGATCCAGAACATGTCCTCTTTTGGTTGTTTTCATTTTAAAAGTATTTACAAAGAGTCCAGGGCAAAATTCTGCAAAGAACTCTTCAGCAAACATGGTGTTTGTTTTAACTGAAAACCAGAAGCTTTGGGCTTAATTATCTTCTTGCACAGTTAAATGTTCATAATTAGAATTCAAGGTTTCACAGAAAATCCCCTATGTTAATATTGCTGAGATGGAAAAGGGCAGGTGTGGGTGTGTGTGGAGGCGGAAACGTATATAGAACTGTAAAGCACAAATATTGTGGGTGAAGCAATATATAGCTCCACTGTTTTTTTTGACAGGTCAGTTGGCTCTGCTTTTTCTTTTATAATAATTACATTCAGAAAAGCAGGGATTTTGTGAGAGGCTGTTTATAATGCCCAAGAGAAATGACTAAAATCAAGACTAATTCACAGACAGCTCTGCCCTACAAACATCAGAAGAACTGCAGAGTAGAATAAATATTTACAGATTCAGCCATAGCTGATTGTTTCTGGTAAATGCATGCAGAGTTTACTGCATCTACAAAGAGAAAGAAAACTTCCATGCTAAACTGTCCAGAACCCAGACTGGGTCACAAACACACAATGGACTGGGGGGGTGCAGTGTTGAGAACAGAGGATGAATATTGGTTCTTTTAGACTTATTTCCAGAGAATATAGGGAGAAATTAAAGAATTTTAAAATGTAATTTGGGGGGGACAGGGGAGAATTTGTAGAGGACCCTGTATATCAGTACATCACTGAAGGAGCAGTAAGGCTGCATAATGCTGTGAACGTCAAACCCATAGGAAAGGAAAGGGTTGAAAAACAAACTGCTTAGCTGGCTTGCATCTTCAAAATCTCATGAGAGGGGAAATTTTCATTTTTAATTGAAAATGGGAATCTTAGCACTGATTAAGTCAAGCATAGTATAGGCATGCACTGTGCAAGCTTCCCCCACAGAGCTCTGCCAATGCACCTTGATCCTGACCTGCAACATTCCCTGCTATTCCAGTGCTGGACCTCCTGGGCAGAGAGAGAATCACATCAATTTGTCATTGTGATGATATTGGTTATGAGATGAGACCCAATTGCCAGTTAGGACAAAGATCACTGAAATTCCCTGCATTTGACCTGAGCAGCATTTGAAGCCTGGTCTCCAGAGAGGTAAATTAGCATCAACGCTGAACAAAACCTCCCTTTTGATGCATCTTAAAGGTGAAAATAGCTGCGCAAATAGAAATTCAATGGGGAAGGGCTCACACTAGGGGAAAATTATGGGTGCTTAATTTAAGCATCGGATTTCTCAGTCAAGAGAAGGCCAGTATATTTCTCAGAATGGCCTATTAAGTTTACAAAGGCGAGGAAAAAATTCCTTGCACAAGTGAGATATTCCACTTATCCTAAATAAGCATTTTTCTATGTAATAAAAACCATTTTATGGCTCTCAATACACAACACATAGTAAGCGTCACCTTGCCTTGTCATCCCCAGAGAGCACCACATTACTAGTGCAGTGGAAACAACTGGTAAGAGGGCTCAAATGATTCCCTTCTTCCTCACAGGGTTGGGGAACCTGATCCCTCATTATAGAGGAATGTCTGGGAGCATTGGATGTGCTGCCCACAACTGGCCATGCTCAGATTCTTCAGTTAGAGGGAACAGGAGACTGAATCCCAGAAGTCGCTTCTCCCTTTTCCCCCCATCATCCCAGCTCCTCCTGACTTCTGCAGAGCATATTATCCAGGCAATGAACTGCCTCTTTCTCTGTGCAATCAAAACAAGAAGAGAAACTGGATATAGAAACAGGACTTACCTTGGAGCCACGCTCATTAAAGATTATCTCTACATCAAGGATTTTGCCGAACTGCTGCAGAGAAACAAGAGAAAAAAAGATTTATTCCTTGCCAACCACTTCCCCTCTCTTTATTTTTGTCGTCTTTACACATGAAAGAAGGGAGGTGGGAATCCTTCCATTTCTGGCTCACAAGTGAGAGCACTAAATTCCAGTGACAACTCAAGAGCTGCCCCAATTCTCTGGAGCCTTCAGATTCTCTTGGTCACAGGCCCATTGGTTTCTCTTGGATTCTTTTCTTCTCTCAGACTGTACTTCCAGAACAGTTTTATAGTCTTGTCCTCATTCACTCACTCTTTCAACCATCTCCCTCCTCCCCCATTCTACTGTTTCCTCTCAGACTAGCAACTCCTCCCACATGCAGTCACATCATTCCATCTGCCTCCTGAAAGGGCTGTGATGAGAAAGTGAATTGTAATCCAGTTTCTCTGAAGAGGATAATCACACAGGACTCCTATTCTTAGGAATCATCTCCCCAGCATAAAACAGATAGGAACTTCCCCTAAACTCTCAGGCCTTGTCTACACTATAGTTTTGTCGACAAAAGTCAGCATTCATTGCCAAGACAGTGGAGGTGTACACGTAGAAATACTCCTCCCACCAATAAAATTCCCCTGCTACACTGACAAAATAAAACCACCTTGATGAGCGGCATACAGCTTTTTGCGACACAGCATCAGTGTAAACACCGAGCTTGGTTACATTGCCCTAATTGGCCTCAAGGAGCTTCCCACAATGCCCATCATGACCGTGCTGGTCAGCAGTTTGAACTCTGCTGCCCTGAAGGTACAAAGGTATGTTCCCCTCCCCTGTTTAAAAGGTTTTACATTTTTTTGAAATTCCTCTTCCTATTTGCTCAGCAATGGGCATGCACAACTCACACAGCATTTTCCAAGCTGACTACGCCGGCTTTATGCACCAGACGCTTTCCCGTGTGCAGCACACCGGAACTGTTGGATTTGCTGAGTACATGGGGTGAGGAGGCTGTGTAGTTGCAGCTTTGCACCAGCCAAAGCAATTGCGATACCTATGGGCTGATTGCAAGTGGCATGCAGGAGAAGGGGCACAACAGGGACACTCAACAGTGTTGTGCTGAAATCAAATAGCTGAGGCAGGCGTACCAGAAGGCAAGGGAGGCTGACCGCTGCTCTGGTGCAGTGCCAAAGATACGCCACTTCCACAAGGAGCTGCATGCCTTCCTTGGCAGCCACCCCACCTCCACTGCCAAGAGCCCCATGGATACTTCTGGGGGACTGAAGGCAGTGGCCAGCAGACTCAATCCAGAGGAGGAAGTGGAGCTGGAGGACGATGTGGAGCACACGGTAGGCTGTCTGGTGGTACAAGTCAGGACCTCTTTTCCACTCTGGAGGGGTCTAGCCAGTCCCAGTACTCCAGCTCTGGTGCACAGGATGAAGGAGCGGGGAGCTCCAAAAAGCGCTCATTTTGCTTTGATACTGCACGGTGAGAGGATGTTAAGCTCTCATGTACTTTGTTACATGGTGCAGGAGGAATAAGGGATGGAAATTAAGAACAGAGCTTGTCTATATATGCAGTGGGGGGGACATGGCAGAAAAACTAGGTTACTTACCAGCAACTGATGTTGTTCGAGCTCTGTTGCTCATGTCCATTCCACCATAGGTGAGTGCACGCCACCGTGCACGGTTCCCGGAACTTTTTTCCCCTTAGCAGACCCTGTAGGACCAGCTCTGGTGCCCCCTGGAGTCCCGCACGCATGCCGCGGTATATGAGGCACTGCCGGCCCTACGTCCCCTCAGTCCCTTCCTTCTGCCAAATCCAACAGCGGAGACGGGAGGGGACGGAGGGGGGTTGTGAAATGGATATGAGCAACACATCTCAAAGAACATCAGTTACTGGAAAGTAACTTTGTTTTCTTCTTTGAGTGATTGCTCATGTCCATTGCACTATAGGTGACTAATAAGCAATACCTTGGAGGTGGGTAGGAGTTACCAGTGAGTTGCCCTTGGCACGGCTCTGCCAAATCCCACACCCTCTGTCGCCTGCTGGGCAATGGCACTTGAGCTCTGGTTGAGTGCGCTGTGATGGTTCCCAGCAGTGGCACCCTCGCCTGCTCGTAGCAGAACTTGATGCATGATGTAATCCACGAGGGGATGCGCTGGGTGGAGACAGGGGAGCCTTACCTCCGGTCCACCCCTGCAACGAAGAGCTGTGTCGATTTCCGGAACGGCTTTGTACGCTCGATGTAGAAGGCCGAGGCTAGTCTCACATCCAGTGAATGCCATCTCCTCTCCTCCTCCGAGCCATGTGGTTTGGGAAAAACACGGGGAGAAAAATATCTTTATTACAATGGAATTGGGAAACCATCTTGGGAAGGAAGGCTGGGTGAAGCCTCAACTGCATCTTATCCTTATAGAATACTGTACAAGGGGGCTCCGAGGTCAAGGTCTTAATCTCGGAGACCCTCCTAGCTAGGGTAGTGTCCACCAGGAAGGCTACCTTCCATGAAGGCATGGGATGAGGGCATGAAGCCATGGGTTCAAAGGGGCCCCCATGAGTCCCAAGAGGACTAGGTTGAGATCCAAGGGAGGCACCGGGTCACAGACCTGACCGACATGGGGTAGGAGAACAGGGATCTCCTCTCTAGCGGCTGATGGAAAGCTGAAATGGCTGCCAAGTGACTTTCAATAAGGCCAGGGCCAGACCCTGGAGCTTTAGCTGGAGCAGATACTCCAGGATCGCCTGCACAGGCAAGGCTTGGAGAAATACCCCGGGACTCTGCCCAAGAGGTAAACCATTTCCACCGAGCCTGATACACAACCTGTGTAGAAGGTTTCCTGCTGCCTAGCAGGACTTGTTGGGCCTGCCCCGAGCAGGCTCTCTCCCTCTCCATCAGCCACAGTGCCTCCAGGCCGTGAGGTGCAGGAAATCCAGGCCCATGTGCAACAGGCAACCATGGTCCTGGGACAGAAGGTCGTGCCGCCTCGGAAGGTCCATGGGCAGGGCGATGGAAAGGTCCAGCAGCATGCTGAACCAGGGCTGTCTCGGCCAGGCCGGAGCGATGAGTGAAACATCCAGCCTGTCCCACTTCACTTCCAGCAGGCCCTTGGGCAGGAGCGGAATGGGCGGTAATATGTACATGAGGGTCCCCATCAAGTCCGTGAGGAACGCGTAAGAAATTGACCCGGTCTTCCAACCCCGGAGCAAGCAGAACCTTGGACACTGGGTTCCAGGCCGAAGCGAATGGGTCCAGCTGGGGAACATCCCACTTTTGGAAGACCATAGTCACTATCTATGGTGATGCCACCAGTCATTGCAGGGTAGAAACGACCTGCTGAGGCGATCCGCCTCATTGTTCCTCACTCCCAGAAAGTGAGAGGCAGTCAAGTGGAAATCGTGCCTCATGGCAAAGTCCCACAGGTGGATGGCTTCCTCACAGAGGGCCAGGAAGTGCATTCCTCCCTGCCTGTTTATGTAAAACGTGGCTATGGTGTTGTCTGTCGGCACCTGCACCAGTCTGCCTGTCAGGAATCGGAGACACACCCTGCACATTAGGCAAATAGCCCTCAGCTCCTTCGCATTGATGTGCAGGCGCCTGTACTCCCCCAACTAGAGCCTCTGAGTGCTCAGGTTGGCGCTCGTGGACTCCCCATCCCACATCCAAGGTGTCAGAAATTAGGGTGACCGACGGGACCAGTTCCCTGAATGGGATGCCCCTCAACACTGCCCTGGGAGACCTCCACCATTCTAGAGAGACTAGGATGGGCAGGGGAACTGTGACCACCCGATTCAGTGGGTGTCTGCTCAGCCCATATACTGAGGCCAACCATGCCTTAAGCGATGAGCCTCAGGAGAGCTAGTCTCACTACGCACGTGCAGGCCGCCATATGGCTTAACCGCTGAATGCAGTGCCTGGCTGTTGTCGTGGGCATTGGTGCAGCTAGGAGATGATAGGGACCATCGCCTCGAAATGTGTCTGAGGCAGGAAGGTTCTGGCCTGGGAAGTGTCCAGGATGGCCCCGCTGAATTCTATGCATTGCACTGGGGTTAGTGTGGACTTCTGCTCGTTTATGAGCAGTCCCCGCCTGCTGCAGTCACACTCCCCTGCACTTGGGACCTGGACCTGCCCCATATCAGCCAATCATCCCAGTAAGGGAAGACTTGCACACCCTTTTGTCTCAGGTGGGCAGCCCCTACCGCCATGCATTTGATGAACACCCTTGGAGCCAAAGATAGGCCAAAGGGCAGGGCTGTAAATTGGTAGTGCGAGCCAGCCACTGTGAAGTGGAGAAAGCGCCTGTGGCTGGGGAGGATGGGCACATGAAGTATGTGTCCTTGAGGTCGAGGATGGCATACCAGTCTCCTGGATCCAAGGAACGGATTATGGAGGCTAGGGAAGCCATGAGAAACCTGAGTTGTTTGATATATTTGTTTAGCCAACGCAGGCCTAACATGGGTCTCAGATGCCCCCCTTGCCTTGAGGGTGAAGTAGTACTTTGAATACAGCCCCTTCCCCCTTGAGGAACCATAACCAGCACTCCTATGTTGAGGAGGGGGTCCACCTCCTGCAAGAGGAGTTGCTTGTGTGAGGGGTCCCTGAAAGGGGACAGAGGTGAAAGGCTTTTGGGGGGCTACACAGTTTGCTGCTTCAGGCAGATGTGAACTAGGGGTGGTAACATCCCAGGCTGCAGCCCTAACCATGCTAGAGAGGACTACTCAAGGGGAGGTTGTTGCAGGAGGAGAGGTAAACTGTATGGCATAGCTCCCAGAGACTATCCTGAGGACCCAACGGTCCAATGTAATCTGTGCCTGTTCATAAAAAGCTGATGGTACAGCCCTACCTGAAATGGGATACGAACCCACGTGAGCTCACACCCATTGGAACTCGAATCCAACACCTTAACCATCCTGGTGAACTTCAGGAAAGAGCAGGGCAGATCCAGGAGAGCAGTAGGAGTGCCACTCTTGGGTGCACCATCAAAACTGCCTCCTACAATTGTCCATCTGGGGGGCCTCTGCTGGGGGTGAGAACAAGATGAGGTGTTGATTCCATGCTCTTAACCCCTATTCCTATCCCTATTTCTATAGGGTTGAAAGGCCTAGTGGAGGCCTTTGTTGCTGCTGGTCCTGGGGCCGTGACTGCCACCTGGAAGCCTGAGGCATGTACGGGCCCAGGGAGCGAAGCGTGGCCCTGGAGTCCTTCAGACTGTGCAGCTTCGCCTCGGTCTGATTGGAGGAGGGCTGACCCATCGAGGGGGAGGTCCTGGAGTGAATGTTGCACCTCCTGGGACAGGCCTGAGGATTGAAGCCACGAGCACTTCCTCATGGAAATGGTGGGGGCTATGGCCCTATCCGCCAAGTCAGCAGCATCACAGGACTTCTGGAGCGCTGCGCTAGCCACCATGATTCCTTCATCCAGAACAGTGGCGAAGTCTGAGGTCTGGTCCTGGGGCAGGGCCTCAGCAAACTGCCTGAGGGAGTCCCACGAATTAAAAGTATATCTCCCCAGGAGGCCTGATTGTTGGCAATCCTGAACTGCAGGGCTGCTGTGGAATAATTTTTTCTCCCGAACAAATCCAGCTTTTTGTTGTCTTTGTTCTTGGGAGTGGAACCAGGCTGACCTTGCCTGTCCCACTGGTTGGCTGCCACCAGGGCAGGCTTGAACCTGCAGTTCCCACAGCCCAGGTGAAGGGGCTAATCACTGGACTACACAGGAAGCCACTCTACCACAATGGTTCCCAGGGCTGGGTGAGTGAACAAATACTCAAACCCTTCCGTCAGGACATAATGCTTCTTCCCAGCTACCTTTGACGTCGGGGTGACCAAGAAATGGGTTTGCCACAGGGCCGTAACAATCTTGGGGACCCTATCGTAGACAGGTAGAGCCACTCTGAGTGGGGCAGTTGTTGCCAGCACATTGAAGACGGTATCATCAGCCTCAACTAACTCCTTGACCTCTAGTCCCGAGTTAGAGGCCACCCTCTTGTGCGGCTCCTGGTGTGCCCTGAAATCCTCGGGTGGCGCCATGTGGTCCCAGGAGACTGCCTCATCTGAGGGGGCCACGGGGGACCGGCAGTACCATGGCCGCCCCTGGTGCCATGCCGTGTCAGGTGCTGTCCTCTCAACGCCTCTGATGTGGAGGATGACAAGAACCACCTCCACCGCTGCAAGTAGTACTGACGGACGGAGGCACGCTCCGAAGAGCTCTCGGTACTGGAGCGCTGTCTCGGTGCCAAGGATTTGTCGCGCCGCTTACCCCTTGGTGATTGGGACCAGCGCCGCTCCAAACTCCACAGTGCCAAGCATGAGTCCAGTGACCGGGTTCCACATCTGAGACTGCTCGGTACCGGGTCTTCGCACGGCAACCAGGTTGCATGCCACCCTGGTGCAGGCGAACCCCTCAGTGCCGAGTCCTCCAACGGTGACTGGGTTCTGCACCGCCTTGGTGCAGTTGAACTCCTTGGTGCCGGGGATGTGAAGCAGGAGCTGTGTAAGCACCTCCTGGCGCACCTCAACCAGTACCGCCTCTTCGCCTGCACTGCCTTTGGTGCCGGGGACCGACGTCGGTGTTCAGAAGGTGACTCCGCATCCCGAGTTGAAGCAGGCTGGCTCGATGACACCGACCCGGAGCAAGTCCTGGGGGAGCATCCTCGCTCCACCCCTGGTGGCCGTCTGGCAGAAGATCTCCCTCCCCATACCGGGGGTCTCCACTGCCCTTTGGGGTGATCCAACATGGGCTTACCCCAGGACCCTGGCCCCTTCTCCCTCGCCGGAGGGGCAGTGCAGAGGTGGCATAAGCAGGCCAACAAGGCTCTTGCTGCCTGAAAGCCTCCAGTGTTGACAGCATTGGCAGGGGCACTCTTCCACTCCCAGGAGTCGAGAGAGGCTCCCTGCTCGCGGATGCAGGTACCAGAGAAGACTTGACAGGCCATGGCCGGGGCATCCCCGCACTTGACCCTGCCTGTACCCATGGCGCAGGGGAGTCCGCGCTCTGCACGCTGTCTCTTCTTCGGCATGGGGGGATGTTGCTCAGTGCCGAGTCAGGCTGGTGTCAGTGCTGCCCTCTGCACCGAGGTGACGCATGGTGCCGTGGAGCGGAATGCTGCCTCCATGAGGAGGGCTTGTAACCGGATCTCTCTGAGTCCATGATTTAAAGCCCTGCAGATCTGCATTTGTCTCTCCTGTGCACACACCTATAGCGGAATGGACATAAGCTATCACTCGAAGAAGAAAGTTTGTTAGTGCACATGGGGATGTCCCAGGAATCTTCCACAGAGATCTCTAGGAAACTTTCCTGTAGGTATTCTGCAAACCTCTGCCGTGGAAGACGTGCCTTGTTTCTCTCCTTGCTGTAGGAAATTTTGCCTTGCCACCTGGCAATTATTTCTGCAAGGACCAGAATGGCACAAAGGAGAGAAGCATACGGAGCCAGTCTGACCATCCAGTCAGCTGTAACCACCCAACAGTCCCGGTGATCCACCAGCACCTGCAAGGCCCTGGAGAAGGAGCCCTTTTGGTTGATGTACTATGTCACAAGGTGGTTGGGGGCCAAAATTGGAATGTGCATTCCATCTGTCACCCCGCTGCAGTTAGGGCGTCTGTCCTCAAAGCCATGGATTATTGCCTGCACATTACCGAGAGTCACAGTCCTTCGTAGCAGGAGACGATGAATGGCCCTGCACACTTGCATCATGGCAACCCTCACAGGGGACTTTCCAACTCCAAATTGATTCACGATTGATCAGTGGCAGTTTGGAGTTGCCAGATCCACACAAGAATTGCCATGCGCTTTACCACACGGAGGGCTGCTCTCATTCAGGTGTCCTTGCATCGCAGTGCTGGGGCGAGCGCCCCACAGAGTTCCAGGGAAGTGGCTTTGTGCCTCTGAAGGTTCTGCAGTTTACATCCCATAGAGACTCTTCATCCCATACAGGCATCATGATGCGTCCCCACCACTCAGAGCTTGCTTCCCAAGCCCAGTACCGATGGTGCACCGTAGCAAGCTGTTGCGTGACTGCCAGCAGCAATCTTGAATTATTTGCATCCATGGCAGACAGCAGGGCAGGCATCACTAACCGACACGCTGTCTCACAGCTCCTGCAGTACTACAGGACCAGCCTTATTGTGTTCATAACACTGGTCATCACAATGGCCAGCAGCTCAGGATCCATGCTATCAGGCAGAGATGATGGGTGCAGTTTACAGGGGCTGTTGAAAAACAGCACAAAACAAAGTCAGAAGCCCATGGAATAATGGGACGGAAAGAACTGCATCACGGGACCGCGAGCACATCTCCATGATGCACCGTGGTCCATTCCCATAGTTCACAGAGGCAGAAGGTGAGGAGCTGCACAGTGGGAGAGCTACCCAAGATGCAATACTCTCTCTGTTAATGCAAGAGCAACAACTATGGATGTGCTCAGCCAACAAAATGAGTGGTGTGGGTATCCTCAACCGATGTTATTACATGATTTCTGTTCATCGACATAACTTAAGTAGACTTAACTCTGCAGTGTAGACATGGCCTTGGATATTTTCAGGTTTGGCAACCATAAATGTTCAAGAGCCATGAATAAGACTGTAGGACATTTTTTAAAAAGATTAAAAGATGTATTTAACTCCCATGCCCACCCTTGATGTGTATGTGAGACAATCAGTGTCACTGACTCTTGCACATTTATCATGAGTAACATGACTTTGGTCCCTGCTGTGGGAGATCTCTCCACAGGGCTCACCTGAGATGAGTGAGGCGCTGAACTAATTCACAGTAAGAGACAGTCTCTGCCCTTAAGGTCTTGCTATCTAATACAAAGGATAATGGTAAGGAGGATGTGGGAGTTGGAAGTGGGATGCACCAAATTACATTTACACACTCACTGATGACTTCCAGCTGAAAGGCACTGTAGCTCATTAGCAATGCCCTGATGCAGCCAGTCCTCCCAATGTACTAATGTTACATCTTCAAGAATGAGGCTTGCTTTCTGAAAAGTTTATTAAATCAAGATCTGATCTCCCAGGAGCATAAAAAGGCTGGGTCCTCCATTGTATGGACACAGGCAACATCTCCTACACAAAGCTCTTGAGCACACACTACAGTAAAAGCGGCCTCCCCATCTCATCTTTTAAGGGACAGCTCAGATGAACCAAAATAAAAACACCAAAAAGGCAATAAAACAAATATTACAATATCCAAACTCACTTCTGAATATATTTTGCCATATTAAGAAATTTTAACAATTACAGTCATTCAGGTGCCTTACATTAACGATATATTACATTCAAAGAGTCTGCTGAATAACCATGTTACATTAAAAAACATGTCAAAAGAAAGTTACTGTTGCAAAAATCATTCACTCAAAAATTAGGAAATGCCAGAACAAAGGCTGCCTATGTAACTTTAATTCAGCCCCCTTGTGCATCTGAATAATGATACAGACTAATTACATGATCCCATATTGTTTTTTCCACAGGACCCTTACCTCATTCAGCATGGTAGTTAATTAGGCTGTTGTCTATAGGACCCATCTCATTTGTTGAAGAAGTTGAAAAGTGTCTAGTGAATTTTCTGAGTACCCAATTTGAGAGACCGTGAGCCAGATCTGCAAAGGTGTTGAGTACTCAGAACATCAAGTGAAGGTGATTGAAGCTGTGCTTTGAACATATAAAGTGATGAAAAAATCCCAAGTACCCTGAAAATTCAGACCTTAGGTGTCTCAGCTTGTGCACACAAAGTTAGTGGATATTTATGATAATTTTGACTTTTGTGTCTCAGTTCCCCATCTGTAAAATGGGGACGATAATACAACTTCACTTTATAAGGATGTTGTGAAGATAAATTCATTAGTGTTTGTGAAGCACTCAGATATTATGGTGTATTCCCCATAGGAATGGGCATAAGGAAATTAATTTTGTATTCAGAGCAAAGGTCAAATGTGTGTTAAATAAGGCCTTGGGCTACACACTGAAAGAGGAAGATAAAAGAAATATTTAATAACTCCCTATTCATTGGGCAGCGTCCATCATTTTGTGCACTGAATAAGGCATGGGTTCTTTGGAAAAATGTGTAACTGATCAAGAAAAAGTTGAGGTAATTCTTTGCCAGCAGGTTTCAGAGCTATTTATTGACAGCTGAGAAACAGTGACTTGGGTATTCTGGGTTTAAATTTCAAGTTCTAGAGGGAAGCATATGCTAAATAGCTTTTGTCTGTACTCTAAATGGCTATAAACACCTCTGCCCCCCACCCTCACCTCTACTTCTGCCCTGTGCCCCACTCTGAACCCATCTGTGTCCCATCCCCCCATGCCTTTGCCTATATACCCTCACTCAAAGGTTCCTTTCCCCCCTTCGCTCCCATTCCAACTAATGCTCCTCTGCCCCCAGGATTCCACCAGGTTGTTTCTTCCTCCTCCTCCACACTGCCTGCCCATTGGGGCAGGAGGGTAGACAAAGCACAGCATCACTGGCTCCTGGGAACTAGGAGGAGCGACTGAAAGAGAAGTACAGCTCAGCTCCCGCAATCCTGGGCTGGAGCATAACCAGAATAGATGGGAAACTTCAGAAAATTCATCTGCCAGCAGCTAACCAGTGTCTACTGAGTTTGCATAAACTGCATTTTCTAGGGGCTTATAACTTGGCCCAGGTTGGGAGGATTTCCATGAGGATGGCAAAAGACATATCCCTGACACTTTGGCAAACCCCCCTGCCAAATTTCAAGTCCCTGCTCTAAATCATGAAGGTGCTGCTAGAGATATTCAACAAAATAGTCCTAAGAATTTTGTATCACAGGCAATACAACATATTTTTCCTGATTCTTATTCTTGGAAACAACTACACCGTTTTCGCTGAAACTTTCAAAAAAATTCAGGCAGATGCTCAGGGTGGAAAATTTCAGCCCACATGATAAAAGTTTGGCAGTTATAAGGAACTGAAAACAGGGTTTTATGTATAAGTGTTAGGTGAAGATGGTAGTGACGCCTACAGTTAAGGTTGCCCATAATATAAATATAGATAAAACACATGCAAAAGAACATTATTTAGGTTGCAAAGTCAAGCACTTAACAGGAAATGCCAGATTTATGGTTGCCCACACAAACATAATTCTATCCCCCTGTGTATCCATCCTGTGCACTGAATGGGGCAGAGCTCCCGTGGGGAAAAGATAATATGTGATCATGTAATTGAAGACTGTCTTAATGCATAACAGAAGGGAGCAGAATTAAGGCTCTGTGAGCAACCATAAACCTAGGATTTCCTAATTTTAAGTGCTTGATTTTGCAATCTAAATAAACTTTCTCAAAGATGTCTAATGCATACAGAGCAAGAAGATGGAAGGTCCCCGACAAAGCATGACAAGCACTGTGGATAGCCCAAGCATACTGGAAGGCATGACAAGCATTGTGGATGGCCCAAAGCTCCAACACGTTGATATGCAGCAAGGCCTCCCATTCCAACCACAGACCTTGCATCTGCAGCGAGTCCAGATGTGCTCCCCAACCCAGAAGGAACATGTCAGTAACCACTGACTTGGTGGGAGAGGGCTGAGTGAATGGGATCCCATGGCACACATTGCGTGGAGACTCCCACCAGCACAGGGACTCCAGCACTGAAGGAGGAAGTTGAACCAACCTGTTTAGGGAATGCAGGGCAGGGTAGTAAACCATCTCAAGCCACATCTGAACAGGATGACACTGCAACCTGGCAAGATGGACCACCTGGATACAAGCAGACACGTGACCCAACAAGCTCAGGCATACGCAGACTGTTGTGGATGGTTGTGATTGCAAACTGAGGCACAGTCGTCAAATCACCTTGAAGTGGTCAGTCAGCAGGAATGCCCTTAACTTCATGGAATCTAACTGAGCCCCAATGAACTCTCTCTGCCGAGTGGGAGCAAAAGTCAACTTGACAGTGTTGAGAATGAATCCCAAACAGTCAAGCAAGCAAAATGTGCGAGAACCGCATTTCAGGAACCGCCCTTCAGCAACCAGTCATTGAGGTAAGGGAAGATATGGATCCCTTCCTTCTGAGGTATGCCATGACCACTGCCATGCATTTAGTGAAGACCAGGAGGCAGAAGAGAGACCAAATGGGAGAACAGTGTACTGAAAGTGGTGGTCTCTGACTATGAAGAGAAGGTATTTCCATGTGGCCACTCTGGCATGTCACAGGAAGTAGGTGTTTTGAAGGTCCAGGGCAGCGAACCAATCATTCTGAGACAAAGCAGCGAGGACGGGACCGAAAGGTATGCCAATATCACTGATACTGTCAGCACTGATAGCCCGGAGGCGACGGTATGGGGTGTCTGCCCTCCCTATTCTGTACAAAGAAAGGATCAGAAGCACCCGCACCATCCTACACACCACAGCCAGCACTGTGCTAGTCCGTGCTCTTCTGGGGTCAAGAAGAGAGATGCCCCATGACCTGGGGCACTCCCGATTGGTCGTACACAAGCCTCTTCTTTAGCGCTGATGATGGAGAACAACTCCTGCGCCTATTCAGAGGGGGCCCTGCCCTGGAACAGTAGGTGGGAACACTTTCTTAGCCAGAGGGCAATCTGCGGCCTGAGGAAAGCTTCACTAGTGGGTCAGCCTCATGGTCTGTTCAAAGAGGTGCTGCTTAAGACAAAGGTCCTGTGCCACCTGGGTCCATTTCCTGAATGAGTGGCAGCTCAAACAATGCTCCTTAAGGTGGATTCGCTGAGGCAGAGCAAGGACCGCACATGGGGGTGATAGCTGGGAATCGCCACTTCACAGGAAGGGCAATGTTTGAGCCCTGGTGAGGGCATCACCAAGGAGCATTAACACTACTACTACATTAAAACTGTTAACTAATACTACTAACTAATTACTAACTATATACAGTAAACTAGGCTAAGATATAAATTCGTGAGATTGTGAAGCAACCCGCACACAGAGCTCCAGCAAATGAAGAAGTAAGAAGGAACTGAGAGGAGGGTCGGGGCTGCACCGTCTCATATAGCCAAGGAAAGGGCTGCAGGCATGAGATGCAAGCACCACCCGTCCAGATGTACTGCTAGCACTTCATACGGGCACTTTACAATGAGATCCTCTTGGCTGAATTGGACAGGAAATGCTTAGATCCCCAGCTTTCATTAACAACAGTGGTTTGGAAAGGGTTAAATGGTTTTCTCCACCCAAGACATCACTGAGGTTCATTATTACCTCTGTTTCAGACTGCACAAAAACATTAGCTGATGCTTCATGCTCGGGGACAGAGCTGACCTCTGGGTTGCCATTCTATCCTTGAGGGACTTCTCCCCCTCTGTCACATTCTTTCCTTACCCTACTTCAATGTTGTCTGCCCGATTTTGCCCTTTGCACGGTATTTTTGGAAAACCACTCGAGGCAAGGGCTTTGAATCTCTCAGAGATGATGTTGAGGAGATCAGACCTGACACACAAAAGGGGAAGGAAGAAGGAGGAGGCTTGCAGCTACCCACAGCTGAAGATTCAAACAACCATGAGCCCCCTGCAGGAGACAGAAGGTTTGTTTCAATATGAGTCATGTAAGGAAAAGCCTCCCGCTTCCTGTGAAGGGTGGAGGTGGGGAGTGCTCAGACAGCCCCACATTACTGCTCCAGGCTGTGAATGTATTAAAAGCAGCAGCACTGACAAGGGAAAAGGGAGCAGAGAGGAGTCACTGACTGTTTCTCTGGCAAAGCTGCAGAGCTTCCTAGTGCTGAAAAATGGCATGTTATTAAATGTGTGCCCAAAAGATAAATGCAGTTCCAACAGACCACCCCAGGTGATAGCCAGAGCAGGAAACCTCATACCTTTCTTGCTGAACATACAGATATGCTGAGCACACTGCCACTGAGATTTACTAGTCACAATTTTCCCCTTAAATCCATGCTATTGAGCTGGCTCTCCAGATGTTATTACTGCTGATCTAAGTCAAGCAACTTTAAAGTAACAATATCACTTGGTAGAAAGTGAAAATTAACAAGTAAAACATTTATTTTTTATCCATGTAGCATAACATGACATAACTTGGGCCTCAGCAAAGGATAGGAAATCCCCGCTGCAAGTATTCAGCAATTACAATGTGCTTTCCGGAAGAAATTTCATGAGACAGAAGTATGTTTCTTCTTGGTGCCTCAGTTTCCCCATTAGTAAAATGCAAATGATAATCTTAGGAGCTGACACAATAGTGATGAGCTTGAATAGAACAGGTGACTCAGAGGACAGAGGTTCCGGAACTCCCAGACTGCCAGGGGCTGATTGTGTCATCCTAGAAATGAACCCAAGCCAGCTGCATGGCAGTGCACTGTGCTACAATCAACTCCATTAACTCCAAGCCTGCCTTTCCAAAGCATTCACCTGATATGGATGCAGTAGAAATGGCATAATGGTTTGTAAAAGTATATGCAGAGGACCGAGTGGCAGCCCTGCAAATATCCAGTATAGGAACATCACTTAGAAATGCCTGACATTGCTGGGCCCTTGAGCAATATGCTAGCACCCTTTCAGAATGCATAGTCTGAGCTATTTTGTATGCTGGCATGATACAGGAAGTTATCCACCAGGAGATCATCTGTGAAGAGACTGCTTGTCCCTTCATTCAGAATGCATATAAAACAAACAGATGAAATGAAGAATGGAAAGGTTTAATCCTATCCAGGTAACAAGCTAAACCTCACTGGACATGCAACATGCGAAGACACTGCTCTTCTGGATTTGAATACAGCTTAGGGAAGAACACTAGGAGATCTAAAACTTGATTCAAATGAAACCAACAAACCACTTTAGCAAAAAAAACTTAGAGCACAGTCACAGGTCACTTTATCTTTGGAAAATTGTGTATAAGGCGGCCTGCCATCAAAGCCTACAACTCTCACACTCTCCTAAGCAGACGTTATCAGTACAAGGAAAGCAATTTTCTGACACAGAAGGGAGAAAGAAGTTGCCAAAGGCTCAAATGGAGGTCCCGAAAGAACCACTAAGACAGCATTATGGTTCTTTAACTGGTGGATGGAGATGAGTGATTCTTTTTCAAAAGTCTCACCACCAAGAAGTTCAAAAATACTGACTTTGCATAGATGGAATAAATGCTGAAATTGCCACCAGGTGCACCCTCACCAAAGTAAGTGCAAGACCAGAAGACTGAAGGTGTAACAGGTCCTGGATACAAGCCATCTTCAGTTGAACTCTCTAGGCTAATGACCACATTGAGAACCACTTCCACTTGGCCAAATAAGCCACTTCAGTGGAGAGCTTTCTACTACTGAGCAAAACTTGCTGGACCATCTCCTAGTATCCTTCCTCCTCATCAAGCTATGCAGCATTCACGCTGTGAGATGAACTAAGTGCTGGATGCAAAACCTGACTGTGATGCTGAGTTAGCAGGTCAAGATGAAGAGGAAAGGATGTATGAGGCTGTAATAATAAAGCAAGGTGGTCAGAAAACCAACATTCTTAGTCATGCTGGCACAATAACAATGAGCGTGGCACGGTCCAATTTCAGCTTAAGAATGACCAGCAAGATGACTGGAATTGGAGAAAAACCACACAGGGGGTGCCAATTCCCAGCTCAGAGCAGTGTCTTCGCATGTTGCATGTCCGGTGACATGAAAGGTCAAGGAACCTGGACAAAGACCCCCTTCGGAGTAAAACAGCTGGTATTTCTTGTGGTCTTTCATGACAGATAGGGCGACAGTCAGGAAGCCCCAAAATGTAAAGATGGGCCACAGGGCTCTGGGCTCCAGGGACCATTCATGATTCAGGGAGGAATTTCTGTTGAGGTGTGCCAGGTGATTCTGGATCCCCAGGTAAGCGTTCGGCCACGGGGGTAATGCTTTCCATGGTGCAAACTACCAGAGCCTGATCGCCTCTTGACACCGCAAGTTGGATTGTCCTCCCCCATGTTTGTTCACATAATACATCGTGGTGATATTGCTGGTAAGGATGTGCACTACCGGGGCCTTGATGTGATCTCAAAGGACCTGACAGGCATTGCAGTTGGCATGAAGCTCCAAGACATTAACAGGCAGAGAAGTTTCCTCTTCCAACCACAGTCCTTGAACTTTCAGAGACCCTAGATGCACTCTCCAACTTATTAAGGAGGAATCAATGACAACAGATCTGATTGGTGAGGTCCAAGAGAAAGGAATGCCCTGGCACACGTTGTCCTCAACCATCCACCACCGTATGGAGTCCAGGACTGGCAGAGGAAGTTGAATCAGTCTGTCCAAGGGATGATAGTTTGGATGATACACCAACTTCCACCACATTTAAAAAGGACTATAGCACAACCTAGCATACCTACCCGTATGCATGCAGCCATAGGGCCTTGAAACCACAGGCATGCTCAGGCTGTGACTGAGGGTTGAGACTGCAGTTCCAGACAGGTGGTGAATCATGTGGAACCAGCTGGTTGGTAGAAACACTCAACTCAAGAGTCTAACAGGGCCCCAATAAATTCAATTCTTTTGACTGGGAACCAGTGTAGACTTCCCACTGTTTAGGATGAGACCTAGATGACTGAATAAGCGTAGCATTAACTGAAAGAGAAAGAATTTTAACTCTGGACTTGCCCCCTCAGTACCAAATCATACAAATACAAGAAGCTATGAATTCCCCTCTTCCTGAGGTACACCGTCATGACAATCATGTGCTTGGTGAAAACCCAGGAAGCAGAAGACAGATGAAAGGAAGCACGGAGTATCGATACTGCCGGTCTACCACAACAAACTTGAGAAACCACCAGTGGCTCAGGAGAATTGCTACATGGAAATAAACATCCTGAAGGTCCAGGGTAGCAAGCCAGTCATGATTTAATGCAGGGAGGATAGTTGCTAGGAAGACCATACAGAATCTCTCGTATATAATGTGCCTTTGATGCTGGGCCCACCATCAGCCTCAACACCTCAGTTTGGGACATAGGCAGTGCGTGCTGTGATGCTGACGAACCCAGCTGCTCTGCAACATGGCCATAAGGTGCCAAAGACATAACGGAAGACAAAGCGGTAGAAGCTATGGCACTGGAAAACTCCTGAAGTACTGGAGAGTCAAGGACTGAGAGGCAAAGGAGGTCTGATGCCTACCGATATGCCACCAGAGTAGAGACAGTCAACAGTGGTGCCAACATCATCGGTACAGGACTCAACAGATGTCTCATGGCTGAAACCAGGGAGTCAACGGTATGGGCTCTTCTGATCTTGGTGCAGTACCAGGGAGCAGTTAAACAACCTACTCCATCCCACATGTTGGAAGGAATGTGATGCTGGTCACTACGCCTCTTAGAAGAGAAGGAAGAGTCTCTAGGAGTCCTGGCATGGTTCTGATTAGTCTTATTGGACATCTTCCTCATCGCACTGAAGAAGGAAGACTCCTCTTTCTTTTGGAGGGAAAACCAGAGTCCGAAGGTTGAGCTGCATCAGTTGCTGGTTCTGAAGGCGACCGCCAATAAGACAAGGATTCTGGTGCTAAAGCAGCCTCATCATCTGCTCCTGAAGGTGCTGCTTTGGCAGTAAGTTTCTTATTACCTGAATCCTCTTTTTGAATGACTTACAGATGGAGCACCATTTCTTAATGTACCTTTCACCAAGATACAAGCATCTCATGTGGGAATCGGTAAGGGACGGGTCTCTCACATGATGGACAATGCTTGCACTTTGGTGAGGGCAACACACAAAACTACTCTAAAGCTTTATTAACACTACACTAAACCTAAGGGGCTACTAAACACACTCTAGAGGAAAAATTCTCAGAAAAACAGACACTGAAAACGTAAGGTGAAACACCATACAGGGCTCTGACTCTAGCCACGGGTGGGGAAAAGGAACTGAAGTGGATTATATAGTCAAGGGAGAAGCTAAGGTCACAGGGCATGAGCACCACCACTATGGGTAGTGCTAGGGAAAGTTCTCCAGCTTCAATGCACTGGGCATGCGCACACATACATGGAATACACAACCACATCTACTCAAAGAAGAGCCCTATTATCCTCCAGGTGCTTACAAACTGATTGTTTAATAATTTGGTTCCAGTACCTTTCTAGGTATCGAAGTTAGGTTGATTGGTCTATAATACCTTGGGTCTTCTTTGTTCCCCTTTTTAAAGATAGGTACTATATCTACCCTTCTCCAGTCTTCTGGGACTTCACCTGTCCTCCAGGAGTTCTCAAAGATATTTGTTAACTGTTCCAAGATTGCTTCAGCTAGTTCCTTAAGTACCCTAGGATCAGTTTCAGCAGGACCTTCAAACTTGAATACATCTAATTTACCTAAATAGTATAACCTTTTTCCCTCCGTTTTGGGTAGATTTCTTCTCCTTCCCCCTTGTTAATAGTCACCATTAACCTTTTTAGCGAAGACTGAAGCCAACTAGGCATTAAACACCTCAGTTTTCTTGAAGTCATCAGTTATTAGCAGTCCTTCCCTACTAAGTATTGGCCCTACACTTTCCTTTGTCTTTCTCTTGCTCCTAATGTATTAAAAAAACTTCTTGTTGCCTTTTATGTCCATTGCTAGGTGTAACTCAAAGGCTAGGTGCCTTAGCCTTTCTGATTTTGTTCCTGCGTTTGTGCACTTCTTTTATACTCCTCAGCAATTTCTCCATGTTTCCACTTTTTGTAGAATTCCTTTTTGATTTTCAGGTTATTAAAAGAACACCCGATGAAGCCTTATTGACATCTTACCATTCTTCCTATCTTTCCTTTGCATTGGTATAGCTTGCTGATACGAATTAGGTATGGTTTCACAGTACACCTGCCCCCATTCTCTGAATGCTGTTCAAGCTGTACAATGACTTAGGCGAGAGTCCTGCAGAATCTGTTGTAGGCAATGATGCAGTTAGAAATGATTTAACACATACATTCAGGGAAGCACTATCAAAGTTGCATGAGCAACCTTAACTTTGGCATTTCTTGATTTGAGTTCTTCACTCTGCAGCCTTACCATGCAACAAAGTTTTGTTTTGTTTTATTAAATGGAATTCCTTAGATTTTAACAGAAAAACAAAACACTTCATTACAAGGAACTATTTGCAGACAACACTAGTACACTATCTGCCACATAGGATGTGCAGCCAACAAGCCAAAGGCTCCTGTGGATTGTATAGACACTTCACTTGAAGCATAGCTCTTGCAAAGTCCTGTATCATTATTTGAATTCTTGTGCATCCACGGTGGACTAGTCCCTGGCTATACATATGAAGACAGTGTCTGCCCCTAAAAGCTTACAATCTAAGATGACAGGTAACATGCAAAGGCTCAGAGAGGGGGACAGGATAAAAGATACAGTCAAATTATACACAATGTGTATGTTATATACTTTTAAAAATACTATCCCATACCCAATGGTTCTTCGAATATTATTTGGTCAATTTCTTCACAGCAATCTCTTCACAAGATCCTAGAAGTGGATCATAAGGAGGGTCTTAAATGTTTCAGAAAGTTTGTAAGCACCTGAAAAATAACCCTTTAGAATGGAAAACTAAATCAACTTTAACTATTAAGCCTTGTCTTCAGTAGGCAACAAGGCGAAGTTTTATCAGTTGTTAGCTAACATGATCAAATCTTAGCCTTGCCTACACTAGCAGTTAGGCCAGCAAAACTCGTCGCTCAGGGGTGTGAAAAAACACCTCTGAGCGACGTAAATATTGCCAGCATGAGTGCTTGTGTGGACAGTGCTATGTTGGCAGGAGACATTCTCCCGCTGACGTAACTACCGCCGCTCGTTTAGGTGAATTTATTATGTCAGCAGGAGACACAGCTGTGCCGCTGTAAATTTTAAGTGTAGACTAGCCCTTAGTGTGGAAAGGCAGTTGCAGTTTTCCAAGTTGAGGTAAACCCTACTTAATGTTTGCCTCGCCCAACTGAAGGGTGAAAACTACAAACTGCCCTTTTCACACTGGGATGTTAACTAACACATGGTAAAAACACCTTTTGTCCTATCATGGACATAACATCAATGTCACCATGTGCTGTACTTGTAGTGAAGTAGAGTCTGTTGTTCCTTAAAGGCTTCAGTAACTTACCCCAAACATCTGTCGAAGGTCAGGATCCCGGAAGCGGAAGGGAATGTTAGAGACATGAAGCCGTTTTGGTGTGGACTTGCTCTCAGTATTCTCACTGCTTTGTGTCTGTGACTGCTGTCCATCTGTCTGCGCCCCTCCTTCTGTCTGCTGAAATCAAACAGTGACAAAGGAAGGAGTGAAGAGAAATTATACAAATTCCAGCCAACACTTATGAGTTTGTCTCTACCTGGGTATTTATACTGCACTTGTGACTGTGACAAAGTAAGTTTGATAAACCTAGCAAACAATTGATCCTTTGTTCTCTGCCTCCTTTCCACGAGCAAATAGTAGGACAATCTTAAGTCTTCCTTCTCTCCTCTCTTCCCCCAATATAATCATTTAGTTTACTCGGGTTTTTTTGGGGTGGTTTTTTTTTGTTAAATAGTTTCTTTCCCTTGCCTTTTCTTCTTCCCCTTGTTACCATGGAAAAGCTACAGTGAAGATGTGTATCTTTTTTGTCCTGATGCTGGCAAGTCATATTGTTATTCTAATCTCTTATGGCAGTGTTTTCATGCAATAATCAAAATCCCACGACTGAAGTGCAGCTTTCAAACGGACTGATGTCAGCAGTGCATACCCAGGCAAAAGTGCATCTGTTCTGCTGTGTTCCCTTCAGAGAAGTACCACTCCCAAATATGACCTATACTAAAATGGTACAACCCCCCAGGCACCAGCTTCTGTTTAATTTTAGTTAATTTAACATCTACTCTGAGAAATTAAACAAACAAGTAACACCATTTTTTAGAGTCTACAAAATCTTAAAGTGCCCACACTCCTTTTCTTTGCAGCCAAAATTTATGTGCAGTCCCTAAACCTGTTTTGCATCATAGATGATGTCGAGCCACAAATGAAGATGTCTTGGTAGGAGGTTTTAACACTGAAATTGAAACAGCCAGATTTATTTAATCTCTATTTGAATCTTTCCTCCAGGAGATTCTACAAACTGTGTCATGACTTTGTTAACCCCAGCATGGGGGAACCCATCCCTTACTCTGAGACATGAAAAATGCGCTTACCGACTTATGACTGCCAGCGGTAGAACAGTGAAATTGATAATAATCTGATCCATCTTATTGCTGTGTCTCTTTCCAGCAGCTATGAATGGTACGCCAGGGCTCCCAACTCACCAGAACTCCCATTCACCCCATCTTTTGTCATCTGTCTCAGATGAAGGTTTAATGCTTTGGCTGGATGTCTAGTAAATTTCTTAAGCCCTGCTTTACTCTCTGACCTGGTCTACACTGGAGACTTTTGTCGACCAAAGTCAGCCTTTTTGCACCAAAACAGTAGTGGTATACACAAAGCAATCACACATATACACACACGGGCCCAACTCCCTTGATTTTGCAACAAAATAAAACCACCTCAACGAGAGGCATAGAGCTTTTTGCCCCAAACATTTAGTGACAAAGTGTTAGTTTAGACACCACTCTTGGTTATTGCATTAAATGGGCTCCAGGAAGTGTCCCTACAATGCCCATCCTGACCACTCTGGCCATCAGCTTGAATTTGGCTGCCCTGCAGCCATCCAACCCTTCCCCTTTAAAATCCCAGGAATTTTTGAAATTCCACTTCCTGCTTGGTCAGCATGGAGAGCTCACATCTCATCTTCCCAGCTGACCATGGTGGCTCCCTGCACCAAAATGCTCTCCTGCTTGGAGCACACTGGAACTTCAGGATCTGATCGGCATTTGGGGAGAGGCGGCTGCGCAGTCCCAGCTCTGCTTCAGCTGAAGGAACTTCGATACGTACAGCCCAATTTCTCTTTTAATGGAGGAGAAGGGCTATGAATGGGACATGCTGCAGAGCCGTGCGAAAATCAAGAAGCTATGGCAAGGGTACCATACCAAAAGCCTAGGGAGTCAAACCATCACTCTGGTGCAAAGTCAAAGACCTGCCACTTCTATAAGGAACTGGAAGCCATCCTCTGTGGTGACCCCACCTCCACCGCCAAGAGACCTGTGGATACCTCCATGAGCCCAGAGGCAGCAGACATCAGACTCAACCTCAATGAAGAAGTCATGGATGAGGAGGTTGAATTGGATGACTATGCGGTGCAGGGGACCGGGTTGTTTGCTGGAATGGGGAGCCAAAACCTTTTTCGACCCGAGGGTTCAAGCCAGTTCCAGCCCTAGCATGTAGAATGCAGCAAAGAGCAGCTTGGGTGGGTAAGTGCTTTTTTTGAGCTGACGCTGCTCAATTACATGGAGGTACACCTGTCCTTTGCTTTGTTGCATTATACAGCTGAAGGGATAGAAATGCACAAGAGTAGCTGTGTTTGCATGTGCTTCCCATTCCCCTGTTTGGCTAGGCAATGCAACAGCAAAGTGTGATAATGCACATCCAGATTTCATGGGAATCCTCCAGAGATCTCTAGGAAACTTTCTAGGAGATACTCGACAATCCCCTTCCAGAGAGTCCTTGGCAGAGCTATTTTGTTTCTTCCCCCATTGTAGGAAACTTTCCCAAGCCAACTGGCAATCACTTGTGCAGGGACCAAAGGGCATAGGAACCTGGTCTGAAGCTGCTCACGTGGAGGAGATGCACCCTAGCATCCCTGCTTATTCTCAGGAATGAGATATTGGCTTCTATTGCCCCTACCTGTGGAAAACGGTGGCACAATTTGAAATTTTGTCGCTATCTACCTGCATCAACACCCCAAACAATCACCCACACAGAACCTTCACCCCAGCTTGAGTGCCCCCTCCCTCCGGACACAACTCACCATGCCCTGGTTGATCGTCGAGCTATGTGCTTGCCAGGCAACAGTGAGAAAGAGATGTATTTTACATTAATGCATCAATGCTGTTATTGCACTCACAATAATGCTTCTGTTCATTGTGTATTGTGCTTCTACAGACGTGCCCTTTAGGGGAAACCCCTCCACACCTGCCAAGTGCCTGTGACTGATAAGAAAACGACCATGGAGAAGCAAGAGAGAGATGTTCCAAGAACTCCTCTGAGGCAGAAAAAAAACCAAAAAAGGGCATGGAGACACAATATGTCCGAAAATCAGAAAACTGACAGGCAGGAGAGGAGGGAAAACCAGGAGCGCATGACAGCAGGTCATGAGCATATGATAAATGCCATGGGGGAGCAAATAGAGCTGCTAAAGTCACTCATAACACTGCAGACTGAATTCATGTGTGCTCTCCCTCCTTGCAGCCTTTCAACACACCTCCCAAAAACTCTACCCACATATTCCTACCAAACTCCCAGCCTGTGTTGGTACCTCCACCCCTTCAGACAGCTTCCAGAATGATAGCTGGCCTTACACCCAGCTGTCATAGTTCACATCATCCCTCATTGCTTTCTCCCCTCCAGACCCAGCTTTTCATGTGTGTTGTGAATAACTGTTATTTAATAAAGACATACTCTGTGGAGAATAAGCAATCTTTATTTGTCTCTTGTACACTGTGTTGTACCTCACAGTGCATGCTGGCTAGCAGTCATAGCATGGCACAGTGCTGTTTACAAAGACACCTTATTGTCTCATTGTCAAAACGGTTCCTCAAGTCCTCCCTAATTTGAATGGTCCCCGGTTGTGCCCCTCTAATAGCCCTGACATCTGGTTGTTCATGGTCAGCCACAAGGTGATCCACCTCTGTGCTCCACCCAGAGAGAATCTTTTCACCCTTAGCCACCTGGTCCATAATATTTGTGAAGCTATATCCATGGGAATATTCCCCTCATTTAGGTCTAACCTGCTATAAAGGCATCGCCAGCGAGATTTTAATCTGGCAAACACACATTCAATAGTCATTTGGCACCTGCTCAGCCTGTTATTGAAGTGCTCCTGGCTACTATCCAGATTGCCCCTATAAGGTTTCACAATGAGCCATGGTAGTAAGGGGTAGGTTGGGACTCCCAGGATCACTATGGGCATTTCAACATCCCCCATTGGAATTTTTTGGTCTAGAAAGAAAGTTCCCGCTTGCAACTTTCTGTACAGATCAGTGTTCCTGAAGATGCGTGCATCATGCACCTTCCCTGACCAGCCCATGTTGATGTCAGTGAAACACGCACGGTGATTCACAAGAGCCTGTAGTACCATAGAGAAGTACCCTTTCTACTGATGTACTCCATCACAAGATGGTCCGGAGCCAAAATTGGGATATGCATGCCATCTACCGCCCCACCACAGCAAGGGAATCCCATCGCTGCAAAGCCATCTACTATTTCATGCACATTTCCAAGAGTCACAGTCCTTCGTAGCAGAATGCGATTAATGGCCCTGCACACTTGCGGTAACACAGCTCTTCCCGACTCCAAAGTGATTAGCAACCTACTGGTAGCAGTCTGGAGTTGCCGGCTTCCACACGGCAATTGCCACGCGCCTCTCCACCAAGAGGGCAGCCCTCATTCTAGCATCCTTGCTCTGCAGGGCATGGGCAAGCACCACACAGAGTTCCATGAAGGTGGCTTTGTGAATTCAAAAGCTCTAGAGCCACAGCTCATCATCCCAGACCTGCATAACAATGTAGTCCCATTACTCAGTGCTTGTGTCCTGTGCCAAAACGCGGGGATAACTGCGTGCAGATGTTACATGAATGCAAACAGTAATCTGGCATTGTTTACATTACACACAGCAAGTCAGGAGCCTTGGAGTCCAGTTCAGATTGGGAGTTTATGATATACTGCATGAACAGCCGTGATGTGTTCAGAACGCTGACAACAGTGGAGAGCAGTGCAGCATCCATCCTTTCAGATGGAGATGGCAGGCATTCAGCAAACTGGGGCCATTGAAGAATGACACGTAATGCAGCTGGAAACCCATCGAATGATGGGACGGAAATCACTGCATCATGGGACATTGAGCACGCACCCAGAATGCACGGAGATCCCCTCTGCCTTCCCACATTGTCTAGCAGCACAAAGTGGCGAGCTGCAAAGTGGGATAGCTGCCCACGGTGCACAGCTCTCACTGTCAATGCTAGAGCACCAACTGTGGACTAACTTTGGCGACACGACGAGTGCTATGTGGACTGACACAAGTGTTGTAATTCCAGCACTTTTTGATCATCGCTGTAACTTGCATCAACAAAACTTTATAATGTAGACAAATATCACATCTAAAATGTACCATTTCCAGATGCTTTCCTTTCCCACATCCCGTGACAAAATGCATCTCCAAACACGTGGTACACCCTAGGGGAAGAATCAATGCAGCCAGCTTGTGATTAAATCACACCATGCTATTTGGCAGTTTTATTTTTATAACTCCATCAGAGTCCTCTGCTCCCCAGGGCAAATCTGTCCAAGGATAAGGATAGAACACGTGGCAGTTCATCCATCACCAGTGCATACAGTGCCTATAAATTAGTGTTCCAAAACAACCCCCAGAAATCATTAAATCCCCCAGAGCTACTGAGTTTTGGAGGGAATCTCTCTTCAGCCAGGTTTTATGCGCACAGTGGAGTCCCACTAATGCAAATTTCAAAGCCCTGTGCTTCCTACAACAGATGGTAAAACTTGCAAATAGACCATACCTTGCCAGACAGGCATGCATCCTCGGCCCATCCCTCCCAAGCATGACAAGTATAGACTCTACAAAGTGAGGTTTGTCAGCACGAGTTTAAGGATTCTGAACAGTTTCTGATGTAATCTGCCAAGGAATTGGTTTGTTGCTTCCATAGGCCTAGAATCCAGGAAGCTTTAAATTAATGGACATGAGGAGAATGTAAACACTCTTAGAGGCAGGAACTCATGTCTTATTCAGCCTGTACTATATCATACAGTGAGTGGCCTGTTCAAAAAATCCCTCACAGCTGTGCCTGCATATGGCAGGGTGCTGCTGCCATACAAGAGACAATATTTTACAGCATGTTAGTGAAGTACAATGAGATAAGGCTTCACACAGGGGAGACAAGAAGTCCTCTGTCAAACCTTACCTTGACTGTGATAACACTCCCAAGCCCAGAGACAGGCAACAGCACTGTGGAAGGGTACTTTATTCTACATTAATTCAATAGCTCCCTGCTATTTCAGTATTCGTTTAATGTCAGATGTGTTCCCTCTCGGAAAGCTATAAACTGCACTTGCAAAAGGATGGGTTCATCCGTCTAATGGGTCTTTCCCATTTCTAATGTCTGTGACCCTAAAGTGAGGTTCAATCTTTCAGACAGCATAAGATTGGCTTGAGGCATGTGTCTATTGCCATATATTGAGCTGCAAATACAAGCAGAAGAAATGGCTTCCTAAGGTCTTGTTTTCTCTTTTTTTGGTCATTCCTTGACTTAATTCATCAGGAGATGAAAAGGAAGGGCCCGGAGCTTGTTTAAAGGTAGCATGTAATGGATACTGGCGGCAGAAAGTTACCGAGTCGCATGATTAAAAAAAATCACAAACTTCACAAACCAGACTTCTCCTCCCTACACCAACCCTCAGTTCCTTCATTCTGATAGCAACATCTGACAGCAGGGAACTGGATTTCTCCTTCTGCAGGTCCTAAATATCCCACTACAGCCAGTCGTCTGCTCAGCACAGTAAGATGCGAAGTCTCATCCCGTTCCTTAAGTCTCAACTGCCAGCAAAGAGGCAATAATAGGGAGACTTATGCTGTGGCAGAGAAGCTGGATTTTAAAATGTTTTTAGTCCCCTCTCCCCACTCTCACATTAGTCTGTGTAATGTGCATTGATGGTAATTAGAGGGGGGGGTGACTCTTTGACTCTTCTTCAGGTTTGAGCTCTGTGTAAGCTCAAAAGCTTGTGTCTCTCATGAACAGAAGTTGGTCCAATAAAAGATATTACCTCACCCACCTTGTCTCTCTAATATCCAGGGACCACCACGGCTACAACACCGCTGCATTCGTTGATGACAATATCACACACACACCTGGCACTATGCTTATGACCCAAACTATACCAGTCTGTTCTGTAGCAGTCAGTGAACAGGCAGTTCCACAGACTGCATGCCCAAGTTAGGGTCTCAATTAAGATACTTTGGAGAAGTAGGAGATGTCTACTACTTGAGCCAACAGTGAATATTTATCTGCCTGGGAAAGCAGCTATGGGGCAAGTAGACAAAGGGAGACAGACAACACCAAAGAGATCAGCCAGCACAGACACTATAAATACAAAGTACAGTTTGTTTCTCTCGTTTGCTTCTTCAGAACTGGAACTGCTTCAGATGCAAGTTACGTAAAATTAAAATGTTTGGAAATAGAAGATCCAGAATCTTGTGGAGCCCAAGAACAAGGGTAGACTGTGGGTACAGTTTATTTGCAAAATAGACAGAAAAATGTAAACTATTAGTGCCTGTATTCAGAGGGGAAATGGATTGGCTTACGGTTTCTGGGGTAAGCTGTAGCATTTTTTGACTCCAACAGTTATAGTCTGGCCCCAGATGAGGAAACTGATTAGCTCAGGAGCTTGCAGAATGATATCAAGGCAGTGACTGAAATTCACTACTGTCTGATGGCTATGTACTTACAGAAATGGAAGGTTGTTTACTGGGGGTTTTTTGGGGAGGGGGATGGAGGGCAGAGGGGTCTCAGTTCAGCTTCAGATAGGTAGATGTTCACATCACAGAAGCTACCATCATAACAGACCCTAGCACACACCCTAGAAAGCAATTTAAGCAGAAGTGCGGGTTAAGGACTTAATGGCCCAGGGACACTGAACCACCCTCACTCCTACAGGTTGTTCCTCCAAATTAAGGTGAAGTGTGCTGTCCATGGACAATGGGTGTGGGAACTTGCATGCTTGCTGCCCATGCTGTACCTGTTCCGAAGACAGAGAACTTCCAATGCCAATCAGCACTTTAACAGCACTACATTTCCTTTTTAAATGAACAAATCCATTTCCGTTTGTATTAATTACCTAAAAAACTGAACATATGTAAAGAAAGGAATTATTTTGGGAAATTCTGTGGCCTGTGTAATACAGGGGGTCAGCCCAGATGATCACAAGGGTTCCTTCTGGCCTTGGAATCTCTAAATGTATTAAATGTTCTTTTATGCAATGGTGACATGCAGTGTCCAGACAGGATTGTTTCGATGGCTACCATGCCAGAACCTCTATGAAAGTCTCTTAGGACCAAATGCATCTTTTATCAAGGAAGGAGGTTCTGGCATACAAGCCAGAGAAGGTGGTGGTGAACACCTACCCCCTTAGACATTAAACAGGGGTTTGCAAGTGTTGAACACTGAACTAATCTGCTTCATGGTCAGACCATGCTCTCAAGTTCCAAATTTCGAATTTAGTTGCTTTAAGACAGTGATTTCCAAACTGTGGACCATGAATCACAAGTGGCCCTTGGAGAGCTGGTAGGTCACATGGTGATAGCTCCTCTTCATGTCACCTGTTAAACTGCATTAAGAGACAGCTAATAGTAAACATGACATATTTTTCTTTATATTCAATTTCCTAGGTACACAACTGCTGTAGTTACCATAGGGATATTATATAATTATCTATGGGAGAGGAGGTAATCTATGCAACAGCAAATAGGAAAGGAGACATCCATGGGACAATCTTTCTATTAAGACACGGTCCTTGCTATAAAAAAAAGTTTGGGAACCCCTACCCTAGAAAACCTTGCCCATTCAAAAATGTGTGTTTAGATGCATAAAACACACCCAGAAATCTGAAAGCTTAATCCCTATCTTGCCATTCATATTGACTGAGGTACATTGATCCCACTGTGAATGTGATTCTTCATTTCCAATAAAGAAGCATATCTGTATTCCTTTGGAGGATGTACTGCATTTACTAAATGTGTTTCAATGACAGTATGTCAGAGACTTATCTGAGACATCGCTCTCTGCAATTAAATATTATATTGTACCAGTTCATGACATAATGCGAAAGCAAGCTCTCAACACGTCATTTACAAGGCTGCACCAGGAACTTTCATATAAAGTAATTTAAATATGTTTATGTCTGTACAGTTGTATCTCTACGTATAGATTTATGCTAACCCACAGCTTCTTCCCTTTATTCAACTGGCTTCTTTCATCAGTTTAATTCACCTTATATGGAAAATTTCTGGTTTTCTACTCTCAGGCAAGCCATTTTCGTTGGCTAGATGGTTAATCATTCCTCTAAATAGTCTCTCCACTTAGGCTGTCTCAGATTGAGAATCCTTAGGCTGTTTTATGTCCACTTCTGTACACCGATAAAAACTCAAGAGGCATAGCACTGACGAAAACTGAGATGCAAGGTACCAGTCAGTGAAACAGACTCTTCCGCTGCAGGTTGTTTTGTTAAGCCAAGTCTGAACTGATGTCCCTGTCAATTTTTGATCCAGTTCTCTCAATTCTGCTTTGGGCATAGTGTGGGAAGAAAGGCCAGATGTTTTGGAAATGGACTCATAACCCCAAGTACCAGGCAGTAAACACAGGCCAACACATGAGGGGCCAATAGCACAAATTAAACTCAAGCATAATGTGAGCAATTAATGTGCAAGGTCTTCCATCCACAATTCCATCTCTGTGCTCCTCAATTCTGACCTACAGTATAAACATTATTTCAGCTCCAGTTCCAGGTTTCTCCTTGCCTGATCACACCAATCATGTCAAATTGTGCATGGGTTTTACAATGCAGAGGAATGTCTGGTATGAAGTGGGCCTTGACTCCTGAAGTTTATTTCATTTGCAATCAGAGCTGACATTTGAACTCAGGTTTCCACACTGTTATTTAACTCACTGTACCACCAGCAGCATCCTCACACCAGCCTGTCTGGCTTGTGCACCAGAGCCTGACTAGCTCATAGGAGAAGAAACTGGTCCCAGTGTGCTGTGGATGAACTCATTACACTGTTGCACAGGCTTGTTATCAATCAGATGTACCCCACCCCAAAACCAATCTAAAAGTGACACCTTGTCTTCTCAATGCATCATTTCTGCAATGACCCCAGCTTCTGCCAGGCTGAAAAGCAGGAATACTAAGCTCTTCCTCCCATCCCCCCTTTTGCTAACTGACTGTGTACTGCACCAACCGGACATCAGCACAAACTCTGATTTTAAAAGCATGGAAATGTCTCTTTTCTCTGATTAAAGGAATTTCTGAAGTGCCCCTGAGAATCCAGGCTTAAGACCTCAATAGCAGGGGAATCTACAGGCCTGTTCGATTAGGGAATCTCACTTGCACACATAAGGACACTGTTCTTGTTGATTGATGCAGTGATGCAGTGAGAAGACCTTAAGACAACTTTATACAGTATTAGGTTAGTACAGTTCCATGGGACAGAAGAGAGGATGAGAATGAGGGAGAACTTGTGTGTAGCAGATTAGTGCACACAGATGCAAGAAACTGGTATGTTATGCATATACACACACAGGTATGTATGTAATGACTGGCCCAGTGTGATAGATAGTGAGTTACGGGAGTACTCCGAGAAATGGTGTCATCTACCCGGTGTGTCGTATTCTAACACCCCCTCTATGGCCTGAGTAACTAAGCCTCCTGCTTCTAGCACAACACAGTGAGTTTCTCTCAGTTCCCACATGACTGCTCTGTGTGCTGAGCAAAGAGAAAAGCTAAAAGCAAATACACCCCCAAGGCCTTTATTCCAAAGAAGCAAAAAAGCTGCATACATTAAAACTCCACAAGAGGAAGAGAAAGTGCAGAAAGATTCAAGGCCCAAAGCATGTAAGAGACAGGCTGGGAAAGCCCTCAACTACTCTGTCCGCTCCCCTTGGATTTCCATGAAACACGCAGTGGCTTACCACCAACTGGAATCCTCTCAGGTTAAATAATCCTGGCCCAAACTGCCACCACTAATGTGTTCAGATGTTTTCTTGAAGGAGTTTAAATTTACCCTTTCCTGGCCAGCTCCAATTCCATGCACTTTGCAGTGTTCACTTGCCCATCTTTAACTATGTTAAATGGTTAAAGCAGACATGCTTACTGTTCCCAGTGGTTGGTACAAATGTTACATGCTAGCCAACCAATTTATCACCTAACCTCTCCGAGTTACACTCCCTCCACAGCCTCCTCCTGACAACAATTCTCCCGCTCATGGCAGGCACCCAGCAACACACTCCCTCTCACACGAGCTTCCACTCTCTCCTCATAGGCTACTAAGTACCACTGCCTCACCATGCCAGAGCACATATGCGGACTCCTATTCTCATTCTTATGGCTCTCTGGAGCTTGTATTAGTCGATGAAACACAGAGCTCTTCCCCGCAACGCAGTGGAGACGGCTCCTAATATAGAAGAGGAACAGGAGGGCTGGCAGCCGTCTGTGTCCAGGGTCAAGGCTCACGTTATTCATTTCCATTAAAAAGCCACTCTCAGTGTCTGGACAAAGATGGGAACAACATAAAAGCATGGAAAAAGCAGACAAGCTAGGGAGCATCTGCAATGCCATGCAGGAGACCTAGGCTGCATTCCCAAGATCCCAATCCATCACTGAGCTGGTAATGCTTAGCACTGCTTTGCACTTCCAGGCAGGGGACTGACATTCCAATGCCCATGCTGTGTTCACTGGCTAGGCGAGACATGGGACAGCTCAGTGTCATAAAGGTTATTTATATTGCTCTGCACTTGCCTTGCGTCAGTCTTGGGTTCCATTTCCAGTCGTGATCTCTCAGGGACTAGGTTTGCATTGGCTCTGTGGCTTAGTAGGGCCCTTCAAGTGAATTCAAAGCATGGTCAATGTACTTTACCAAGCTTACACTCTTTCGTGCTATACAGTGCTGCGACTCTGCTCATTTTGCAAACACCCTAGCTCCAAATATATCTCAAGGTTCGGACGAATTCTGTTAACAGGGCAACCATAGCCCATCATAGAGAGAAGGCTGCCACATGCTGTGCATCCGTACACGTCTGAACTGGCACGGTATCAGTCCTTCCAATCACTGGCACTAAATTCACTCCGTACTTAGAGGGAGAAAAAATAACCTTTAGCAGCCAAGCATCTAACTCCAAGGAAAACTGAAAGCATTATCAGATTAAATCCGCCCCTTTGCACTGAAGGCTCTCACCATAAGGTTCTTTATTAGGAAGTTAAATCGTAACAAGTGGCTTAAGGGGTGGATAAAGCTTTCCCTGGGATAATCTGCCAGCATGTTGTCCAGTTCCAGGCTACGGGAAGATGAAAGTGAACAAGGAAGAAGGTGAAAGTCATTGTTCAGTAAATAGCTGCATAGCTGCCAAAGGGTTGTCTCTTGTCTATGCCTGTTCCCCATGGCCATCTTCAAAAAGCTACATCTTCCCACTCCACCAGCTCCCTGAAATTGGAAGGATACTGGGATATTTCACCTATATGTACTAATTCTAATCCTAGCTCTAATTTCAGCCTTTTAGGGCTTGTTTTCACTCATTTTTTTATTTGATTGTCAACTAACTGGATGTAGTTAACACCTTTGTAAATGCTGGACACCCCATAAAGGTTGTTTTAGGCTACAGGTCAGTCACAAAGCGTAAGAAAGCCATCATAAACCATTGCTACTCCTTGCTGTGACATGGAGGATATTTCTTCACAAACACAGATTTATCAAGAGAGCATATCCGAAGGTAGGAGCATTACATTGGACTTTCACAGTTCTCTTGCATCTGGGGTACAAACAGCCCACCTCTGATACAAGAGTGATATTACCTATGCATTTCTGAGACATTAGGAATGCCAGAGACCTATCAGGTAATCTAACCTAAAACAGTTTCAGGAAAAGCACTATATGAATGGCACGGCATCATTTTCCCACTCTGCATCTGGCTGTGCATACCGTAAGAGATCCATTCTGCGTGCTGGCCGTGTTCGTGCTCTGCTCTCCATGCGCCTGCGTACTTCCGTAGAGTGTCAGATTGTGCTCGCTGGTCTGGCCTGCATAGTCCTGAGTGTGTGGCACCCCATACTCTGTGGGAATCCCATTCTGTGGGGGTGGTGGGAATGGGATTGTGGTGAATGGCTGGACCATTGCATCAGGAGTGGCTGTTGGCTCCTGGTTACCCTGCAGAAAGGGGAGAGGAGAAAATGGATTTAATATGCTAGAAATGATGGACCAGCACCGTGACCTAAGAAGAGCAAGCAGGTGTGCAATCCAGTGGTCAGTATCCAATCCACTGTCACTAAACCACCACCCAAACAAGCCGTCTATTGCATTGCATACAGAAGGGAACATACTTTCTCCCTGGAGAGTCAGATTCTCATTTCTGAAGTCTGCTTTGGCAGCTTTGCTGACACTGCGTAGAATGAAGGGGCCATGTTTGGGGCTCTGGACCCACACCCCCCTGAAATATCACAGGATGCCCTAACTAAGCAATGTAAGGTGCATCTTTGGGGCCTGCTTGGTCAACATCTCCTCCTCAGTCCCAAAATACAGACTAGAATTCTCTTTCTGACTTTCCCTGAGTGCTCCCAGCATTCTAGCACTGGTGGCACTGGTCTTAACACCCCTATAAAATGCCAACGTGTTTAGTTAGCACTCCTCACTTCTCCCAGTTCCCTCATGGTTGAGGCATTTCTTGTGATCAACTGCATCCTCGTGGCACTGCCTGCAAAATTCCCACCAAATACCTCTGCTTAGGACAGTATTCCTTACTACTGTACTCCAAAGAGTGCAGAGATCTGTGCTCCAGGACAGAGCCATGTAGTAGGACTTTTTTTTCACTTTGGGGGCTGAGTGGAAGCAAAACAGATTACACAGGTACCCAATTACTAGAATTCTTGCCTGCTCCTCAGAAGACAGACAGGAGCCATGGGGAATTGAGAACACAGGCCTGCAGCACGCGCACTCTCCCAATCATGAGCATCGCTGCCTTCAAAGAAGGCATTAATTATATTCCTCCCTCAGATCAGGGCATCCCACAGAGATGTCTGTGCTAGGACAATGGGCTTTTTAGCAGCTTTTGGCGCTATCTGACGCCAACTGGTTAGCTATTAAACAGATACTCCACCAGACAAAAGGTATCCCAAAGAGGGTAAAAATCCCACCCTGCCGTGCCTCCAGAGGGCCCCAGCACTTCAAAAATCGTTATATCTACTCTGCTCAACTGTCAGGACTCATCTACCTGCCCTCAGTGAAGGGAGAGGGAGGCATGGCTGGAAGAATTCAGCCACCTGCCCATGACATTCAAGTCTCTCTGATCTTGGAAGACTGGACTATTGCTCTGCTTCTACTGGCACCCAGCACCCCACCAGAGAAATCCAAGAAATAATCTCAGCCTAGGATGCTGCTGTGAATTAGTCTCAACTCTGTCAATGTACTGCCATCCTGATTTTAAATTTTACCTGCTATGCCAGCCATGGGTCCCTCCTCCCACAACACCCTGAGGTAGTAGAGCCTGTTGTAATATTGGTGTGACAATGGACAAAAGAGAAAATAATCTTGTCACTAGATAAGGCAGAGAAGGGAATCTGTTGGGAAGGGATTCACTACAGGGAAATCCCTGCAGGAAGTTAAAAAGTAGCCTCTCAGCGGAGAATATAGAGGCACTGGAGGAAGTGCCGCTGAAACTGGACAAATCTTTCAATCCATTTATCAATGTGCCCGCAGCTACCATTCAGGGCACTGAATGATAAATTCAACGCACCGCCAGCTAGCACAGGTCATTCAGACGCTGGCTGAATCCCAGATTTGTTCTGACACAAGTCTATCTGGCCTGTGTCTCCCGCGGACCACAATGATCATGCACGCCTGAAGCTGGGAAGAAGGTGAGGGAAGGGCATTCAACACCATTTAGCGGTGCAGAGCTGCAGCCATGGACCTTACAGAACCACACAGCCAGTTTCACTTACTGAAGCCCAGTACCTGTAAAGCTGCATAAGAATACTGCTGCTTGCAGAAATGGAACTCTCAAGCCTTATCCAAAAAAAAAAAAAAATTAGCAGGTACCTACTAGTAACGGTCAGCAGCAGTGCCGCCACTGCTAAATTCATAGACACAGCTCAGACGTTTTTACCATCACGTCATGAAAATGGCTGCACCGCTGCTGCAGCGACTGGGATATATTTTTTCCAGTGTGGACACACGCCATGCATCCTCTGTGCAATGCAAGGTTTTCTCCCAAAAAACACCCAGAAGAGTGGCAGCCCCCCCCAACACATTAATTTCTACCCCCACTGCTTCCCTGCCTTTGAATCTTTAAGTGAATCTAAAGAAATAAGCCAGTTAATTTTTCTAATGAAGACTTTACAGATTTTAAAGCAACATCAGCAACTTAATTATGCTCCCATATAGAATTTTTCTAAATCTACCATTATGAGAAATGCTTATTATAACTGAAAGTTTAAATAAAAATATTTAATATTTTTTGTTTATTTACTTTGAGCATTTGACAACTCTTTGTCTATAGTTAGTTTCACTGGTTTCCCATAGTCAGTTCCCCATGCCTGTGTAGGTTTTTCCATTTTTAAAACAGGAACAAAATAGAAAGCTGATTGTAAAACTACAAAAATTGGTAGCAGGATGCTGGGGAAGATGCAGTATCTGAAACTACTAACATTTATTTTTAAATGAACTAACTTTCAAGCTGAGTTTCTCTTTAACACTTAGAACAGAATGCTAAAGAGAAGTTTTTAAAAACATGTTGGCCAAACACTTTTCAGGGATAGTCCAGTTAACTTGGTACTGCCACTATGCAGGGGCCAGACTTGATAACTTCGAGTCCCTTCCAGCCCTACATTTCTATATGATTCTATGAACAAAATATTAGGGTGATGCAGTCCATCATCTTCAGAGGACAGGACTGCTCCTCGCAGGACATATTCTATTGTTTTTTTAATCTTGTTTTAAAATGACCCAAGGTGACTATCCCACAAACCTAATATAATCTCATTTTCAGAAGTTGTTTCCTTCTTAATTTTATTTTATTCCTTTCCTCTTAGTTTACACCCATTTGTACCATCCTAAATAATTACTCTCCCACCTTCAGTCACTTACAAACACATTTTAAGGGTGAAAATACTATGCCCCTTTTAGCCTCTAAGCTGATACTGAGAGAACACGTATATATTTAGCTCTTTATCTTGCCCATAAATCCAACACTGATCATTTTTACCATTCCTCCCTGAACTTTCTCAATTTTTTCAATTTCTGGTATTGAATACCGTACACCAGACGAAGCTGTCCCAGAGCCATTCAGGGGAGACTATGATCTCCCTGCTTTGTAACTTCATGTCCAATTTATGCAGTCCAAAACCACATAGGCTTGTTGGGCTGCCACACTATTGCCAACACATTTTTAATTTAATTATTTCTATTATCTTTCTCCGGTACTCTTATTGAGGTTTCTCCCTCCCATTGAATATTTGTATTTCAGATTATTTTTCTCCAGATGTATTTACTTGCACATTTCCAGTTTAATCTCATTATCATTTGCCCACATTTCTAACCTTCTTGGATCCCCTTGTGTCATTTCTCTGTCCTCACTAGTGCTCATAATACCTCCTAATACACAATCAGTAAGTTTAATTATTGTCCTATCATCATCTAGATGTTCAGGAGGTTTCATCTCTTAATGCTTGCTCCCATTATTTTACTACTATTAATTCCTAGCATGCATAATTCACTTTACATCTGATAAGCACTGCGCATAGTACAGGCAACACCAACCAGACCTGAAATTACATGTCAAATGTAGCAATGGCCAGGATTGGGCTCCTCATTCTCCCTCCTAAAATGTAAAAGCAATTCCATCAGCAGCATTTAAAGCAAACTGATTTTCCCACTTCCCAGGTATGAACAACAGGAAGAAATGCAAGCCTTCTGATAGCCATGAGCAAGGGCAGAGGTCTGGATGGATGGGTTGAAACTGCATTGCCAACCCATCCTCTGCAATCTCTCATTGTTTTGTGAGTCTTGTCAGCGGGTGTTTCAAACTCACTTCTGCAGATAACAATACCAGACATCCCAGACTAGCCAAACAAGGAAGGGCTGTTCAGGTATAGCAACAGCCCTTCGAGTGCAGTGGGTGCTTGGCAAACAGTAACTAAAACACACTATTTAAAGAAAGCACAATAAGAGGTACTGTACCGACCATTCAGAACAAGCAAAAAATCTACTCCCACTAATTCATCCACAACCAGGCAGGGATTCAAACCAACTCGCCTCTCAAAAGAGATGAACAGATTCCTGTATCTGATTCATTGGCACACGTCCACTTGTCAGACTACACTCCCATAAAGGAACACCATTATCCTTTGCTGATAGAAAGCTGGGGCTGTGTTCACAAATGTAATTGAGACAGTGGCCAGAACACAAAAGGTATATGGATTAAGTGTAGCTAGATGCAGGGCCTCCACATGCAGCTTTGTAAGGTGTGGTCCTGTGTAGTGCCTGGTTCTGTGGAGGCCAAGTGGAACACTGAAGACAAATCTCTTCCAATCCCAGGCCTCGCTACACACAATTTTTTTAACCAATTTAACAAAAAAGGTTTTAAAAAAATTGATGAAGGGCTGGTCTACACTAGAGCAGAGCCCTGAAACTAACAAGAATGACAGCTGGACCCTCTGGGGTGAGAAGCTCCTGAGAGCTGGACCCTGCTCCAGGCTGGGAGCAAGGCAAGAAGCCATAGCTCCTGGGGGAGACAGCGAGGAGCCAGGGTAGCTGGACCCCATTCCCTGGGGGCAAGAAGCTCCAGGTATCTTCCCCTGCCCAGTGGGGGGACTGCTGCCCGGGAGCCTGTGGGGAAGCAGGGCTCGTGGCAGGGAGCTGCCAGGGGTTTCTCAGCTCCCCACACCACCCCTCTTAGGTCAGTGGAAGTGCTCCTCGTGAGGATGCATGCACACCACCGGCCCAAGAAAGGTAGTGGGGACGTGCGCCAGCACAGCAAATATTGTGGTGGTTGTAAGTCAACCTAATATAAGGTCAACTTACCTTTCTAGTTGAGACAAGGCCTTAGTTTAATTGCTCAAACTCCTTGTGTGGACATTCTTATACCAGTTTACACTGGTACAGATTACATCTGTAAATTTAGTTCCATCAGTGCAAAAACTGTGTATAGATCAGCCTTTATAGAAATGTAATACCTTATAAAGATGTGGCACTAGGAACATTCCTTTGGAATATTTACTAAGCCACTTTGCTCTTCATTGCAATGTTCATCATGGTAAATTCCTTTACCAGTCAGCAGATGGTGATCCAAGATCATGACACTGAAATGGAGCATGGCTACCAGAAAAACATGGGCCTGGTCTCTGCATAGTTTTTATACAAGTACAATCATTTCGGTCAGTGGTGTGATTTTTTTGCTGAAACAGTTATACCGGTATAATCTGTAGGGTGAACACAGTTATACTGGTATAGATGCCTTACATCAGTACTGCTTATCCCCGCTCCTGTACAGGAATAAGCTATCCTGATCTAAGCACATTTATATCTGCCTAACTGCGACCATCCTAGGATGGTTGTACCACTTTAAATATACCAGTATAATTAAAGCAGTAAAACTTGTGTGTTTAGACAAGTCCATAGAAATTGCTATACTGGATCAGATCAGTTGTCTACCTAGTCCGTACCCAGTATGATGGCAGCCAGCATCATATGTTTCAGAGGAAGGTGCAAAAAATTCTGTGAATACCCTGCCCTTGGTGGAAGTTTCCTACTCAAGTCAGCCAACTACTACATGACAGATGTTCTGAAGTACTAGGGTCTATATACCTCATTTAAAAACAACCAACCAAGCAAAAGAAAACAAAATCAAACAATCCACCAAGCAAAAGTCAAAGGCACTGTTCTTATTTGTAATGTCTACGCTAGCCCTTTTACTTTCCGGTAACTGATTGCCTGTTAAGGTGAGGTAATTAACATGTTTATAAAGGCTAGTGTGTTCCAGGCTATAATTGTTTGTTCTTTACTCTAATCTATTCTCCAGGGTAAAAAACAAACATTTATAGCCTGGATCTAAAAGAGCATATGGGAAGACAAGCCCACAGAGGAAGGCATTGATCATGACAGCTTTCCAAAGCCTACTGATGTTGTCAGGAACAGTTTGAATGAATGGAAACATGAGATAGGGACCAAGAAGCTGTCCTTTCCTTTCAAAGCCCTGTATCATAGCTACTGTCACATGGGTCAAGTAAAGCTGGGTAAGACTAATTCAGAACCTGTTAACATAGCTCCTTGGTGAAATAAGCCAAGAGGTGTTTTACCAGAAGAAGATTTCCAAATAGTTTCTTCTTGAAAACAGACAGGAGCAGGATCCCGCCCTGTCATAGCCTAGTTCCCATTGGTATGAGATCAGAAGTAAAATATTTTAGTGGGGATTCCAATAATGAAATCAAGACTTTTGAATTTCAGTTCTTTGTCAAAGAACAGAAACAAAAGGAAGCACATCTAGTACTTGTGGTATTAGCCTACTGAAGAACAGCTACATGACAGTAAGGGAGGTCTGAGACTGTCGTCTGCCACCATGAGGGTGGCAGTAATTCTCCCAGTCTCTTCCCTGAAACAAGGGCCTTGTCTATACACAGTCTTGCACAGGTTTAACTAACGATGTGTTTTTGAACCAAATTTAGTTCAATGGGTACAATATGTATGTAGACATTCTTGTTTCAGTTTGAGGCTAGCTTAACCAACTCATTTTTTTAATGGGATTAAGCTAAACCAAAATATGTCACTCTTAAAATAAAAAAAGAAAGAGCACCTATGCACAAATTTGTACTCAATTAACTAAATCTGTTTAAAAACACACCGTTAGTTAATCTAGGGCAAATCTGCATACAGAGAAGATTTAGCACTGCCTCCTACTCCCAGATATGGAAAGCAGGGATTCACATTCAAAGTGCAATGTATCTTCCTATAAATACTGTGTTGTTCAAACCCAATCGTGGGCCTTAGACCTCTTGCATGGACTCCCCAAGGTTCATGGCAGCTCATAAGATTAGAGAAGTAAAGGAAAAGGAGCAGAATGAATCACCTGCATGTTCTTACATATTATTTCAATCTTGTAAGATTCTACTCTCCTATTTGCCTTAGATGAGTAATTTTTTTTGGTGGGTAAGTAAAATTCAAATGCACTTTCCCATCATCCTCATTGATAAAACATTTTGTACCTGACCAGGAAAGCTGTCATGACAATTGCAAAAGAATACCTTATTTAGCACTGCTTTTACTTCTAGGTCTCTGGTATCTGATAAAGTAACAGGGTGGGAGATCTAGCCTGAACTATGTGCCCCCAGGGGAAATCCTCAAAATATCCATTGTATCAGTTCAGAATCAGACGCTCTTCCTTTCTGGGGACTGTGTCCTGTTTCCTTCGCTCTTCTCTAGGGAAATGACAGGAACTACAGGTAATAAACACAAAAATCCCATGTCTGCCTGCAACCCTAGCACTCAAACTCCATGGACCATGGTACTGCTCTAAACATTGTTGATTTCCCAGGTCCACAAAGCAGCTTGGTGGCCAACTGGGAAATGACAAAGAGTGAGCAGAAAAGGGAGCCTGTCTCTATATACAGGAAGGAAGGAAGTTCTCACGTAGCTCTAACATTGTTCTCAAGAAACCTATCAGACAAATTCATGAAATTGTTTTGGACAAGAAACTCCAGCCTTCAGTACTCCACAGGGAAATTGAAGTCTTTTCTGAGTAGCTTTCAGATTCCATGATAGAAAAAAAGGTAATTCAAGCACTACCACCTACCCACATTTGACTCTCCAAAGACAGGCCTTTCAACTATCTCGTTAATATGGGATTCAAAGTCAAGAAGCAGTATTGCTCATTTATATGTACACAATGAGAGTATAACTCCAGCCCCATCTGGAGCCAGCCTCATATCCAAGTTTCCATGAACAGTGGAACTCCATACACTCACCTCAACCCCATACTGGGGGAACTGGATGGGCTCAGGGGATTGAAAATGAGATACAAAGACTTTTGTCTCTATATAACTGTTTCCAAATGGTTCTTATTGGAAGTGATCAAAATCTATCAGCATCCAACAGCTGTTCAGTGGACTAGGTGCTATGGGGTAGGAGTCCGCAAGGGTCCTGAATTCAACTTCAACAACTCTGTTGGAATGATAACGTACAAGTATTGCCAAATTAACTTTCAGTTCTGTTCTTGGTTGGTATCCACATCACAAAAATGCAACCACAACTGCTCCCTTGTTAACACTGCCAGCATTGGGCAAGGACTGAATAAAACATGGAGACCAAACATCACAGAGTTAGATGGGGGATATGGAAAGCTTCCACTGCCACCATATCTGTTCCATACAGAGAGGTTTTCAGCACCAAAGGCTGTCCCTCCAGCACATTTCACCAGCACTAAATTGCAGAGGATAAAAGAAGACAGGAGGGAGCACTGGACTGGGAGTCGGGAAACATGGGTTCTATTCTCAGCTCTGCCACTGGGCTGCTGGATGATCATGGGCAAGTCGCTTCACCTCTATATGCCTTAGTTTCCCCATAGTTGAAATGGGGATAATACTGACCTCCCTGTAAAGCACTGTATACCAGCTAGGTATTATTACTACCATAGTATTATGGATTCTTCTTTATTCTTTGCTCACACTGGGATTTTTCACGTCTGTAATTCACAGTAGGTGCAGTTCCACCCATGAGAGTACCACTGGAAGCTGTAGTTCAGAGATGGCTCCAATGGGGTCAAGCATTTTTACCACAGTACCATCTAAGGTGAATAACAATGTGGTAAAAATGCTTGAACCCATCTGAGCCTTGTCTACCCGACAGAAACCACTGGTGCTAGCACTGGTTGCTCAGACCACCACAAAAATCATAGGTCTGAAAAATCCTAATACAGACAGGAAAAAGACACCTGGAATATGAAATTTGCCAGCTGGCTTTTTTTTTTAAAAAAAAAAGCACACTGTATGGAAGGAAACCAAACCCCTCTCCTGTGGGAAAAGAAGAGAGAGAGCTTTGCTTTTAAGCACTTGAAATACAGCAAGCACCCTGACAGTCATTGTTCCCAACACTAGTCAACCTTCAGTCCATCCCCGTGCACAGATTCAAGCCCTCAGTGCTGAAACGGACACCCACTAAATCAAGAGGATCTTGGTACCTGTGGGGAGATTTCCTGGTGGATACAGTCAAGATTTTCAAAATACTTATGTTTAATACTTACTAACCAAGAACTAAGCCTAATCACCAGGCTCAAAATACATCTGTGCTCTGAGCTATAAATGCTTCTGTCCAGTCTCTCACTGGTCTGGCACCCTCCATTCCTGGAATCCAAAGACCCTGGGTGTCCTGCTGCATCAACCCACTCACCAAAAAAAAAAAAATCTATCATCATTGGCACAGCCCAACAATATACTAATGCTGGTGAGTGGTCACCAATCTTTTTATGTTGACCCACAAAGAGACCTTTGCTGGCTTGGTAGGAGGGTCCCCATACAGAAGCAGACTGTCCTCTGCTGGAATGGCTGGAAACCGAGGTTTCTCTTCTGGATCAGAATTTAAATCACCAAAAATGAGGGACCAGCAGACTAAGGATAAGGGGTCCCCATACACGAGCACGCTACCAAAGAGGCAGATAAAGGGCATGCCACCAGTGGCTTTCAGATTGATTTCCTGATCCTCAGTTCACCATTTCCCCAATATTACCCCACAAAACAACGTTTTCTGAGCATGGGACTAGAGTGGGCCAAGCAAAACTCTTTGGTAGGATGACATAACAGTGCTGGCACAGGCCACTGCCCACACAAGTTGGGTCTCCTGCTCTAAGCAGTGCCACCCATTCTTGATGCCTCTGCTCCAAAGGGTTGGAGCCTCCTCCTGTGGCAGCCCCCCACAGGGCACCAGTGGCAGGGGCACCCCATCCCAGCTACCTTCACAGTAATAGTAACCAGATTCCCCAAAAAGTGGCTGGCACTGCAGATTTAAGAAGACATCACCATAAGAGCTAGAGGATTGGGGTATTTTCCCCCTTAAATGACAGAGAAGTGGATGCCACTCACCCAGAAAAATTCCTACTTACTGTAAGTAAGTGGATTTTTCGAAGCCTTGCCTATTTCACCTATCTGACTGCAACAGGAGTCTCATTCAGCTCTCTCAAACTGGTTCTCCTCTGAAAAGAACACTGGAGATCCCTTTGCAACTAGAAGCCGGCCTTCCCTGTGTCTTTCTTTATGCCCTGCTTTCCTCTTTTGGCTGTACTGAAGGTGGTACTGACCTATGCGAAGTAGCTGCCTACAATGTGATTTTGATGGTAGATGGATGGATATAAATATTAAGAACTACATCAAAGCCCAGTCAAACTTCTTATTTCAGTTACATAACAAACCCCATTCACGCCCCTTCAACTTCCGTGTTCCAGTGGCCAGCAAAATCCGCCCACATTGCCTGCACCTCCTTTCCCCACATCCAGCACCTCAGGTTGGAAACCAAGGATACAACAGCAATGCTGGCGCAGCTGCAAGCGGGAGGGGGAGGGAGAGGGGAAGGGAGGGAATGCTGGGAAAGGGAAAAACATCTGGAATCAATTGGTAGGGTTTTGAATGCCTTGGAAGGAACTGCAGAGCTGGCAGAAAGCACAGTGAGGAGCTGTATGTACAGACACGACTATGGAGATGAGATGTGTGGGAATATATAGAGAGTACTTACACACAAAGCACAGCTCATCCTGAGATTTTTCATTATATGACCAGCTAAAGCTCTCAGTCCCATACCACTTTCACTGCAGACTACATATAGCACAGACCCATATGAATTAGTTCTCGGCATGATGAGAATTCAACAGCAACCAGACTGGATCAGATGCACACAATCCTAGCCAACGCAAACCAAACTCTCCTCTGTCTCTCAAATGCCAGGACTCAACAGCAAAGCAATAATACTGTAACAATCTGCTATGGGGGTGCAGAGGGAGGAGAGAAGTGGTGAACGAGATTTGCAATTGACTTGGCATGTTATTTTTAAGGAGTTTGGCGGCTCAGGAATCCAGATTTGCTCCCACATTGGCTTCACTAACTAATCTAGCTTCCTCCTGCCTTCTGTTATTCATTTGTTCCAAGACCAGCTTCCCATCCTAAAGGAAAGTTTCATGCTGTATTTTGGAAAGCAATGACTGTGCAAAGGATTAGGACTCTCAGTGAAAAAGAACTCAACGTAAGTTCTCATTGCAATACTGTGGCAAAAAGGGCTAATGTGATCCTTGGATACATAAGCAGAGGAATAGTGAGGATGAGTAAGATGATTTTACCTCTTTATACAGCTCTGGTGAGACTGATACTGGAATACCAAGTACAGTTTTAGCATCTACATTTTTAAAAGGATGTTGAAAACCTGAGGGGAGGGTGTGGGAGCGGGGTGTACAGAAAAGAGCTGCAAAAATGATTTGAGAATTGGAGAAAATGCCCTACAGTGAGAAACTAAAAGAGCTCAATCTGTTTAATTTATCAAAAGATTGAGAGGTGACTTGATTACAGTGTATCAGCTCCTTCATAGAGAGACAATTACCAAGTACTAAACGTTCTAATCTAAAGGAGAAAGGTATAAAAAGAACTAATGGCTGGAAGCTGAAGTGCAGACAAACTCAAATGAGAAATTAGGCACAAATTTTTAACAATGAGAGTGAATAACCACTGCCACAAGCTACTAAGGGAAGTGGTAGGTTCTTCCCCTTTTGAGGTCTTTAGATCAAGAGTGGATGACTTTCTGGAACGTATGCTTTAGTTAAACCCAAGCTATGCTTTAGACAGACAAGTTATTGGGTTCAATACAGGGGCAAGTAGGTGAAATGTAACGTTCTGTGATATAAAGGTAGTCAGACTAGATGATCTAAGGATCTCTTCTGGCCTTAAACTTTCATGAATTTGTCAGACACACCTGTAAGAGATTTCTATTTCACTGTGGAATCTCTTTAGAGGTTTCTCCTCCTGTAGCTCTCCTATGTAATGTACATTTATTATATACCAGCCTGTAACCACAGGCCTACACAGAATTCTGCCCTATATCACCGACAGACATTGCTCAGAGGTGCAACCCAAGGTCAGCATCTGACCTCCACCTCCGTGACAGCTTCTCTACACTTCCACTCTCTCAGTGAGATTTCTATAACACGCCTTGATGCCTTCAGATGGAACAGCCCCCCAAGCCTTCCAAACCAAGCCAAGATGGAACTACAGATGCAGTCACACCCCCTGGCTTGAAGTGGTTTCCCTTATATACAGGGTTTAAAGTTTGGTTCAATGGCTCTCAGCCTCCCCCCCCACTATACAAATTGTTCCAGCCCCCAATTGAAGCTGCGCACCCCATCCCCACTCTACTAAAGCACTGTCTACAATAGAAAAGTGCTCCAGTTTAACGAGACCAACTTAAGAATTTATCTTGTTAAACTGGTGCAAACTCCTAATACACAGAATTACTTTTAAACTGGTTTAAATCCTTGTGTAAGCTAAATTGACTTAAGGGCATCTAGTGTCACTAGGGCTTCTGTCAGTGTCTACAGACTCCACTAAAATATTGTGCAACTTCCAAAGACTACACCTCAATGCATCCCAACAGATCTTTGCCACCCACACCAACAGTGTACTTAAGAGGTAGGTAGATACAATTTTTCCTCTTTCCTTTGGTCTGCTACTACACCAGAAATACAAGCAGATGAGCCGCATCAAATTCAAACACTTTCTGCCAATGAGGCCTATATATAAGTGCCAAGCTAAATAACAACACACCCAGGATATAGGTCTGGGAGTAAGAATGAGCGTCTGGCAGCCAAGAGAGAGACTTTCTAGGATATGGGCCTAAGAGCAAGCAGAAGCCTCTGGATTCAAAGGAAACATCCAGGCGTAAGCCTGAATGCTACTGTGAATCTTGCAGTGGGGGAATGCCTTATATTTATTCCATTTTTATCATATTACTGAAAGGAAATGCCAAGGAGCACTGTAGCCCACCCGTCAGCCAGTGCTGCCATCATGCTGCACTGCCTTTCTGGCAATGAATATTTAAACAGGGCAATAAATATTTCAGAACACATTCATCCTGACGAGAAGTCTATTAGGATAAAAGAGAAGACATAAATACTGCAGAGCCATGGCCACTCCTTGTCCAGTTCCCCCTCCTTCCTGAAGCCTCCACTAGGCACCTGAGAACTTAAAAATTAATGAGCACAACTTCAGTTACTTTCCAAACAACACAAAACCACAAAGGAGGAAAGGGATGTGTGTCCTACATCCCAGGAGGATGGGACCACAAAATGATCTCACACTGCCTTCACCAGCTTCTGGGGAGATGCAAACCTTTAGGTGATACTACCTTGTTCTGCGGGAGAACAAATTGCTTTACGTCCCCTTAGAGTTTAAACTCTACTTTTCCACAGTACATCCGGAAACAGTAATGTTCAGGACAACCTCAGCATCTGGTCAGCCAGGTTCAGCTATACTTCCTCTCCCTAGTTTAACTGTTGAGTTTACTCTGGTGTTTTTCAATTGCTAGCAACTCCTCTCAGCCCTCTGTGGGATCTAAAAGTTGCACTGAATTTTGCAATTACTGACAAAATGTGCAACATGAATAAGAATGGCTAGAAAACAAATTTTAGGACACTGCAGAAAATACATTTGTTTAATCAGTTTGTCTTTTGCATACCTGCTTCATGTAGTGAGTTACAACTTTCACAGCACTAGAAGTCTTCTCCTGTCCAAGGCCTTGGCTATCCAGGGTTAGGTTCCTTGGGGATCAAGTTCCTTTTTAAAGAGTTCTCCTGTATTGGAGATTACAGTCCTCAATAAATTCTGAAGCAAATGTGTATGGGACACTAGTTCAGGGCCATATTCATGAAGCCATATATGTCAGCCTTGCGCCTGTTAGGTTTCTCAAAGAACCTTGGCTTCTTCTAAAATTCAAGGTGGATAACCCAAAGCTCTTCTGAGAATACTAAAAGACCAGAAGGTACATTTTGGGGAAGTGGCCATCATTGACTTTAATATGCTTAGATTACAGGACAGGGATATGGAATTTAGTTTTCTTACAGGAGTCATATCAGACACCATCACTCACCAGGTTATTAAAGATCCCATTTAAAACTCTAGACAGATATACAATATTAGGAAAAGCCATTCAGCATGCCATTTAACCTTACATTGAGTGAAAGGAAACCAGCAGAATACTCGTTAGACTAAAACAAACGCTGCTTCCCAGGTCCTGCCTGAATGTTTTGAATTTAATAAATAAAAAGTCCAAGAAAAGCAGTATGATTCTCATCGCCAAATGATCTAAAATACAGGATGAGCCATCATGACTGCGAACTAAAGCTAGAACAGAAAAGGCACCTGCCCTGTATTAGGAGGTGAGGGGAGAAAACAAATAATGCTTTGAAATGGGATTTCAGGAAGAGGGAATTTGAAGCCCATTAGACTCAGTGACTCTCTACTCCATCTCATTGACATCACTAGTGACACAGAAATGCAGCAGGATGGTCATATTCTTCCCTTATCTCATCTCCATACTCACTCTGCACAAGCACAGATTTGATTAACCTCCTGATGATGAAATCAAAGGGATACCCCGATCTTACTGGAGAATTGCATCTTTCTACCTACTCCTCAAAAGTATTTTCAGGTATACTGGAGAATTCGGTGTTACCAGTCACATTCTCACTGGATTAGTGTTTCATTCAGCTGGTGCTATTGGCTTGACAAGTTCCAGAAATCTAAAGGATTCATTCTGTTTTCTATTCTCCATGGACTTGGCTTTTTACCCCCCAATTTAGTGTATTTTCCTGAATGCCAGGATAAGCAGAGGAAGAGAGGAGAACAAAGTGAGGGGACCTGAACTTTGCTTCCTGAAGGATAAGAACCGAAGACAGGGTGCGACTTGAAGCTATCCCTCAGAAAGCCTAATCTTAGCCAACAAACCAGCAACAACAGAAAACGAACAGTGTAGGTTTCCACAAGCAGAGAGACTTATATATCGGAGGGAGTCTTCTAATGCAAGCGGGGGTTTAGTGCTCGTTTTTCTTGACCATCGAAGTGTGTCTGAATGCTATTCGGTCTGCGCTGGATGGTCAATTCCATATTAATGAAACACCCACTCCTTCCCCCCACTCCATGGCATAAACTGGCTCCCATAAGAAATATTGAGCTGTCAAATGGCAAAACCTCTCTCTCCCCTGATAGAATTTCAGAGAAGTGAAGCCGTGTATTGAATTGTTAGATCGATTACTTGCTGCCTCCCTTCACCTCTACAGAACTGAGGCTCCAGGAAGGTTAGCAGCAGCCACCACTCAAGACTCTGGACAGGGGGCAAGGCAGGGGGGCAAGGGAAGAGATCTTGTTTAAATCGACATAATAAAGTAAGGACCATAGCAAAGTGGTTTCAAGGGCAGCAGCAATTCCATTTTACCCTTGTGGAGAGCTGGGATTTTACATTCCAACTCCTCTCGCTCACAGCAGCCATCCTTAGCACTAACAGAACCCTCACTAAGGAGGGTAAAAAAGGATCTGGGGAACCCCATTAAAAGTCAAACACCTGATCCGACAAAGAAGAATGACTTCCACCTTTCAGTCCTAACGGGCAGTGTGAACAGTCAAATGGAAAGGAAGCTCAGAGATTCAGTGGGGACCACTATTAAAAAAATATAAACCACTCCACTGAGAAATTTAACGTAGCTGCCACCATTTTGCAGGACACAACAAAACCAGCGAGAGCTCTCTCTGCTGGCTAGGTAGTAGTTTAATACTATGCCTGGAACTGTGCATATGTATGCTACTGAAGCAACGAGCCCGGGTGTGGGGAGGAAAGGGGGAAACATACTAATCTGATCCAGGATGAGAGAAAACAAATGAAAAGTTAGATGTTTACCAAATGGAAAAGGAGGAATACAATCAAGAAAGAAAATGAACTTTTGTTCTGTATTTTCTAAGGCTAGATTAATTTCCAATGAATGGAGATAAGTGGATGACAAACTTTTAACTTTGGAGAATGCAGCCCCAGTGCCAGGAAGGTCACGCTCCAGGCAATGCCTGTGATATTCCTCAGGGACTATACCAATATCATCATCAATTCATCCTAAACACCACAAGATTTCAGCAGAACCGGTCACACGCATCTTGAACAGGAAGATTTGACCTTCTGCTTGAAAGATGGGATATGAAAAAGCAAATTCAATACTAATGGAATGCAGGGGAGGAGAGGAGAGATGGTGTAGTGTGCATGCACAGGTGTTCAAGATTGTAATTCTCAGTTTTCTAGGAGGAGCAGAATCAAACAGAACATTAAAGGAGTTAGGAGCACAAAGGGAAGCAAAGGTAAGGCTGTCTCAGTGTTAGCATCAAGTTTGTTCCAACATATAGTGGGGACACAGGAAAATGCAATATACTCGGCTCACTGAAAATCTCACGTAGAACAGAGAGAATGACAGTTGCTCCATCCTACAGACATGTTCCTCTGAAGCAGATGTCACTTTGCAACTGAACACATTCACTGATTTGGAAGCAGAAGCCCAAGATCACTGGATCGGTTCCATACAAGCCTCCTCCAGATGGGCCAGCTCAGCTCATAGGCGATTTATCATTGTCAAACTCCAGAAACCTTCTACAGTACAGAGCCCTCGGCAGTTTATTTTAATGGATTATTTTCTAGAAAAAAGCGATTTGGGCCATCCCTCTTCTATTTGCTGGAAGGAGAAGAGCAGCCACTGCTGAGCTGTTTCAGGACTGGCCAGGTGCTAGAAAGAGATCCCATTAGTCCTTCAAAATCCATTTTCTAATATGTAGTTCCTGCCGACTCCATGCATCCAGATTGGTGGCACTGTTGAGGAGCTAAGCATTGCTTTCCTTCCCCAAAATCGTGGGATGAGTTTACTGAATTTTAATACTCACAAAATGGCCACAGACTGTTAACAGTACAGAGAATAGCCCAGCTCTGCCAACACACCTTGGTTTAACCTGCAACAGCCTTGCTATTCCAGTCCTTTCCAGGGGATGATGTAGAACAGAAGACTTACAAAAAGGTAAGCAATTCTGATAAGGGTGGATAAAAATCAATATATTTTTTTTTAGTTACAAACCATTTTAATTTAAATACATTTTTCTTTTTAAAAATAAATCTAATTTAAATTAATTTTGAAATTATCACTACCTATGCTTAGTATAAACTTACTATTATCTATCACAATCAATTAAATTAAATTAAAGATACTATTAAGCAATACGTATGTTTGCTGCCAAAGTTTTAAAGAAAGTCAAACCACTGAATTGGTGGAAGTCACTGCTATACATCTGAAACCAGAGTTTACTGAAGTGCTGAAACCTGCATTTGACTGCCTTTTCTGCAAGTGCAGAGATAATATTTTCCTCGTTTCAGTTTATTCAACTAGTTCAGTTCAATTAACATTCAAAGTTAAGAACCTCATTGGGAGTGAAAAAGAAGGATAGCTTGTTTTCCTCTTCCAGTCTATGAATAAAAACTAAGTACAAGAGTATGAGATCTACTAGTTCTAAAATACTAAAGGACATGGTGACCAGAAACAAGCTACTGAGTTAATTAACTACCAATTAATTATTATTATTATTAATGTTTATTATTGGCATACCTAGGAACCCTAATCATGGCCAGAATTTTATTTAAGTAATCCGTTAGTTTTAAAAGCAAAATATGCTTTGATAAACTTTTCTCTTCTTATGTATCTAGTGTATGTAAGGTACTTTCATTTAAGTAATAAAAAAATTTTAATCGCTAGTTTGGGGAATTTTTAATTGAATTCCTATTTCAACCCAAATAGACAACACAAATCATGACTAAAATTGAATCTAAACAAGAAATGCATCATTCACCATTTTCTAATAAACATTTGGAATCTGAATAAATGTATGTTAAGCCATATAACTGTTTAACTAAATGTTTATTCTCCTGGTTAGCAAAAAGTATTACCAATTTTGTTGTAAAGGCTATATTTAATTGCAAATCAACATGTTTTAATGGTTACCAAGCAATAAGGAAATTAACCTCTCTTTAGGAAAAATAACTAAAAAGTACAAATGTAAATCCGGGTTTAAACTGATTTTTTAAATCAATCCACCCTGTTTGTGGAAGATCTACTTCCAATCCAGGAATTAAATATTGACATTTATTTGAATGTGAGTGTCTCCAAATCCACATAAGACAACACGTGATGGCCACTGAATACACTGCTTTTATATCTACCTCTAATTCAAAGCCAATGAAATTAAGCATTTTCAGGAATCATGGCAAGCCACCTTACTTGGTCTCCTGATTCCATGTATATTATCACTCATCTGCCATGATTACCAGATTATGTATTTACTACATTATACAAAAGCAGCTCTGTCTGCCACCAGACTCTTTCCCTTCCAGACTTATGCTGATAGTAATGTGGCACAGTTGCACGGCAAAGTACAGCATCCTCCTGGCTAACCTTGAGGAACATTTCACATATTGAAGTCACTGCTGCTTTCTATGATCTGTCTGAATCAATAAAATCTATTTCTCTTCACAGCCCTCCAAATATCTGAAGTTCTCCATTACCTACTTCATCCTTAGCTATATCTTTTGCATTGTTGCATAATTCATTTCTCAGAGTTTCCTCCCCACTCATTTACTCACTAAGCTCCTCTGGCTATTTCTGCTTCAGTCAGAGGTTTGGCTGAGGGAATACATAATTCCTGATGGGACTCAGTTGCAGGAGAGGACCCTCTGGCCTCACATCAAACAGCTTTTGAGTTGTTTTGTGTGGCCCTTAGACTGCATAAAAGATTCCTGGCAATAAATCTGGAGACTCAAACCTCTGGTTCAGCTTTCTCCCTGCTTCCTTTCCTAGCCCTTCAATAATTATTGCAAGAGGCAACTCAGCGTCAGAGATAATTAAGAATCTCCCTCATCTTTAACTGAAACTAAGTGGTTTTGCAGTACTGCCCATCTCTCTCACACCTCCCAGAGCTTGATATTTTCTGGAGGATGAGTCTTACGCCTTATCTATTTTCAAAGTTGCATCACTTGCCTAAAGCTACAATTTTAAACGGATGTAAAACACACTGTGGACATTCTTAATCCAATTTAAACCTGGGTTTATTTAGATTTAGTTTAATTTGGTAAAACCAGGCCTTCTGAAGGCCCAAGACCTCTGTAATTTTGTCTGCATCTATCTATCTAATATGCTTACTATTGGGTAATCCCACCCTCTCAACAGTTATGGCACTTCAACCTGCAATATCTTGAAAGTTCTGGGGCTACTACAGACAACAGGGATCTAAACTGTTCCACACACAGGACTCAATTCTGAGCACAGTGACACAGTGAATAACGGGCAGGGCATGGGGTCAAAAAATAGCTTTACACTACTTTTGCACTCATTATATTCTTGAGCCATTTGGGAACCTGATGCCCTGGCAGTGGCATGAGGACAGCTTTATGGCTGTTCTAACTTACACTCCATTTCCCATGTCTTCATATAGGCCATGGGAAGCAGAGAATAGCCAGAGCACAGTGTGCTTTTCACCATGCCTCCTCTTCAACTCTGATCAGCCTCCTTCCCTCCCTGTCCTCTTCTCTAGGGGGCTACACTGATGTAGCCCCCTTACAGGGGGTATTACCCAGAGTAAATTTCTGGTCCTTTACACTTCCACAGTGACACTGAGGGGCTTCTTCTTAACAGAAAAATCAGCCCCATAGAGTTGCATTTAGTAAATACAGCAAGGCAAAAGATGGTGTTTAAAGAGGCACAAAGGAAAACGAGAAATACACCAGCATAGTGTGAATTAAGTACGAACAGCTGAACACCAAACAAAGCTAATGTTCCACAAAATCTCAGAAGTTCACAAGGAGTCAACAAGTTCCTGGATCCCTCTAAAATGTGTCTACCCCTCAATCCAGTCAATCTGGAAGAAGTTCCTTGTAGGCTAATCCGATCTATTCAAATGGCTGACTTTTGTTCTCTTCTGTATCACACTTTCCAGTTAACCGGACCCAGACAGATCTTTCTCAAAAAGAGGGGTGGCTGAAAAACAAATGCTCTTCCCATTTTCCCTAAGTGCCCTCACTTTGAATAGCATGTTCTGTTTTGGTCATCTCTCTTCAAGTGTAATGTGGGACACAACATAAAGAAGAAAAGATGCAGAGAAGGAAAACAAAAACTGAAGACAGAATAAGTCTTTAGGGATATTTGCACCATAGAGGATTGATGCCGTCCAAAAAACTTGAGTCCTCTTAGGTATCTCACTTCTTGCAAATATTTTAAGCGTAGCTATGACTGAGGGATTGGAGAGAAAGATACGCTTTTATACAAGGATAGGATAAAAACTGGAAAGGTGAATTTGAGTGGTATTGTACGTACTGCTTAGGTCAAACTCTGATGTCTGAAACTCGGTTAATCAAAAACAGTTACCTGAAAGTCAAATTTGCTTTCCAAAATTTCGAAGCTCCATGGGACCAGGCCCTCACATGAACAACTCCTGAATTCTGCAAGACCAGAATTGCAAAGACTATGAACCTTAAGGAAATAGCATGGCTCTCTCTAAGGCCCGGTCTACACTTACCTTCCGGATTCAGTGGCAGTCGACGGGAGATACGCAAGTGACGTAAATCACTTGCGTATCTCCCGTCTACTTCGCAGCATCCACACTGCATCAAAGGGAATGCAGAGCTATGCCACTTACCGGGGTGGTTATCCTGCGTCGCTTGCTGGATCGACTGAGCAGGTCTACAGAGACCGCTCAGTCGATCCAGAGCAATTGATCTGATGGCGGCGAAGTCGTAGACCCAGCCTAAATAAGGAAGGCCAAATCAGCAGGTTTCAACTGCACTCAGGATTCCCCAATCTAAGAGTAATACTTAAAGGTCACTAGGCAGGCTACCTTCCCAATTACCCTAAAGATATATATATATATATATATCAGATATACATAGCCTTTAAAGTATTTTGGGACTTACCTGAGGTAAAATAATTATTTTAGGTAGGCTTGAAAGCATTAGATTTGTATTGGTAAATGCCGATAAACATCTATTTCTCTGTATACACAAACCAATGGAAAATATTTCCATAAAAAATTTACAAATAGGCAAAGTAGGAAACATTTACTTGAGAACTTTGAGTTTGATTTAAGGAGATTTTGTTTATTTTGACATATAATGTTGATAAATTAGTGTTTTAACAATTAGAAAGCTTTAACTTTTTGAATCAATGCCTACTGTCATTAAATAATTACTGCTTGACACCCCCCTATCGCCTGACCCCCGATAATTTCCCACAAGTGCAAACATTTAGATCAATAAACTTGGGGGAAATACTTAACACACAATTTTGCACAACTGAAAATGTTAAAAGATAAAAATAGAAATAAGTTTACTTTTCAACTAATTATCCATCAAAATTATTTTAAAAATAAAAATAGGGTTTTGCCAAGCCTAGTTATAGACAGTGCTGGTACTATTGCCTATTGTTAATGTTGCCCATTACTTCCCATCATGAGACCTTGTTTTCAGTTATTTATAACTTCGCTAAAGTAACCGTCAGTTTTCCATGCCAGCTGTCCACCTCAGGCCGAATTATTTTTGAAAATTTTGACCAAAATAGTTCAGCAGTTTCTGAGAAAAAGGCTAGGGGAATCTATGTTGTTTTGCCCAATTTAAAGAATTCTGGTGACCCTTTGTTTGAAGAGATGTAGCACCCCAATGAAGTGAAGCAGGACAATCTGGCAGGGGAGGGCCTTCGTGTCAGGGATATCTCTTTTGCCATCCCTTTGAAAATCCACCCAAACTTGGCCATATTTTAAGCTTTTGCAGGAAGGGGGGAAAAAATGACAGTTTGCACATGCTGAGGAGAGAATTTTTAGATGTCAGCAGCTAAATTCCCTGAAGATTCCATCTGTAATAGGCATGCTCCAGCCTGGGGCCGAGCAATTGCAGCTCTGGACTGCGGTGGGCCACATGCTGGGTCTGAGTCCAGGTCTCGGCACCTGAAGAGATATCAGGGGAGAGATTGTCTTTCCCCTGAGCTCTCCTTGACCCCGCTCCCAGGCCCAGGTGGAGTGGAGAAGGAAGCTGTCTGACTAGAATGCAGAAGGGACAAGTCCCAGACCTGCTGGGGGAGGAGACAAGGGGAGTCGATTGGTACAAGACGACAGAGGATGGCAGACAGAGGGTTGCAAGGGAAGACCTCGACTAGCTGAGCAAACAAGCTGGAACTGAAGCCACAGGGAAAGGCAAATCACACTGAAATTGGACAAGGAGTCCAGGGAGGGAGATTTGGATTGGGAGCCAGCAAGGAAGGGAAATGTGGGCAGGTGGGAGGGAAGGAGCCCGCTGGTGATTGGACGCAGGGGTAGAGGGAAGAGGGATTGGATAAAGGAGCCAGGAGGAGGGGAACTGGGACTGGCAAGTAGCCAGGGGTGGGGCAGAGACAGGACTTGGATGTGGACAGGTTGGAGAGGACAAAGCAGAAGGGGTCATGCTTGGGGGAATGAGCAGTAGAGTCTGTGCCCACTAGAGAGCTCTCCCCTACAGAGCCTGGAATGGAACCCAAGATTCCCAAATCTCACCATTCCTCTGCTGACAGCAAATAGCTGTGAAACCCACTGGCAAAGCATGTGTCTCACTTCACTCTAGTGCTGATCCACCTACTGCTGGTATCAGTTACTCCCTTAGCTCAAGTGGCAGAAGTCTGGAGGGTAGATCTAAAGATTCCAACCATGCTGATGATCCATTTGTGTGTCAATAAGATGCCACATGATGGATTTTTTTTTTATTATTTATTTATTTATTTTTAACCCTTTTTTTTTCCTGTGGAAAAAAATTGTATGAGATGATTAATCATGTAATCAAAGACTGTTTCATAACACATAGCGCATCAGAGGGCCAAATTAGGATTGCACAGGCAACCTTAATTCTGGTGTGTCCTGATTTTTGAGTGTTTGACTTTGCAATCTTAATATTGTTCTTTTAACATTGTTTTTATGTGCAATATTAATATGAATTACATGAACAACCAGAGTTTGGTAATGTGAAAAGAAATAAAGACATTTTAAAGAAGCACACTGTCACTGTTAACAGGCCCAATATTTGTCCTAACTGGTTTCTTTTCTACCTATTTGCAAAGTCCATTCAATTCTTTATTTTCCAAAGAAGTTTCAATGTTCTTTTTTCTAGAAGAGAAAAAATTCAGCATTAGCAGCTCTCGTGTCTGTGAACAACCTACTGAACAATGTATGCAACTCCCGCTCTCACAAACCACAAACCAGCATTCACTAGCAAGCCAACAAAAAAATCTACACAGCAGAGAGATCGTAGATAACTACAACAAATCAGAGCAGTTTCACATAATGCAGACAGGAAATAGATTTAGTAGGTAGGTAAGATTTCTGTTTTCAGATTCCAGGGAAAAAAGAAATACGGAGAGCACCTGACTATGTTCCTTTTAAATCTATGAGTTTATGACAAACAAACTTCTTCCATCTGTGGGCCCCAGAGTGAGGCCATCTGACGGCTTTTACTCCCTGTACCTAAATCTCTGAGGGAAATCGCTGGCTTAATTCTGTGGCTTAAGCAGCCAACTGGTAAATGGTAACAGAGACGGTAAAAGGAAAGAAAAGCAAAGAGTATATTACTTTGTTCTACACATCCACAAATGAACAGACATCTCCCACTGATATTGTCTCCAGAATTTGACACATGAGCACAATTACTTTACCTGTAAAAGCTAGTGGGAAAATAGAACTTGTTCTTATTTGTCTGTTAGCCAGGATATCCTGCCCTCTGATTATTTTCTCTGGCAGTAGTAGGTCTGCGTTGCAGAAAATAGATGTCCATAATCCACTGCAATCCTACTGTGTTTTGTTCATATGGCCAAAAGACATACAGGAAGGCACCAAAGGGTCCTTACCCTCAAATGGCTCTTGCTAACTCACCACAGCCCAGCGAGCAATATATTTGGATCTTTCACGTTGGGACCCCTTCTTGAAGTAATAATAAAAAACAAAATTTTGCATTCACATAGTACTTTTAATCTGATCATGACAATGTGTTTTATCGTGAGTCTACGAACCCCAACCTCCTAATTCGCAATCCTGGACATTCCCCACTAAATATCACCTTTGTCTTCCAAAGTAGAACTGTGCTAACTGCAGTAGTTAATTCCTGGGATTGGGATGTGAGCAAATGGCACAGCTGTATCAGATTCCCTTTCACGGCACCTCACTGTTTAGGACTGGAATCATTAAATGCAGCTTCTGCCATCCTGAGGCTAACTGAGTGCCTGGAGCAGCTTGCATTCTGCTCCAATGTGCCTGAAAGTCTTCGGCAGGGATGGTGTGCAGAATAGGTCTTTTCCCATGTACTCAGTAGGTTCTGATAGGCTCCACTGATTTTTAGGTTTTTCCTCTAAATGCAGTAAAACCTCTCTAAAATATTCCTATGCCTAAGGAAACAAACCATAGGCCCAAATTCAGCAAGTTTGACCCTGCACCAGGGAAAGTGTGCTGAAGACCCATTACTAGATTCCTCTTGGGGAGGTTCTCCTGGAAAAATGACCTGTTACAACTCCTATTCTCACTGACACGTGCGCGCGCACACACACACACTCCTTCACTGCCAACATTGTCTCTACAGCATTAGAAAAAAGTCCTAGGCCAAACCAGTGAAAATGAGCAGAGATAAGGAAATATTCAGGCATAGAAGCAATGTATATTTAAACAGGCACCCTTTTCAGAATGAAGAGAAAATTATGAATGCTAACCCTTGAGTCATGAGAAGTACAAAGCTTTCAGATAGACTGTGCATATGGTGAAAGGGACCCCAAACTGAACAGCAGAGAAGGGAGCTTGCCCAGGGGCAGATGAAGATACCATCCAGTATGGGTGGGCTAGAGAAACGCACATCATATAGGATGTGCTCCTGAAGGAACGGGGAAAATTTAGAGTCATTCACCATACAGGTTGGGGAAAAAGGGTATTTAAAAGGGGGAAAGAGGGATTCAGCAGCATGATGCGGCTCTCCTGAGGGGGAGTAAGAGAATGTTACCACACATTGTAAGAGGAGGGGGAGCTGTCCTGGGATTGAGTCCTCCTTACAGACAGTTCAAACAAAGGAGGACAGTGTCATATAATAGAATGCATTGTTTATTTTTAGGAAATACAAGATAACCATCTTTATTGGGCCTCCTATCCTCCGCTCCTTCCCCCCCCCCACCTAATGTATAGCACCTGAATAAACCAGAGAGGGTGCAGACAAAGATCCATTTTATGTGGTCATTATTGTAAAGGTGGGTTGGGAACGATAGGAAGAGAGATAGAGGCAAAGGAATGAGATAGGCACAGAGAGAGAGGCCTTAAATGAGTCAGAAAGCGGCTCAGATTCAAATAAGATCTCCATTTAAGGAGCTCTGCATTTGTTTTCAAAAAAAGCAGAGACTGGGTGAGCAACTTCTGGCTGCAGAGGGCTGTCTATCAGACTGGCATGAGCCTGGGAAGGAAAGGGTTGTGGAAGGGGGAAGGGAAGAAACAATCTCTGGAAAAAATGAGGCTACTGCTAGTTCATTTTAACAGGAACATAAATTAGTCTCCAACCCACAAACCCCACCACCTCCCTGAGTCCTGGCCAGAGTGTAGTGAGTCAAGCACGTGCCAAGATAAACGGTGCTAGCTGGAGTAAAGGGGTGCTGGGGGGAGGGGGCCTGCTAAGCAGAGAAAGGAGTGAAGTCACTTCTGATGGTGTCGCAAAATGGAGACTAGTCATCCTACAAGGAGATCCAGGACTCTCACGAAAGGGGACACCAGATCCTCCGATGACACCGCCTATACCCGCCCCAAAAGGCAGCGCTGCCACCCCTACCCCACAACATGTTAAGAGAGAAAATGGGGCACTGTAATTTGAAAAAACCAGCTCTCGTGTCTGGCTTTAATTACAGCAAACATCCCCTCCCCCCTGCTCGGAACAAGAACCGTGAGCAGGCAGCAGCCCAGGTGAAAGGCTCCAGCCCTCCAAGCTACAGAGGAGGGGGGGAGCAAACAATGGAACGGGTGATTCATTACAAAGGAATACACTCCAGAATTGCCTGCTGCCACATGGGCTTGCTGAACTCCTTAAAGGGACAGCAGCCCCTTTTCTCTTTTCCCAGATATTCAAGCACCTTCCCCCTCTCTCAGCCGTGATGGGAAACAGATTCTGAGGAAAATGCCAGCAAGGCACAAGGCTGTCCAAGAAAGGGAGGGCTTTGTGTTCCACACAAGCTAGCAATCTTACCATGCACTGCCAGAGAAAAGCCCTTTAACGTATAATCTTTTCCTCTCCACCCAAGACTTTCCCTTTCATCTGCAATTAGCACACGACATACTGGGCCTGGTTTATATTCATTTTCACTGATTTAGGATTAAGGGAATCAGGGCACTTTCTGCTAATGAACTGGAGCTCAAATTCTCATTAGCAATTTTGCTTTCCCATTTTTAAAGCACATCAGAATCTCTTGTTTCTACCCATCATTATTTCTAGCGCCTGATCTCCTCCCATTTTTGTTTTTTTTCAATGGCCCTTCATATATCCGAGCTCACTCCTGCACTTCAGAGGGTTTGGGAAGCTTGTGCCCTAAATATAACAAACCACAGACAAACAAGACTACCTTGTTTTGAGGTGGTTCTAAAAAGGAGGGGTACAGCAGGTTCTGGGTGTAGTGCTGTCACATTCACACTCAGTGACTGCTATAAACTTAACACAAACCACTTGCTTTTCATCCATAAAAGGTACAAAGTCCCACTGAAATAAACAGGGCTTTCGTTCACAGGCTTTGGATAGGGTTACTGCAATATAAAGAACCAGACGACTCAGTAAGAATAAGGAATAACATGGGAGAGGATGCTGTCCTGTATGCCACGTTATTCCAGACCATGTAACACCTCAAACCTGCACTGAAGTAACATACAGGGTGAGACTTTAAGAAACTCATGCAGTCCCCCTAAGACACAGCAATACTTTATGGATGAACTTTGCCACTGTGATCCTATATTTGAGTAAACTGATACCAGTCATTCAAAGCCCCTCAGAGAAAGATGAAGCCTGAGCTTCTGATTATTTTAATTTGGATTTTCTCTGATATCAGAATGTAAACATGCAATTTCCACGCAGCAAATGTAGCCTTGAAATTACATACACTTAAGACATTCGTAATTCAAGGTCAACCAAGACTAGTAATTCAGGGGTTTGACATCTCCGTCTCCAACACTGTGAATTAACGGTTCTTTGCGACAGGCAATAGGCCAGGCTTCCCTCATCTGGTTTATGAGGGTGTCCTCAGAATCCTTTGATAGGTTTATAACTTCTTCTGTTTAATGAAGTACTACAAGAATCCCATCCTTTCAAGCTTCTGCGTGTCTCCATGCCTCCATTCTATCTCCAGTTTTCTGGCCATATGCACACACTTACTGTGCACACTTGCAATTGGGGGCACAGGCACACACATGCACTACTGTACATACATAAACAGAGTAGGTGGTAATAACTGTTAACACAATACAGGACACATCACGTACACACAAGCACGATAACCCCTCTCAAACATACAACCATACACACACATGCAGACGAACACGGGCTATGTACATGCAGCTGTACAATAACCGCACAGTCTACAGGCACACTATAGCTAAACACAACTGGACATTGACTGTTTTAAGACCATTCAATAACTAAATGGAGGCAGAAAGTCTCAGGAGATCACTGAAAACCCTCTGCTCAAAACAGAAAGTCTTGGCCCGGTGAAAAGGCACACTGAAGGAGATGACGACTATGACAGTGAAAGCAGAAGAAGGGGCAGGGGAGCCCTGGAAAATGCCTAAGAGCAGACAAAGATTTTCCAATCTTTTAGCCATTGACAATCAATGCAAGGCAAGAGAGACTTAAGGGTATCACCACTTCTTGCCGCTGTCTCATCCTAAGCCAGTCATCTATGAACGTCCCCTTACAGTGGGGGACAAACAGAGCCTCGGCAATGTTTACAACAAACATGGATTCAGTTAGAGCTATGGGGAGTAAAGAAGGGAGGTGTGTGAAACTGGAATGTTTTCCAAATAATGCAGGGCTCCCAAGAAAAACAGCACCCACCAACCCCAGATCTGGTGAAAAGTTCCCTCAGCTAGAGCTCTCCTCCGCCCCCACTGCCCCTTGGGAACAGCCCCCAAAGGTTTCTGGCTCTGCGGGGCACTGCAGGGCATTATATAATGTCTAACGGTAAAGGATTCTCGCTCCTGCACGCCACCTCCCTCCTCCTCTCCGGTGGCAACCTGGAGATAGAGAGCAAGCCAAAAACAACCACCCCCGGAACAAGCCGTGGCTCTGAAAGGTGAGCGCGCTGTCTGATGATTCAGTCCCTCCCAGGGCCAGGAGGGAGAACCAGGATGGTCCAGGCCCGGGGGGAAGCTCCCCTGCCCGATGCCAGCCCCCCTCCCAGCTCTGCCGCCACTGAAAGCCTTGAGGGCGGCCAGCAGAGCCACCTGAGGAGATGGTGGGAAGGGGACGTTCACCTTTGGGCGGGCCAGAAACCAGGCACGAAAACGCGGATGGATGCCAAAGACATCCACGCAGGGCCCCGCACCTCTGCTCCCCAGGGGCCACTGGGAAGCTAAACGCAGCTGTCAAAGGCGGGGGGGTCAAAGCCCCGGCCCCCGGGCCTGTGCTGCCAACAGACCAACCTCCCCGCGAAACGGCCTCGGCCTGCAGGGAGAGGCCGAGCCCGGCTCCTACCCCGACCGGGAGAGGGGAAGGGGCAGCGCGCCGCGACCCCGCCGGCGAAGCCCCGGTTCCAGGGCAGCTGTGCGAGCCTCCCTCCCTCCCTGCCGGCAGCGAGACAAAGAGGCAGCGAATCCCCACAGGCTCTGTCCGGGCTGCAGCTGCTCGCAGCGCAGCGATCTGCCGGGGGGAGCTAGCCCCCCACGCCCGCACCCCCCGAGCACGGCACGCCGCTCTGCCCAGCCCCGCAAGCCGCCGCCGCGCGGGACCCCGCTCCTCCCGGCGCGGGGAGCCACGGCGCAGCCCGCTGCAGGGACGCCGACCTCACCTGAGTTACCATTTTCTTTTTCTCCATAAACCGAGCCGGAGGAGACCGGTGGGAGGGGGAAAACCTTTCCAGGCGGAGGTGGTGGGAGACCCTTGGCTCGCTGCTTCCCCCCCGCCCTCGGGTGGCCCTTCGGAGCTTGCGGGGTGAGGGCCCTTCCGTCCGTTTTCCTCCCTTTCTTCTCTGGGGTTTCTTCCTTTCTTTGCTCCCTTCCTCTCGGGCTGTCTCTCCCTCTCCCCCCCCGCTTCCCTCCAGCTCCCTCCCATATCTCAGCCAGATGGCTGATGGAAGCCCCACCCCCGAATGCCTAAGGTAATTAATCAGAGCAGGGGCCCGCCTCCTCTTCCATCCCCGCCTGGCCTGCTGCTGACACATCCAATTCAGACACACACACACACAGAGGCCTTTTTGGAGGCTGCCACTCCGGGAGCGAGTGTGCCCGCGTGTGGGTGTGTGGATGCGGGCATGTGTGCGCCCAGCTCCTTGGCGTGAGCGCATGCAGGCAAACGGAGATGCCCCAGGAAGGTAGGATGGCCAGGCTAAGCTGAGAACTGGGAACTGAGAGTGTTCCCCTCTCTGGAGCACAATTTCTCTTACAGTGAAGGGCCCAGGGCCCTGCAGATATGATGTTGCAGCTGGCAATATGAAATATTTATTTACACTCAAGCACATACCTACAATGTTGCCTCTATTTCTAAGGTGCCTGTTATGTTGGTATTTAAGTGACAAGGACTCCCCACAATTACCAAGGCACGACTGACAGGACACACTCTTCCTGAGGTGTCTCCCCTACAGGGCCTGCAGAATCCAAACAAACAAATAGGGCAAAGGTGGCAGTAAAAACAATAAGCACACTAGGAAAAAGAGAAAAAAAATCTTGCAGAAACAAAAAGTACCATACAGAACAAAATAAATCTTCTTTCCCAACATGACAAAATGTGCCCCCTGGAAGTTAAACTAAAATATTTCATATGCCCACTTGTACTCAGGGTTTCAAACAGCCCCATATTAGTTAGGGCAGTGAACTGCCATCTCAGCTTCACCAGTCCAAGCTGAGTCCTGGATCAAACAGCCTGGCGTGAGAGATCACACCTGAATGAGCTACTGCTTGACAGTCCGATAATTTTACACAGACCCCTCCCCGCATCACAAAAATTAAAGTGACCAGATCAGAGATTACACATGACGAACTGGATGTGATACCAAAGCAAAAGTCTGCATCAATATATTTCCTTCATAATATGGAGACAGATGATTGAATTCTTTCCAGCCCCTTCCCCCCATCTATTTTAAGTATTTATTAGGCCCCCTTCACCATAACAACTGAGTGCCACACAATTTTTAATATATTTATCCTTAATACACCTCATGTGAGATACAGCTGGGCTATAACCCTCCTTTTACAGATAGGGAACAGAGGCATAAAGCAATTGACTTGCCCAAAGTCACATACAGACACTGCAGCAAGCAAGGAATTGAACCCACATTTCCCAAGTCCCAGATTAGTGTCAACCACCGGACCATCCTCTCTTATCATTATCCTCACTTTCACCTCTTCTCAAGAATAAAATCAACAGGGACATCAAATCCCTTCCTTACCCAAGGCCCCACACACTTTATGGTACAATGGCAGCAAATTTCACTGCAATAAATGTCCTGCAAAAATATTTATTCTTTCACCTGTGTAATACCTTTCATCCCCATCCATTCGCCTAACACGCACAATTATGGCTTACAGTTGGAAAATACTTTTCTTTATCCTCCCGCATCCTCAGGTGCACAGGGCATCCACAAATTTCTGCCATTTATTTTGTTCTTGTGCTGCTCTGTTTGGATTTCCGAGTGTCACGCTGATGGATTTGGCTTCTCTCTCTATTGTTCTGCATGTTTCTCTAGTTCACTCTCTTTTTCTCTTTCCAGATGGCATCCAAATCATCACTCGATGTGGAAGCCATGTCTGTGGCATCCTTAAAGCGTGTCCTTAATATGTCTATCATTGTCTTATTACCATATTTGATGCTCTAGGTTGGTTTGCTCTACTTAGAATTTCTGATGTTTCAAGAAACTGTTTCCATTGTACTCTGAAGATCTTCTGCTGGCATTTACTTAGAATGAGTTGATCTTATCAATTCCTGTTGCAGATTTTCATGACTCTGCTCCATAAAGGAGGACAGACAAGATGCCTGTGCTAAAAATTCGTATCAACACCCATTATGCTACTTTTCCAAATCTTTTCAAGTTTATGAAAGCCATTTGCTGCTTTTGAGATTTCTTGACATATAGCTTGGGGTCACCATCGTTGTACATCTCATTCCCTAGATAAGTCATTTTACCTCTTCTAGTGTCTCTCCATCTACCCTGATGGTTGCTTTTGGAACATTGATAGCCATACACATATTTAGTCTTCCACTTCTTGATAAACCATCTTGTTTTGCTGTGTCTGCCAAAAGCTGGGTCTTCTCTTCCATTAAGCAATGTGCTGAATTAAGCAGGATAACATTGTAAGCAAAACGAGGTAATCAATTCTGCTTTATCATTTGTCCATAAAATTCCTGTGGTTACTTTCCTCATGACGTATCAATAACCACTGCAAACAACAACATTAACATCATACATCTTTGCCTTACTCCAGGTGTCACTGCACACCATTGGCTAACGTCACCATCTCTGACTGCACATTCAGCAGCATCATATGCATCATTGATTATTCTAATATTTTTGCTGGTATTCCATAATATACCATAATGTTCTAGAGACTGTTTCTGTGTACACTGTCAAAAGCATTCTGGAAATCTATAAAACTGATCACATAGGTGCTTGCTGCTCTACACTTGGTTTTATAATATGTCTGAGAACAGTATGGTCTGCACGTGACCTCGGTGGTCTAAAACCTGCTTGTTCCTCTATAAATTGGATATCTATTTGTTTCCTGATACATTGAAGGATGACGTTGCATGTGATTTTTCCCAAAGGTTGAGAGCAATGTGATTCCTCTCCAATTGCTGCAGTTGGGTAGGTCACCCTTCATTGGCAATTTTACTATGAGGCCTCTCTGGGGTCAGTTCTTTTCTTCATTCCATATTCTAGCCAAAAACATAAGGGAAGTCTGGAGCGTTGTTTCATCACTTGCTTTAAACACCTCTCCTCCAGTAAAGTTGTCCTCTTCAGCTGCTGTCCCATTTTTGACCTTACTGATGGCTTTTCTAACTTCTTCCACTTTAGTGTCTCCTAAATCAACATCAAGTTCTAGTGGTAGATCTTCATCACATATTTCTAGTAGTCCGGTTGGTTTTGGTCTATTTAAAACAACCTGAAAATGTTTTGACCATCTTTTCCTTCATTGCTGTTTTGTACTCAGAGCCTACCTATCTGTATCTTTCATAGGGGCCTCCAGTACTGGTAAATTTTCCTGTTAGCTGTTTGATTGTTTTATAAAAGATAATAAGGTCACCTCTTTGGCTAGCATCTTCATCCTCTCAACATTTTCTATCCATACATGCCCTTGCATCCCCTTCTGGCACTCCTTTCTGTCGCATAGCTCACCAGTCTACATCGCTTCTGGGTGCTCTGCCTTTCCCTACTCTCTACTGCCTGGTTCAGTGGAACAGTGATGGAAGCATGCACTGTAATCCAATTAACTCCCTCTTGGAAAGAAAGCTGGAGAGCAAGAGGCAGATGTCAGTAGGCACATCACAGCATGGCAAGGAGACAGAAAACAAAATGTCAGGTGGGCAGTTACAGCAAAATGGTGAATTCTCTGACATCTAGGAAAAAAGGTGAAGTCGGAACTCTCGAGTCCCAGGGCCATGACTGAAATTGAAAAGGGCAGTTCATGCCTCTCAGAGCTATTGTCTCAGGATGTCCACAGCCTCAAGCAGACCATACGACAATATGCTGGCTTAACACTTGGGTTGGATTTCCAAAGTTCTCTCTGCAACTGTAAAGGCTAGACTTTCTTTAAAAGAAAGCTCAGCTTCTGGAGCACAATTTTGGCACAGTTATCTATCTGTAACCAGACACTCTTAATGCAAAGTAGACACCCAGACTCAACCCCAGAATTTAACATTTCAGTGTAACAAATACTCCCCCAACGTCTCCACCTCAGGCAGAAGCTTGAGAGAGCAGATAGGGTTTAAAACGGGCTCTGTTGAAATTTAAAGAATGTATTCCAAAGTCAAAAGCACGCTACTAAAAGCACCTTGCCACCAGCCCCCAACCATTTAAAAATGTTAACATAGGCACATCAGCTGATTTAAGGTATCCTGATGGAACACGGAGTAAAGAGATTTCTTGGGTAATCAGGCCTCAAAACACATAAGGCTTTATGGGTCAATATCACCACTCTGAAATGCACCTAGAAGTGAGTAAGAAGTCAATGCAGTCTGTGGAGCACTGACATAATATGTTACCTATGGCCCAATCTGCTAAATAAGCAAAAAGGGCATATTCAGCACAAGCCGCAGTTTCAACGTGCTGTTCAATGGTAGTCCCATGTACCATAATGCAACCTGGAAGTCACAAAAATATGGATAACCGAGCTACAGTCATGCTGCGAGAAACTGTTACATTAAATGTGCTAGAAATAAAGACACTTAGAAACGCAGCCACTGCAAATTCTACAAAGGGAATTGGGGCCAGACACCACTGACAAGAGGAGAAATAAATCCAGATTGGCCTCCTACAAATATTAAGAGTACAGTACTTTTTTCATGTGAAGAGTCATGAGTGTATCACAATTCACCATGCACCCGTCCAGAATACTACCCAGGAAACCAAGAGAACAAACCGCGTGCCATACGGTAAAGTCAGCCTCCCAAGCCCAGTAACCAGCTTGACTTGTGCGTTTACTCCATTGAGACGTTAGCCCACGATACTACTGCACTAGATAAATCACAAGTATTGAACAAGTGAGGTGATGGTCATTTTTATATGCCAGCTCAGAGACAAAAATTCACATGGTGCCATTTACACAAAGGGTGGCAGCCCCAATCACTGGGGCAGCATCATGATTTTAATCCGTTTTGTTTTTCACTTTACGGATTTCCAGAAGCGTTTGCTCACGAAACCAATCTCAGAAAACAAAGCAACTGTTCACAACCCCCAACTGCTGTTGAAGCGAATTGCATCCTGTCACTTCCTTGGTATGACTGCTTTACACATGTGCCAGAACAAGGGCATGCCTGTCGTGGCCCCCAACTGCTGCCTTTACCTCTTACCCAAATGAATGCTTTGCAAGTTAGAAACTCCAACTCCCTTGTCGGGTATACATCCACTCTATCCACCGTCTCTGTTTCTCCCTGACTAACGAGGAACCTCCAAGGATCAACGAGCTTTCCAATGCAGCAAGAAAGGAAGGTTCCCTTTAGGGGTTTTGACCAGCACAAACAAAAACATGTCAAATAAAACATGTATAGAATTTCAAAAGCTTCGAGAAAGCTGTGGAGGTACGCTAACAGTCATTTATGCATCGTGCTCTGCTCGAACCAGCAAGGGAGAGCTTTGTGTAAGATAAATAAGATCCATGGGATAAGGGTGTTTCATCCATTCACTCTCGGGACTTGGGTTCAAATACTGCTTTGTGGTCAAGTGAAGTAAGTTTGGTGGGCCTTCACCCAGCACCTCATTTGTGCACACCACAGAACCACAACACAATTTAGCATATTTAGCAGTCAGTCTCTACTTAGGAAAAGCCCAAGGTTGAAACAACGGGGAATGCTGCTAAATGTGATAGAGTTGCATCAGCAGAACTGAGTATGGGAAGCTTACATAGCACTAGCCTGCCTTACACCCAGCTCCATACTATAAGTTCCTCATTTCTTAGTCAACAATTTTATTAAAAATGTAAAACCGAAACAAAACGTATCTGGATACTGGTACTTATAAGTTGTTGTGATCTTGGGGTGAGTATCGGTAGGCACACTCGAAACTTCATCATGGTGTTGGATAAACAGCACTCTAAATAAACCAGGGGAAAATTTAACCAGCCTGTCTTCATAGTGGCTAAATTGACATGCTTTATTGTCCTACAGGGCCCTGTAATATACCTGGGCATTTCCCACCCAACTTTAAATTCCTTTGCAACCTCAATGTACTTGACTTCCATCAGCCCATGTCATTTGATTCCAAAGGAAGGAGAGGCTGGGAGAATGGTCAGACTGCAGGTGACAAAGATGAAGTCAGGCACTGAAATCACCCTATGAACACAAACAAATAAAGCAAGGGTTAATCTTAGAGTGACCAGATGTTCTGATTTTATTGGGACAGTCCTGATATTCAGGGCTCTCTCTTTTATAGACACCTGTTACCCCTCACGCTCATCCTGATTTTTCACATTTGCTATCTGGTCACCCTAGCTAACCTTTGGTTTGGATAACTGGTAAAGTAGCCACAATGAGTGAAAGGTTAATACACCATGGGAAGATAGAACCTGAGGCCTTGTCTACAGTAGCACTTGTGTTGGCAAAACTTTTGTTGCTCGGGTGTGAAAAGAGAGACACCCTCGAGCAACAAAAGTTTTGCCAGCGCAAGCACTCATGTAGCTGAGTTATGCCGATGGGAAAGAGCACTCCCATCAACAAAATAAAACCAGCTCAATGAATGGCAATAGCTATGTTGGGAAAAAACATCTCCCGCCGACATAGCACTGTGCACACAAGAGCTTATGCCGGCAAAACTTATGTCGCTCATGGGGTGATTTTTCACACCCCATGAGTGACAAAAGTTTTGCTAATATAAGTGCTAGTGTAGACAAGGCCTAACAGCCACTCTCTCTTCATTCCCCCTTTCTTTGCTTCAAGCGCCTTCAGGGTTAGTTTTAATTTTGCTTTGCTATCCCTGTAATTCCCTCTTGGCGGTGTAGTGGAAAGAGAGCACAGCCTTTGATTTTAACATCCCATTACCTACATTGCTGTGCTGGCTCAAATGAGATGGAAGAAACGGGCCAGCTGGATCAGAGCCAGAAAAAAAGTTGCAAGTGCAAAGAACCACATTTATCAGGAACAAATCTTAACCACCAAGAGACACACTTCTGGTGGCAGATTCTTTTCACGTAGTGTAATAAGAACCCCAGTGCAAAATAACGTAACAAAATACTGACTGTTCAGTGGCCCTCTGGGCACTTTCAGGGCCAGAATCTTCACCCAATGTTTGTTTCTTTGTTTTGGTTTGGTTTTTTGTTTGTTAAACTTTGTGAATGAATTTGGTACTTGTGAAAATGAAGGGCTACTGGTGCTGGCTAGATAGACATAGCACAGAGGACACCATTCTCCATGTAGCTGGGCCAAAGAACCTCAGCTCTGACCCACTGAGCTCTTCAAGCACACCACAAGCCTGAGTAGCAGTACTTATTGATATTCCGAGCCTGGGCCCTCCCCTGAACATAGGCCATCAAACCTGTCTTAAAGTGGACAAATGTCCACAAAGAACTAGTCTGAAACCAGCAAGTCATGTCACCAGTTGCCCAATACAGATTTTAACCCAGATCTTCAGAAGCGAAAGACAAATGCTCCACAAAGGCTGACAAAATCTAGTTGGTTACAAATGACGGTGGAGGGAGAATAGCAGAGCGAACTGTTTGCCACCTCCAAAACGGACTGCCCCCAGATGATGCAATGAGCCACCCAATAAGAACGACTCACTTCACAGAGCATGAAGGTTTTGTCAATTCAAAACTATTTCCCACTCTCCTTGAAAAAACAATAATCCGAGCAACTGTATCTGGAACAACTGAATCTCCAAAGTTAAATGCCAATTCCCTTGACAGGACCCCCTAACCGTTAAAGCTCACAATTCCTGTTACAGCACAGCTCAGTGCAGAGCCTCTGCAAAGCTGAGGCCTCACCAGGCGGACAAGTAGAACTTAGAAGCTTATCACCCCTTCCATAAAACACACACCTAGGACTATCCGAAGATAGAAACATATATAGAAAAGATGAAGAGGCTATTAATTTGCATTTGTTCCTTTGCTTACCTGGACAACTGGGTATTGATAATCCATACAATATACACCATACATAACCAAAGATTCTCCAATTAAAGACCAGCTAGACACAGAACTGGAAGCTCCAAGTCTGCGTCTCCGTCTTGCAGTCTTATGCAAAGGACTCTGGCAGCACTGTAATGCTTGGCTCAGGACTCTGGGTCTACTCAGGTTGATACTGGCTCAGCTGAAAATGAAAAGGAGCTGCCTGATTCAGTTCAGATCAGCCCCCCTTCTCCCCCTCCCCAGTGGTGTCCAGCACTGCAGAGCCAAAGTGCACAGGGCCAGAGCTGAGGCTACTCAATTAGGATTCCTGAACTGAAAACTGAAGCCTCAGCTGACAACTCTCCTGCAACTCCCAGAAGCAAAGGAACGACTGCCAAGAAGAGGGGAACATCGGGTCTTCACAGCAACAGACAGAGATGTGAGGAAGCAGGCAGCATTTAGGAAAGGACATATATTCTGGGCTTTAGGTGCGTCAGAAGGAAAACTCCCAATCCAGGACAGTGAAAAGCATATGGGACTATGTCTCCCCCTATCCCCAGAGCCTTCTTACTGTCCTAGGCAGGGACAGGTGCTGGGATTAGCAGAACAAAACCGTTTGGTGATGCAGAAGGAGGGAGAAGAGAGAAGCCACATTGATATTTGCAGTGAAGGGATCTCTTTCATGACAGAATACATGCTTGTATCGTTTAACACCTCTCTGTGCATTAACCCAAGCAGAGACAGCTGCCGGAATAAGCACTTGGGTGGAGTGTATGTGAAGGGACTGGGGCCCCAGCTCTGTGGCAACATTAATCCACTGGGAGGCCTTGAAACATGCAGGATGCACGCTCTCAGCTGTTCCAATCAAACTTTGGAGGATTAACTCTGGCTGTCAGCAAAGGGGATGGTGAGGGGTGGGGAAGGCAGCAGCTAGGTTTGGAACCCAGTTGCTCTTCCCGTTTTAGGAAGCTCCCTTGTACCTTTCCAAATACACACACATTCCTACAAAAGGATACTGGATCTGTAACTGACATGGACAGATGCTGAGTTAATCTGATAAAGACCAGCTGGTTCAGAAGTTCCTTTTAAAACCCTGGATGCCATGTGTGTTATCTGTAACCTGAGAACTGAGCAGTGATTCTTGGAAGACAGAACAGGGCCTGAAAGGAGTGTGTGTGGGGGGGGGGGGGAGTGTGGGAGGGGAAGAGGAGGAAACGACCTCCAGCAACAAAACACATGACATTTCATTGAGTGCTACTCCAAAACAAATCATCTCAAATTCAGACATGAACCCCCTAGTTCAAACATTTGTTTAGCACTTAGAAAATAGCAAATAATTCCAAACTGCTCTTTGACTCCATGAACCCTCAGCCTCAGAGAGTCAATAACAGTAACCCTCACCTTGGGGTTTCAAAACCAAGATAGAGCTTTGGTGATCAAAAGCAGCATCTACCTTAATTCCCCCTACTGTTTTAACTCGCTATGGATTTTTTTCCTACACTTCTGATCTCAAACTCTTACATAGTGTTGCTGTGCACTGTTAAATAACTGCTATGTCCTATCTCTGAGGTGTCTGTATTTATGTAGTTGATGAAACAATTTCTCCATGATAGCATTCACAAGCAGTGACCACTATAGTTAAGGATTAGAATTAATTTATATTCTGCTTCTCCTTATCCCCGGTTTCCTACCTTATCCTCCTTATCCTACCCTGTTTCAAGTACCTTAATTTCCCCCCCAAAAAAACTCAATTCAACAGATAAAGCTATAAACTTTGTATCTAGCATATCAATAATCCTTCCTGCAAAGCAGAAATCAAGTTAAGTTTGAAGAAAATTGGCTTATTATTTTTAAAGATAGGAAGGCTTAACACACTTGATTTATGCAATACAAATTATGTGCATGGTGCTTTATAAGCTGGATACTTGCTCTGAACAAATCTATGCAGAAAAACATTGTTCATTCAGTACTTAAGTGCACCTTAATCGGACTGTGCTTTAGAATGATGGGTGCTCTCACATATTTGAAAAGTGCTTCAGCTTTAAAGCACAGGGGATTTATTTATACTACGCTTTTTTGTCAAGTTACCCCACTGCTACTACTGTAAGTGAAGCTCCGCTTGTGATAGTACTAGTGCAGACACAGCTTCTACAGCTGCCGGCATTTTAAGCCTCGTATTGTCAAACCACATATAGCAGTCCTACACAACACAGTGCTTAAAATATTGGCAGCCACTCTTCTGCTGTCATACTCCTGGTGCTGCTACACAGCTATGATGGAGCTGCAATGGTGGGGCTTTTTCTTTTTTTAAATAAAGGCGGCCTAGTCTACACTAGATTTAAAAATTTCACCAACAGCATACCCTTAAGGTCTTTATTGCTGAAGGGATATCATCGTTAGCATTATTATTTATATTCCAATAGCCTAGGGGCGCCATCCAAGATCAGGACCCCATTGCACTGGCATTGTACAAACAGAAAAAGAGATCACCTCTGCTCCTGGAAGTTTGCAACATGGGTGAGGGAAAGGAATAGAACACGCACAATTCTGGTGGTTATAGGATCGCATTTTCCTGCTTTCTAAAGTGTTTCTATCCCCACTGTTGGTGGGTGAAAAGACCTACACAAACAAATGAAGTGGTTCCGCCACTTTTGGAAAAGTACAATGAAATTACAAAATCTATTTTTAGATCACTGCACCAAGCCACTATTCTCATGCACAAAAAGGTAAAAATATGCACCATTTATTGACCAGAATCAAACTACATGGACCCCCATTCTAGAAAATGCTATTATTATAGGGCTGTTCATAAAAGCTGGTTTGTTACTGCAGAGCTGCTTGTAAGCTCTCAGCCAAGGGCACAGACCTTGGAGGAAATGAAGAAGGGAGTTTGTTAAATGTTGTGCCTCCTAATATCAAAAATTACACTTTGCACTTTGAGAAGAGACAGAGGGCCTAACTACATTACCATGACACATGCTAGGAAATGGTTTAAAAACTTTACATAAATAAAATAAAATTTTAAAAATTCAGCTAACATGATTTGTGACACTAAAGTGGGTAGGGCAACTTTTTTAAAACCATGGCCCTGATCCTGCAAACTTGTATGCATGTGAGTAACTGTGAAAATAAGTACTTCCCATGGGCTACTCACACATGCAAGTTCTTGCAGGATTGGAGACTATTTTTGGAAACTGTGAGAGCATGACCCCGTCTACACTAGTCAACAGTAGGTCCATTTTCCGATAGACAATAAAATCGGATCCCATTATCCTTCCCCAAACTGGGGTTTGGCTGCTGGGGTAGGCATGGCCAAACTGTTTTCAGCGCTAGTTACAAAAAGTATACGAACTGAAAATTACAAACCAATGTAAATTAGTTATTACTGTATCCACACTTCTGGCACCATTACAGTAGCTGAAGTCATTTTCTACAGAAGTTTTTAAAAACAGTCTCCTACCACTGCACAGAGATTGGGGTGTTGACATGGCCACAGAGACAAAGTACATACAGTACCTGGGGAGTCTGTGTTGCACTATGGTCACTCCGTACTGATCTTTACTTAGTAAATTACACCAACACACCAACTGTTTCACAGTGAACAGAACTGATTTAATCTTACATTCAATCTTATAATAAATTCTGTCCTGGAGAGAGTAGAATAATCCTTAGCCTCATCTCATGTTCCTACTACAGACACACTCCCCTCCTCACATTCTAACTACGTGCATGTTCCCTTCATCCCAGGATGACTGTCTGACGCACTTGCTCACATCAACCCATTCTGGCATCTTTATTAGACAATTGCTGCACCTGCTAAACTGGGTCATGAGAGCACCGCTGAGGAGCTTAGGATATGTTTATACCTTTTAAAGACTAAAGCAAATGTAGGAAACAATCCAGCAAGCAAGGATGCATTTTTCTGATTTGGTATGTATCGATTTCCAGAGCAACTAAAAAGACCAAAAATTCCAGAGGGGTAGCCGTGTTAGTCTGTATACAGCAAAACCGAGAGTCCTGTAGCACCTTAAAGACTAACAAATTTCTGCAGGCATAAGCTTTCGTGGGCTGCAACCCACTTCCTCA